>VXBL01008568.1:2072314-2186620 GCA_013400195.1 Aramus guarauna
AAAAAAAAAAAAAAAAAAAAAAGCAGAAAGTCCGACCTTCTCTACAGATCCTTAAGATCTGTAAGTCTACTTCAAAACATAAGAATTTGTTTGAGAAACAAATTGCGTAGATCTGCTAGATACTAAAATCATGGCCATAACAGAGATACTGTGTTTATGGCATATTACAATTTTTCCCAAAAATGATGTCCACAAAATTATCACCTACAGAAAGTGAGATGTTATCAGTCTCAGTCATTTAAATCCATACAATTGAGCTATCTATCAGAACTTCTACTAGCATCCCCTCTTAATCTGTATGAATAACCCTTTTTTTTCCACTCATATCACCTACATAGCCAAAATAAATCCAAAGCAATTGTTCTCAAGCTCATTTGTGGATTCCATTATAAAGACAAGAAGAGTACATTGGAAAGTTTGTCTGCTTTCTTCAAGAAAAAGAGGACTTTTTTTTTCTATAGGCCTTGACAATTTTACATTCTTGATCAAAAAAGTTATAAATCAGTTTGAACTAGAAATATATCTGAAGATTATACCTGCTGTTTGTTAGATTTCCCGTACAGCGGCTTCTCACATTTGTTTTCAGTACTGGAAATATTTAATATTATTTTAGAGGCAGTTCTACTTCACATCAAATGCTAAGCAGATTTATTTCAGTTATAATATCAATACTAAAAACTATGCTAACTATGAAGTTGATCTTCCTAGATGCAAATTTTCATTTATGTGTAACTTTTCAAGCCAACCAGGAAAGAAGATTCACAATTTTCACAAACACACATTAAAAAGATATGCCTTTATTGCAAAACAGATGCAAACTAGAACAGATAATTAAAAGCTAAAGAAATGCAATAGAAGAATCCCTATTTTGAGGTCTGCTTGAAGCTTCATAAATTGCAGAAGAAATTTACAGTAGCTGTTTAGACTTCCAGACTTTACAGGAGCTACAGAGAAATAAATCAGTTGAATGATTTGTCCCCATGATCATTCATAGAGAGTATCCTTGGTATGAACCACGGTAACCCTTAATATCTATTTCACAGCTAATTGCAAATTTTGTTTGATGAAATGATAAACTGTCAGACATTTTGCTGAAAATTCAACATTTCTCAAGTTCTTGGAGAAATATTCTTTCTCCACTATTTTGTACAGTAAGGAAGTATGAGGAAATTTAAGCAGTCTATATAATGAATTATCTATCCATAAAGAAATTCTATTTCCTAAGTTCATTTCATATTATAACAAAAATCAAATTTTGGATTCTTTTGCAAAGCAACATTCAAAATCTACATTTCTGGATGCTTCTCCAGACCACTTTGATTATAGGCTTCTTGCAGAACCTTTACAGTATTTATGCATAAACTAGGTCCCAGAAGAACACATTTGCTTGATGCATTACTGTGCTGCAATTTCCATTCAAACATTTGGAAAGCGAAATAAGAAAGAGAAGCTAATGGCATCTTTTGGGCTTCCAGGTTTGATTTCAAAGGTGGCATCTTTCAGGGAGCTCTTAAAGGGACAGGAAAAGCTCACAGCCTGCAGCAAAATTTGGCATGCACATCTTAGGGAATAAAAGTTTTCAGGAACCAAGTATTGGTTGCTTAAGTCATTGAAATACTACTCAAACTTCAATCATTTGATTATTTTGTTCACAATGCTATGAGATACTTGAAATAAAACATGAATGCTACTGACACGCAGTATTTGTTAAAAGCAGATCTCTTGAAAGCTGATGTAAATTGTCAGTGACTTCTGAATGAGATTGTGCATAATTACAATTTCAGCACTAAGTACAGCAGTGCAAATGCCTGTTACATATGCAGGCAGAGCCACAGACTAATATCCTCTTCTCCCTCCCCCCAACACCCCATGAAGTTTTTCATCCTCAGCTGGAAATACAGTGTTTACCCCAGAATACACAGTGTAACAGCTACTGCACATCCTCACCCTAAAATGCTCAATGCTAATTAACAAAGGGCACAAAGGGCATTCTTTGTCATGCCTTTGCACTGCATGAAGTCACCCTGGTATCCCTCCTGCACAGAATGATCTCTGCCATCCATGCTACGGCTTGTCACTGGGCTACTCCAGTTGCTAGCTAATCCTAAGAATATATACTGTTTCGCTCTAACGAGAATAAATTAGGATGATAAACTGAGGAATACAGTGGTCTGGGCTAGAGCTGGATCTAAGAGGCAGAGTGTCAGTGGGGTCCAAGTCTTCCCCAGGCAGCACTTGGGCTACAGCCTTGAGCAGACAGAACAGTGCATCTTCCACAAGACAAAATGGTAACAATGCTTGGTAGCCAGATTTCAGAACTAATTCTCTTCTGCACAGTCCTAAACGCTGAACTGGTTTAACAGAAGGCAAAATATTGTATGCAAAAATGCTAGAATTTTCCACTACTGCGAATTAGTGGAAGCAAAAAGCCTGTCAAAAGCAAGCTTGTAACCAGGATTCAAATCCCACACCCCACAAGCCATAAACCAACGGTTTTCTGCTTCTGACTTTACCACTTCATGGTGCCTTCTATACATTTTATTTGAATGCCAGTTACATAAGTGATTTGCATTTGGGAGAAAGCATTCTGAATATTCAAGAAAGTAGTTATCTAGAGACATCTCCATTAATTCCAGAATAAAAGTTAGATCTAAATACAAGACAAATATAAGCAAAGGTACATTTTTCTTAGCTTCATCTTGACAGTTTGAGGGAGTAGGAAATTAGTCGCTAGAGATTCAGAGATTAGATATCTCTGGCTACAAAGCCATACAAGTCTGGCTCTCACACCAAAAAAAAAAATCTTACTTGGTTTCATTTATTTTCTGTAGTTCAGACTGAAAGTACCAACTCACATTCTAGATAAGAAATTCATGATAAGAATTTATATCAGTATCACAGAGAAATGTACATGATTGGAATAATTTTAATTTACGACCTTAACATAATTGTACAACAGTAACCATCTGAATATATTACTGACCTATGTACAGACACTGTCAGTAGGTGGGATCAAAGGCAGCATCTTGTGGCTACCTCAAATACCTTGTATACTTCCTAAATAACTGTAACTTGTGTAGCTTCTACAGTAGTAACTTCATAGAAAATAAATAAATATAAAAGACTACAAAAGACAAACTAACACAGTCAAAGCAACAGAGCTACAGTCTGAAGGAGGATGATTACACTTACCTGTGAAACACTGACAAGAGACAAGTATCTTTGCATGAGAACAAAGAGTTCAACAATGGCCTTGCTCAACATCTGAATTCAAATTAGGTCTTTAAACATTTTTGGGAAGAAATTAGGGGATTGAAAGCCCCACCTCAAGCACAGATTGGCAACTGCTCATCCAGAACAGCATTTAAATCTCTAACAGCCGGATGAAACACTTTTCTACAACCCAAATACATTCACTATGAGAATGTTCATTCATTTTCTCTCNTATTTTCATGAATTAGCTTAACTTTACCAAAACAGCAAGGGGAAAAAGGCATTAAAAAAAACCCCAATCAGCCAGTTGAAGCTATGAAACTAGGATAAACAGCACTCATTTTCCTTTCAGTTCTTGCTTAGCATCAAAATAGTTGTGTTTTCATGCAAGAATTGCAATAAGAAATGTCAAAAAAACCTTTCAGAAACCATTAATGCACTCATTTTAGAAGTTGCTATATAATAATGAAGGTATTTAATTATGTGTATAATTTTTGAAAAGGAGAAAGAGAAAGAATAATATTTTCAAAACTAGAAGAAAACAAGCCACTGATTAAAATATCATCATTTAAAAGAAACCATCCTGTAAAGAAGAAAATATTGAGGTTTTCCAATCACAGAAATAGACTAGAAAAAAAGGATTTGATGATAATAAAATAAGTTTACGGCATTTTCATTCGTCTTGCACAAAGCTTGACTAATCCTGGAGGACCAGTTACCAGGTCTTGCTACACAGCCCTAGTGAAGCACTACAGTTAAAGCCTGTAAATAGTGTATTAGATTTGAGAAAATTAAAAATCTGCAAAATTGAATTGAATTGAATGATTGTTACATCATTTAACCTCTATGCTACAGCATATTGTATCATTCTTAGTATTAAGTGACTCAAGTACAGTATTTCCTTTCTGTTTTAAGTGGTTCAAGGTCAATTACAAGCCACATTCTGCCTCAGCAGAGTTTAAGGTACTATACAAGCAACTAAAGCTTAATCACAGTCTCCTTTTATCACTGCTAAATTGCAGGAAATTACTAGGACCTGTTTAGCAGTGTATCAAGGCGGAACAGAAAGTGATCCAGAATACTGTTAGTTTATCAGTTGTTATTTCCCTAGGAAGGAAATGAAATATTTAAGTGGTTAAAGATCCATTTTTCATATTAAAATTTCAGATGTTAAGACCTTCTTTAAATAATTATTCTTGAGGTTTAATTGGGAAAGTTGATTAGGAATGTTTCTCCACTCCTTTTCAATTATTATGACATAGTCAATGATGAGGGCAAAGGGGAAGATTCTCTGTCCCCCTTCCCTTCAGCCAAATCTCACTTATACACCTACCAATATGTTTTGTCATTTTTGTGCCCATTTGGATACATTGCCATAGTGTTTGCAATTAGATGCACATTATATGTCCAGTTTAACTTGAACATAACCTTAAGACTAAAAGTATGAACTGAGACCCTCACACCCCCCCACCCCCTCTTTTTTTTGTAATTATTTTTATGGATGTCCAGGTTCAAGTAGTCATAATATTTTGCAGTTGGACCATGCAGCTGTTGAATTCAAATCAAGCATGGTTCCATGCATGCCCATGCCCAAAAAACCAATGAGTTTTTAAAACTGCCTCTGTCCTTGAATGTCTATTGCACACCTACAGAAGCATCTGCAGCTTGTATATCTACTTATAAATTACTTTTTAATGAATGATGACGTGAATATAGCTACAGTTTTATCACTGGTTTGAACATTGGAAAAACAAAAAAGACCATTACACCAATGTAACTTGGAGCAGAGTCAAATAAACACACAGTTCGTTACTACTGAGAGGCTGTAAAGTACAGCAGAGATGGGGTCAGCACCCTGGGCAATGACAGGAACCTGACAGCTCAATCTCACCACCAGGCAAGTTGTAACACAAATTAGCTTTTCAGTAGATGTACCTCTTTGAAATTAAAAGCTCCCTCTTTTCCTCTACCCCCTCAGGCCATTCTTAGTTCTTCTCATATTATCTGGAATTTATGAATATCCTAAAGGCCCAAGAACTAAACTATATCAAGGCTGGCTTTTCTGAAACCCCCTACTACATTTTTATAACCAACAGAAGTTTATCATTTGCTTTTGCAGAGTTAGGTCAAATGCCAAGTGTCTTTAAGCTTGTTTTACATCTTAAAAAAATACCTTCCAAGCCCATTGCACAATCTGATAGTAGCTCTTTCAATGTCACTCAAAATCAATAGCAGAAAAAGATGTTTATAAAAAAGTGTAGAAGAGTTCAGCACTTAGTGTTGCAATTTTTAATTAATAGAGTTTTCAGCAACTCTGCTGTAAAATTCAGTGATCAGCAGAATGCTTTTATATGTTCCACCTCCAAGGCGCATGTGTATGTTGCTCACAATGCTAAAGCAGACAGCTTAATGAGAAGCTTCTGGATTTGGATGGTGTACTGAGGCCTTTTTCACCGTCTGGCAGTTATTGCTCAATAATTAAAAGGCAGGAATTGATCTCTCTCTACACCACTTATCTGAGGAAACTTGCTGATGTAGTTCATCTGCATTTTGCTTCATATCATTGGTTTACTTTTGAAGTCTAAAATTTTAAAACTCCCCATGATGTTGAAATAAAGGAATCTAAAGGGGCTTGTCTTTGGCTTTTTTTTCTTTTTAACTTTCCCTATATGTTTCTTTTCTCCCAGGAAAGGAATTCCATCATTTCCAGCTTTCCCTTTAAATTTACTGGGGGATCATAGAGGAAAATGACTGCAGGGACTCATCCCTATCAGAATAGCTTACTGTGTCAGAGTGCTTTCAAGCATGATGGAAAGTTATCTTCACAACTTCATTTCCTTTGTTTTATGGTAAATTCTCCTGTACCACATGATAGTTGGCAGTCCTTTGTAGGAAATGTTACAGGACAAAATGACTGACCTTCACTCATAACACTTCATTATGTTATTATATTTAGCATTTATAACTTAGCTTACAGAGAAACAAAAGCCAGATCTGGGACACAATACTACATAGTGCTGATATCCCACAAGGATAATATTCCCTAAAACCCTGGACACTCCCGACTCCAACTGATTTTTGTGTGTTGTTAGCACTTGTGACCTTGCAGAAAAATCAAGACATTGACACTCATCAAACCTCAGCTTAACTGACCTATTTGAATTTAAATTAGAAGGAGATGCCTCAGAGGGGAAAAACATCAATAATCTATGTAGGCATGTGGCCACAAAGCCTTCCCAGAATAAATACAGTCAGAGAACTGAACCAGTGTGGTTTGCTCCTCAGTGATTTCTATTTAGAATTAAAAACCTCAATGTTAAACTCCCTAATGCCAAAACATTTTTAGGCTCCTCCTTTTAACCAGCCTCTTTCCAAAGCAGAAACAGAGTCTTAGACAAAGTATAAACACTTCCCATTGCTTTCTCCCTCCTGTATGCTTCCCCCTTTGTGAGAAATCTTCAAAGTTTCAGTGCTGCTATCACTGCTACTTTCACGGTGACACCACAAATGGTCTGTGCACCTTTTCTCTGGCATCACAATTCACAGCCAGAAGTCAAACCCAGACTGAAAGCTCTGCAACATACATTTAGAATCATTTTTAATTCAGTTTCAGGTAATACTGAAAAAACATTTAAATAATTAAAATGTTTCTGAAAAACTCCACTAAGATATCAGATACAGTTGAGTATATAGAAAAAAGTTAAATTGCCATAAAAAAAAGTTTTTCTTCAAAATTATATCACCAAACCCACTACAAATATAGGTAAAGGACTGGTTTGCACCAATTTGCTCTGCTTGAAAGATTCCTGGATTTCTCTGGTTTATACTGTCAATAAAAACAACACAAATTATTTATTTGAAACAAAAATCTTTAAGAAAATGAGTGGACTTTGCCTGGATAGTTCAGATACTTACTGAAATAATTTTAAAAACAAACAAAAAAAACCCCACCAGCACAACCAAAAAACACACACTCTCCCAAGGTAGCGAATACTTTGAAAGATTTATAAGTGAAACACACTGCCCAACTCAAACATTCTCTCCTCACATCCCAGATGGCTTCAACTTCTCTTGGCAATTTGGAATGGAAATTATTTACTTATTTGAGGAATATAATTAATATATAAATAAGAAAATAACATCCTGCCCATATGTAAGAAAAATGACCAACTGTGAAGTACCTCACTCAGTGAAAAGATCCACTTTAAGGTAAAAGATCACAAAACATTTTAATAAAGGTATCATTTTTATGGCATAATAGTAGAAACATATGTTACATCGAAACATATGGGACTAATCTAATTCCCTGTTCCATTTACTGTATTAAGTTCTAAATTTGCAGACTAACTTAGTTGTAGCTTCAACCATGTCTTTATTTTAAACTCTAAGTTCTTTGAGGTCAAAGCAAATGAATTAAGAATTGATTTTTTCCCCATCTTAGATATGAGCACTATTGCACTTATATGCTATGAATTCCTAAAATTTAATATAAAAATAAGTCTAGCTTGTAAAAAAAAAATAAAAAAAAATCCAGTTTTGAAGATGACTCCATGTCCAAAATGCAACAATGGATTTCCAAAAGATTTGATAACAGCTAAGCAAAGAGCAAGGAAAAGACCAGCAATTTTCAGTACAGTGTGAACAACAATTATATCACATGATTTTATATCACATTCTTGAAAAAGAAACCAGCTGTAACAGCTGACAAGTCTAAAAACTAAACAGACTAATGAAAAATGGGTTGTATAGAGATATGGAAAGACTGAGGCTATGTACTACTGAAGTTTCGCTGATGTGCTATATAAAGAGCTAATCCAAACTGCATCAAATCTGGAGAACAGGTAACAAGCTGAACCAGACTAAGTTTTTCTCCCCTTCAGTCAAATTTAAACACATTTCTAAGGGGTGCCCAAATGGACATATCATTGCTAGAGGATTTGACTCTTAGCTGGGTACTCGCAGAATCAATCAGACTTACTTGTGTACCACCTGTTCAGTAGGGGATTTTGCCTCATGGCAACGAGGGTGAAGTATGCTGCTGTGCTACTAAAAACCTCAAAAAGCTTTCTAAAGAAATCATAATGAAGTTTGGTGTCTCATTGCAATTGATCAATAAATGAACAAGAGTTGCTTAGTTATTGAATAAAAATCAGTTAGATTCTGCAGTTCTTTTACCTCACTGTCTCGGAAGAAACTGTATCCTGGATTGTTTGGGAAATTGAAAAATTTTCAGAGCAAGAGTTACATTTCAGTTATGTGGACTTTAAAAAAAAAGACAAATATTTCCATTCAGAGCTGATATTTATGTAGGCTACAAATATATAATCTTACAGTCTTTAATCACTATAAATAAAAAATTGTTTTAAAAAGAAATAAATATTTCTCTCCCCAAATGTCAAAAATCAATATTTCAAAGTTGCCAAATTTGATTTTGAGTTAGCATTTCAGTTAATATCTGGAATGCATTTTAGCCATGAATAAATTCAGAACTTCTGAATGGGAAGACCATGAAAACTTCTTTCTTCCCCAAAATATTACCCTGCTAATTTTTAATTATTATTTTTTTTTTTTTAAAAGCATCCTGATTCAAACAAAAAAAAATTTGCATGCAGACTACCCTATGGACTCTACCCTATACCCTCTTCCCTATGGACTCTCCTTGGCCTTATATCTGCCACAATAATCTTTGGAGAATAAATGTAATTGTATGTTCTGCTGCCTTATAGGCCTAAGACACGTCCGGCACAACTGTGCATATAAGCTTCAGGGCTTTGTTTTAACAGATGAAATAGACTCATCTGTATGGCATTGTACTGAGCTGAAAGAGCAAGTTTAAATAATACTTTCCCAAAACATAAGAACTTAGAAGCTTAGTTAACTAACAATTATAAAATGCTCACTGGTATGTTTGTTGATAGGATTATTACAAGAGGTTAAATACTGGGAGTATTCAGAAATGAATAGAGTATTTTCATATCACTAAGTGGAAGAGCAAAAATTATCCATCACACTACACAGCAAACATTGCATTCAGAAAAAAAATGTTCAACAAAATGTTTAATAAGGAAAAGAAATCACAAAAGCTTGAACTATTTGTTTTGTTTGTGACCTTGCAAGCATCACTTGTTCATTAACATGCTAAGCTCCAAACTGAGACTAAGCAAATACAAACTGCTCCAAAATATTTTAAAACATTAAATGTAGTATTAAACATGCCAGTGTTAGGGAATTGACAAAACCAAACGGATTTATGTGGAGGGTGGTTTATATCATTAAAAAGTGCTATAAAAATCAGGTTTTGGGAAAAGTTGTTGGATGCACAAGTAGTTTAGCAAACCTGTGTAAAGAAATTACTATATATTCACAGCCTCCAAAATTCTGTTCCCTATGCTGGGACCTAATCATAGAATCATAGAATCATCTAGATTGGAAAAGACCTTTAAGATCATCAAGTCCAACCGCTAACCTAACCTTGCCATCCCACCACTAAACCATGTCCTTAAGCACCTCATCTATCCTTCTTTTAAATACCTCCAGGGATGGGGACTCAACCACCTCCCTGGACAGCCCATTCCAGTGCCTGACAACCCTTTCTGTGAAGAAATTTTTCCTAATGTCTAACCTAAACCTGCCCTGGCACAATATCTGCCTTTATGTTTCCAGCTGACACCATTCTGATGCTTTTGTGCCTTCTCACGCTTTTTTCAGGCTATTACCACATTTGATGTGACAGTCAAGATTTCAGAGCAAGTTGCCAGAAACATAGAAAGAACTTTAGGAACTCCCTGCATGCAGTGTCACTCATTGCAGCCTTTCTTATGTAGGTTCTCAGTTGAAACCTTAGTACCTCTGTTTAATTTAATCAGTCCTGAAACTAAAGGGTTTGAGTCGGCTCATTAAAAAAAAAAAAAAAAAGCTACTGACTACAATATCGCTACTAATTTAAACTAAGACAAACAGAACGCAGACCAGGATTAGACTATAGGAGAGGACATCATATTTATTATAGTATAGCTCTTGCCCACCAACTAGCTATCATTCTTATTCTTTTGTCTTTCATTTCCTCCTACTGGTAAGAAGTCCCTGGAAGGAAGCACCATTGCACTTCATTGGGTAGTATAGACTGGTATTTAGATAGCCTGGTTCCCTTTATTCCAGCAGGTGATTGATTTTCTTCTACATGCACCATTATTTAACAGCCACACCCATGTCAAGATTCTTTAATATGCTTATGCATTAGTCATTACTCACACACCTTGCTACAAGAACAAAAAGATAACTGTCAGCACAAAAGGGTTAGATCTACAGTGAGCAAGCCACAAAGCATGCTTCCTGAGAATTTAAAATTACTGTATAGCAGTTGAGGCTTAAACAAAATTTAACAGTTTTATTTATAAAATTTGATTACACAAGTACCTTGGGTTTTATATGCTATTCCCCAGTCTTGAATCCACTGGAAAAAATATTCCTTAGGCTCAAATATAAGCTTCAAATCATACAGCCATAAAACCAGGCAATATTTGTAATAAGAGATAAAACCAAAAAGCTGTGGGATTTTTAAAGGCAATTTCCACAGCAATGGAACTGTTAGCTCTAATGTTCTGGACAAAATCCAGTTTGCATAATTATGTTCTCTTACCTGAATTTCCCTTACAGTTATTCATTTTTACCACCTGTCCTAAAACACTGTGTGATCAGTTAAATAAATTCTAATCCTGATCCTAGACAGTTGATGCAAGGTTTTCTGCTTTGGCCACGTTTCATGGGAGGAAAAATAAATAAAAATTAATAATAATAATAAATATATAGGTGTTTTGCAGATCTCAAAGCAGTCACATACTTTTTTTTTCTCAGGTTCCACAAGCTTTCTTAAAATCTCTGCCTGTTTCCTTGCCAGCCAAAACAAAAGGACCTCATGTCAGATCCATCAGCCAGATACCCTTAGAGCTATGAAATCATCAACGTCAATCTCAGGTGTCCAAGGCCACCACATGTGATACAGTGTCCAGCAGTCTGCTTTGGAGAAAGGAGTCTGAAGTTGGGAAATCCCATTTTTGCAACAACTGGAGGAGTTGAGATCTAAGAAACATCTTCAGAAAAGCTGAAACTTTATTGCATGCACAAGATTGTCTCCTTCACTAGCCAGCACAAAAGTTTAGCATGCCTAGGGCTTATGGGGCTGGCAGGATCGTAATCTTCTTCCTAGTCAACAAGGCATTTGGAAAAAGTTGTTTTTTTTCTCCATCTCTCTCTCTGCATGTGTACACACGCACTTGTGTATGCAAACAGACACTCTGATTTAACCCCGCTGATCAGATCTCCTAGTTTTTGACCATTTCTAGTTACTGATCAGCACAATCATCAGGATTTGGCCTCATTAAGCTGCTGCATTTCATCCCAGAGCTGTCTGCTGATTAATTGTGTATGTCAGACAAAGTGAGGTTTCTAAGGAAACATTGTAATTTCTATTAAATCAATTGATGCAATTAAAAAAAATTCATGCCTCTGAGAATACAAACCCTTCAAGTTCATTCATTCTTAAGTACAGATCATAATGTTTTCACATCTTATCTTAACCTGGAATCTCTGAGGTAAATGAAGTGATGTGGGAGCTGGGTGAATTCTGTTAGTACATTGAGGCTTTCATCCAAATTGTTCATGCAAAAATATTGTTATATCCCTAGAGTGTATCCTTATTGTCTACAAGTATTCTAGTTTTTTGAGATGGTATTACCTCTGCTGAACAAAGGTAGTGGCACCCAAGAGCCTAGCTGTATATTACAACCTGCATCTAGGAAGTAAAACATGTGTAAGATTACTCTGGCCGCATTTAGCTGCAGTGTTAGCTATTAAATTTTTAGAGAAAATCCAGACTAGAGTTCAGATTTCCAATCTGACGGTAGAGAGTTGATCAACGTATTGTCGGTTCAGGCTTCAAATATGCTCGTGGCGGAAGACTTATCTATAGCTCAAATCAGTAATAAAAGATTCTCCATAACTATCACAACAGCAAAATCCAGGTCTAAAATATTTCAGGAAAAATAATAAAATCAATATACCCTACCCATTCTTTCTGTCAGTGCAAACTGCGTTTGCCTTGTCTGGCAAATTCTCCCTAATAGTTAGTTAGTTAATAATCCAGAACAACTTCCTCTCTTGCTTGACAGCTTAGTTCTGTACCTGCCTTCTGTGAAGGACCCTTTCAAAACCACTTTGGAAATTTTCATAACCTGTTGCTGCATCTCACTGTAGAAAGGCAGTGAACCAGCCAGGGGCACAGAACATGCCCAAGCACTGCCCACACCAGTAAATCCTTAGTGCAGCCTGCGACAGGCTCAGTTTCACCCTAGCATAGCTAGCAGTTTCCCAGACAATAATGCTCACACACAACAGAAGCGTAGTTTTGTGACATGTTTGTAGGCAAATGGCCTTCTCTGAGCTAAGAAGGTGTAGCTCCAAAGAAACAAGCTGAACCACCGAGTCCCTTGAACTAGCTTTTCCTGGCCATTTTATTTAGTAATAGAACTGTTATCCACATCAACCAGATCACCTACATCCACTTGCTTATAAACTTCAAATGATTAATGTTGACTTTGATATGATATTCATCATATCATTTTACCTCTGTTTCTACTAAACCTATTATTTAGTATAGTTCTTCTCATTACAATTTTGTTATCTATGATACTGGGTATTCAGTTACATGTATATACTTTTATTTCAAACTTTCCAATTTAAAACTCAAAGATAAAGGCAACTAAGAATACTAAGAATTCATAAGAACATAAAAGAAGTTATAATTTCCCTTTTCTGCAAGAAAATTGATGACTCCTCGATCCCTCATATACTGTAACAACAAGCAAGCTACAAACCAGATGTGTTCTACCTTTTGGAAAGTTATTCATAAATAATCTGGTATTATACACACAGAGACACCTTGTTTTAATCTAAACGGTATCTGGTCTATGAATGTGCATATCACACATACATATTTTAAACCATTTCCCTTAAAACCATCCCCTTAAATTCCATGAAGAAATGAATTAAACTTTGATAAAACTCAACTTATTTTAGTGGTGCTACAGCAAAAAACCCCTAGTCTTTTACAGTATAAAAAACAGTAGGATTTTACATTAATGGGAAGCATTATAAGAAAATTAAAATAAACTACAGTGAAGAGTGTAAATAACATGGCTTGATCAGCTCTGAAGGTTATCATTGTATATCCACTTAATTAGGTGGAGATAGAACTACATTATTCATTGATTAATGTAGCCACTAGCTGATCTGCCTCTGACTTGCCTAACTCCTAATGATGTAAGATTTCTGTTCATAATGAGGTGTATTTTTTTCCCCAAATTGCAAGTCTTTAATCAAAGCGCCTGAAGAAGTGAAGACAACTCATCACAGATAGTTTTGAAATAATCTGTGCAAAGACAATTTACTATAAATGATTCTGCTTTGAATCTAGGTAATGTGAAAACTTGCTTACAGTTGGTAAGTCCTGATGGACTTGTGAAAGACCATAAAAACAACAACAGGAAATCAAAAAAATGACAAGTAGCAAGAAACAGGTTGTCCTAGAATTAAATGATAAATTGGGCTCTAAGGCATTTTAAAAGCCAAGTATAACAACAACATTTGGGTTTCTTTCCCCACCCCACCAGCCCTGTAATACTTCTTGATTAAGTAGTGCAGCTGAGAAAGAGACTCAGTTCTATGCTTTTTGATACACTTTTTTTTCCTAGTTACTTCCAGGCAGAACTGCATATAACATATAGAATCAATACATGCACCAGAGACACTTTCTCCAAACTAGTCATGCCAGGAGAAAAAAAAAAAAAACCAGTTTGAGCAAGTGTACTGCATTTCATAAATAAATCTTCTAAATGAAGAAGCTGCAGCTTCGATCCTCAATAAATCACTGCAGAATACTATTTAGTGTAAATATCTGTGGAACTTCACCTTCCTCTTGTTTTAAACAAAAATCTCTACCTTAAAAACTTTAAACTTTAACAGCCCATTTTGACCAGGGCAGGAAGTAAAAGGGAATAGATAACTTGTCTGCAACAGCATAAAAGAGTGTCCTAGTGATCTATAAAGGCCAATTGTCTGAAACACGTCTCATAATACACACAAGCCACTTTCTATCCTGAGACTGGCAAATAGCTCTTCCCTCTTTTGACAGAGTCCATACTGCAGGTGTTAAAGTGGATTTTTTCCCCCCCCTTTTTTTTTAACCTCCAATATAAAGCGGGAATTTTATTTCAGCTGTGTTTGGATCATTAGCTTGCTGGCAATCATATAAGCCTAAATTATCCAGGCAAGCAGTTTCATTTATTGAGACCTCTTGCCGGAAAAGAGCAGCAATCAAATCAGTCAGCCCAAATTATCCTTGACATTAACAAAGGGCTCTAGGATCATTTTAAGAAATTACTTTCTTCTATTTCCAAGCTGATTATGTTGTAGATGCCTCTGCAGCATCACAGCACAAAACCTAGTTTAAAATAAAAATGTTTATAAGAGCATGTAATTTTCATTGCCACTGTTTGTTGTATTCAACGTTTTATTAAAGCGTGCTAAATATACATTATACGTGTATGTGCTTGTGCATGTGTATAAAAGCAGTAATAACTTGTGCTTACTTCAGCTAAGCAGCCATGTGCAAAAGCAAACAGCCAGGCCCCAGTCTTACAGTCTCACTGACTGTGAAGCAAAGAAAGCTCTACAGACTACTGCCTCTGCGTCACTGCAGGATCGGGGTCTTAGCCTCTCAGAGACCAGATACGTGAACAAAATAGTTTTTGGCTGTTCCCAGACAGTAGTGGTTTCTCACTCATCTCTAGTTCCTTGTCCTCAACTCCAAGAGCTTTATCTAAGCCAAATCTAATTTGAGACCTCATAGTTTAAAAGCAAATAGGGCTCATGTGAAGGGAGGAGATATTGTGAGCTGTCTATTTTGGGGACAGGGACACAGACATCTTCTCACACTCAGAAATCATCAAAAGTTCTCTCTGAAAGTAACAGGAAAGCCTCTAGCCCTTAGATTTAACAACTATTATTTTTGCAGTCTAGGGCCCAAGGGACACTATTATTTCTGAAGTAGTTAGGTAACACGTCCTGTATTCATAGCTCATCTAAAAGCATTGATTTTGGCATGCAAAAACAGAACAATAAAATATTACCAAAAATGGTTAAGAAAATGCTTCACAATTATTTCAGCTACAGAGAAAAGTTGCACAAAAAGCCAGAGCTATCAGATGGATAAGGGAAAATTAGAAGAGAAGAAAATATATTCAAGCTTCAAAGAATATTAAAAAAATAAAATCCTGCTGGGAGTAAAAGTGTATTTAGAACTAGAGAGAGAGATTCTACCAAAAGCAACCCATAAGATACAGGATGCTGGAGTTCCCCCTCCCCACCAGGTAAGCATAATGAGCTAGAAGAACAGCAGCTTTGTGGCTAAAGAGAAAGACACGTCTGGATCAGGGCCCAGCTACGCCATAGGCACAATAACTTGCCTGAAATCATAGGCTCATAGTGAAAACAAATTTTTACCAGAGATAGCAATCTGGACTGCACAAGGTTATCCAGGGTATATACTGATCAACCTAAAATGCACCAAACTTGAGTAATAATTCCTAATGGTTTGTTTTCAAGCTCAAAAATGAATAAATATTTAAGACTGCAATATGGTTAGTAAAGTCATAATATTGAAGTCTGACACTAAAAATGGACAGCCCTGACCTGCATTTACTATACAAGTTTTGCTTATACCCAATGGTACGAAATAAATCATTACACATTCTCCTCTCCAGTTGCGTGGTATTAAATATATTTTCCTGTGTAAATACTCAGACATATCATGCCAACAGTTGTCAGATGTTTGTTTGCAGTTCCTTTTCCCAAAACATGTGTGCTACTTCTAGACAGGCAAACTAAGTTGTAGCCAAATATGGTTCATATACACTTCAAATACAAATTGTTCAGCTTTGATGTATTATACTGGTTCCTGGACCAAACTGTACCTCTCATGCCTACCATGGTAAATCATTGTCATCGTAACTGTAAATCTTGCCATGATACAGCCCATTTTCTAGTACAGTTTATCCAATACCTATACAAATCATTGTAGGGCTCAATTGAAATTAGTGGTTCGTTATGCCACACATTTTACAGATACAGCAATCATCTGGCTCTGTCCCCAGAATTTAGTTTAGGTGAAAAACAGACCATGAGACCAGAAAGACATGGAGTCTGCCCAAGGACACGCAGCATCACTGTTGGAGAAATATTAATATCAGTCTCCTGAACCATAGCCAGCGATGTAGCCATGAAAGCACATACTAAGATATCCCTGGGACAATTCCATTTAAGCTTCTAATCCCATGCTTTTGAATTGGTTAGAAGACATACTGTTGTTCTTGCCAGCTCTTTTACAGCATAAATGAAGTCTAGAAAGATGAGACACCATTTTGACAGCTAAAGTTCCTGTATAAACTGAGCTGACACCTTAGAGAGACACCCTTGGACCCTGTTAGCCCAGCCAGAACCACTACACTGTCCCACCCAGCTTTTCTCTGGACCATCTCCTCTCTGCCACAGAACAGGAAGGTAATGCAATTCGTAAAACTTCATATATCTGTGATCAAAGAGTTTGGGTATCCAAGTCCATTTATTTTCCACACTGCAACAAGATGCAAACAAAAATACTTTTTCATTGCTAATTTTCTTGCTTTTTCATTGCACTAGGAGGGTCAAGATGCTCTAGAGGTCTTCCCTTTTCAATCAGATTTTCTTTCTTCCTAAATTTTAACCACATTTTCCTTGCCTTAACTCCCATACAGACAAGCAAATAACAAAGCACCTCTTTTCAGGAAATCTCACTAATGTCTTTTCCCAAGAAAAAAAATAAGATCCTAACTGTTTTCAGTGATACATTTTCTCAGCAAAATCACTGGAAATTACCTTTGGGGGAAGACATGTGTTTTAAAGGTTTAGTTCTGGCCCGCTATGTCAAAGACCAAAATATTTTGTTAAATAATGATGATAGGAGAAGTCTTAATGGTTTCATGAGAAGAGAGGCATCACACATCTTAGAAAAGCAGAGTTGTACAGTAATTGTCATCATGTTGTCTGGAACAAGTGCTGAAAAGCAGAAGTACACATCCCTCAATACAAGGAAACATCTCCTGTACATACCACAATATATTAATTTGTACGGACACTCTAGCACTGACAGATATTTTCTTTTATTCAGTATAAATGGGTTCATCCAACTACTTCGGTCCCCTCCTGAACCCAGAGAGTTGGTAAAAGCTGATCTAAGTGACCTCAAATCCTTTGTTTTTACTTTACAAGCCTTTAGCTAGTGTACAAATGAGTTCATCTACTGTACATTAGTCTCCACAGAAAATTCAATCTATGACAGTCTAAAAGATCCTCATCAGATCAAGAAGGCTACCTTACTGGGCTACTTTGCCTTTCTTGGCAGCTTCTTTCACTCTTATGTCCCCACAAATACCAAACTCACTAACTCTAAAAGAAAACAGAGAGAATATTTTAAAGAGACAAATGTTTTTGTCAGAGTAACTGCAAATTTTTCTGACCTTCCTTCTTCAGGGAAAGATTTAGCCAGCTATTTCCCCCCCACACCCCACCCTGCTTCAAGTTAAACCTGGTGCAATTCTTAAAGACATTCTGCAACAAATCTGCTTGGTTCTTTAATATCTCCAGAGAATATGTTGTATATGAATATTTTTCCTGCTTACCCTTCCTTGCTAAGGGCCTACAATTGTGCCTTCAAGTTACAAATGTCATTGCTGTTAGTGACACTTTGACATGGACATCTAAATGGAATTCAGATATGTTGTATATACAGATATAATTGCACTAAATGCTTTCACATTTTTGACAGAAAGATTGTTAACTGGATTTCCCTGAAACCCAGATTAAAGTTTTCTGTTTTCTATCTAACTTAATAAACATTTAATTTTGATATTGAAAAATCTTTAGCTGGACAGAGGGGAGACACTATTTAAGAGCATTCTTCCAAGATGCAGAAAATCTTTATTCAAACTCCCACAGAAAACAGTGAAAATTAATCTAAATCTCAGTTTTTGTTCCAGGACATTTATCAAAACTTCTTATCTTTTATTTATAGGGGTCAGAAGGCAATAAGATGAAACAAAACCTCTTCCTCCCTCTGTCTCCCCTCCACATTACATAAATCCTTACACAAACCCTTCTAAACAGTAAAAATGATGTTATTTGGAAATAGCTTTTGACACTTATAAGCATTTTTTTTCCTCTAACAAAACTGCAGAGAAAAATTTCTATTACAAAGTTTCAACAGAACATAGGTTCTTAATGATAAGTTTTAAATTTTGTAGTCACTCTTACAAATAAATTCAAGAAAATACTTCAAAAATATGTTGTTATTCATTTTTATATATGCAAGGAAGAAATTAAAAATGCAAAAATGAATCATCTCTTCTAAATCCTACCAAGAGATTGAGGAGGCTGCATGTCTGCCTAAGAAATTTAGAGTCACTCAGTTCCACCCTCCTGCTAAAACACATTACAAAATACAAATTTGTAATGATTGAAGGACAGTCATGTCAGAGCAAATTGCAAAAGCTTTCTTCTTTGATTTCAGTTTTTTTAATGGAGGCTAATCCTTGGCTCCCTATCTCTCTTCTTTTGCCTTCAGTAAAAATATTAGAGACTAACAAAACCTCTCACCAGCAAAAGTTTCACAAATTGTATAGCACATCCACATAAAAAAAAAAAAAATTACTAAGTTTATAGCCTTTTTTTAAGATGTGGATCTTCCTGTCTGGTACAATTTTCATACAGATACTAAAGATGGTCATATGTACAAGAAAACCTTTTATATACTGAAATTGACTAAATTGAAGTGCAAACTTTCACTCAACATTTAATTAACATTAAAAATTTAATGAAATAAAATATAATTGAAATTACTGGAAACATTTCCAGTAGTTTTCCAAAGGCATGGAAGAGCATACTGCAAACAGAGAATCTGACAGTGATGTTCCTGAAATCATATTTCAGAACAGACTATCTACCTAGGAGAAAAGGCCAAATGAGACAAAGTCATCACCATACATAAATATCTTTTTTGATGTATTAAGTGAAGAAACAGGCTTTAGTATTTGATTCTTATCCTTTGTATGGTCAGTTCAAGCTGAACCCTCCTGTCTCAAGTGTGTATTTTACTGCAGAGGATCTTGGCTCAATTAGTCTCAGGCCACAAAACATGCCACTTCAAAAACTAATCCGAAAAGCAGGCACTAATGGCAAAACAAAGCAATTCAACATAAGATTACTTTTAAAGAAAGCAACATGACCTTGCATGTCCAAATATGCTAAAAGTTTCTGTCTTCTACTAACAGAAGATAGCACAAACTTCTCAAAAAAATTTATTCATTGTCCATAGCAACAACCACCTGCTCAAAGTTTCAAAGTTCAAAATAAGCTTGGAAGTTTTATGACAAACATCATCTTCTCTCAAGATAATTTACATGAAGCTTTTTATATGGTGAGGCAGTTACAGGTCAAATTTTCTCTTGCCTGTTTTTTTTCTTCTTGTTGGGAGCTACTTTTAGATATATCAAAACAAAAATAATTCTAAAATTCTGCTATTTCTCTCTGAATACTTTCACTCAACAAGTAGTAGATTAGGTTGCACTGCAAATCAGTTCTAAGTTCACTCAGGCTTTAAACCTTTGAAAAAGCTTAATGCAGATTTACTGCTTCTAACCAAAACCCAAAAATTCCTGACTTCTGCTCTTACAAAGCAAGATTTACATATTGCTGGAAAATACAACCTAAAAAGCAAGAAACATCCTCATACTGGCAGGTATTATTCTCATGCTATTCATCACAGAGCTATTCATATTGGCGCTAGCACCCTCTCTGATCTCACCACCAGTAGAAAACGCTATCCAAGAAGAAAACTTCTATCTTCTTTCCAAAAGCTCAAATCAGTGCACACAACAGTCATGCATTGCAGACCCACGGTTTGTATTTGTATTGCAGGGAAGACCTGGAGTAGAAACATGTACAGCTGGAAGTACTGCACCAGGAAAAGAGCTGGATGCCTGAGCAGTCATTAGAGACCATTCCAAGGGAGTGCCAGAAAAAATGTCAAACAATTAAAAAATAACAAAGCAGTGAGTCGAGTGCTCTGAGTGCACTAATGGAGGTCCTTCCTGCCCCACAACTTGTTATTTCAAAAGCACACCCTACCATTTATTATCTTGGATCATACTTATCATTCTCTGTGTTTGGCCAAACCAAAAGGACACAAAGATAGCATGAAGCTGCGTAACACCAAAAGGACTTCAGCATTTACCTTCAAGTGGAGACAGTGGTGACAAGTTAAAAAACCTGGAGGAATTCAGAGTTTTAAAAAGTTACTATCAAGGCTTAGAACAACATTGTCAGGGCAGATGTTGAAAGAGAGATAGATCTTTGTGTTAATTTCACAACAGCAGCAATAAGCTTTTATTAAGGCATCTGGTAAAAGAGTAGAAAACGGGACAAAACAGGAGTAGAAAAGAGAATAAAAAGAGAAGGATCAAGTCAAATAACACCTGCAATATTAAAGCTGAAGCATTACTTTGCATACCATGTTTGCAGATACTAATTCAGACATTTTCTTTACAAGATGGATGCCTTTTTTCATGTTACCTGATTTTTCTTTGGAAGATGGATGCCTTCACGTTATCTGATTATAAGCTGGACAAAAAAGTAATTATTTTTTTTCCAAAGTGATTTTTGATGCAAAATATCTAGCACATATCAAACAACAAAATCTTTCTGTGCCAGCACTCTGAGTAACTAGTCCAGTGAATATGGAAAAAATAACCTAAGAAGGTATTATGTTTCCATTTCAAACATTGTTCCAAGTTGTGATTTGGGTTTTGTGCAGTTTTTTCCCCACAAAATAAAAATTACCTTTCTTAAGTAAAATAATTTTGAACTATCATATTCGAATTATTTTTTTTTTTTTAAGAAATATCTGAACTTTACAGATCCCTTTTGGTTTATTTTCTTTAAAGAAAATTTCAGTAAAACCTAAATGAATTACAAAACATGAAGCATCATCAACTACATTTTCTGCCAGAAAGGTGTTGGTTGAATATTCTTCCCCTACTCCAGAAAAGGTTACATAGCTCTCTAAAACCCAGCACTCCTGTACATCTTAATTGGGTCCTAAATGCATTCCCCTAACACAACAAGTAACTCACTGAAGTGCTAGGAAAACATACGATAGGATAGAAATGAAGTCACTTAATTTTCTTAATTAAAAAAATAATCCTTATTGTAACAAAAGATGTGTCAGTGTAATTCTACGTTCCCTATAGATAAGAAAACCAAAGCTGTCAATTTCACAAGTTAACTCAAGCTCCTGGTCTCTTCCCTGATTCTCCGTTCCTGCACCACATACTTTGCATGATGGACCAATATGACTTGTTAATTTTCTTTAAAAAACAGGATTATATGAAATCATCAAAAGTAATGCTGTAATTTGTGGTTTGGTGCTTCCAAACTACTTTTTCATTTAAAATAATAATAATAATTATTATTATTATTTCATATAAGTTAATATTATCTTTTCCAGATTTCCTAGCAGTTCAGTTCTCTCCTTGGAATCAAAACTGTCTTCTTAAGTTCTGTTCCTTGATCCTTCCCCCTTTATTTTTCTCCACTGTAGTTGTACTTATGACATGAACTCAGATTTTTATAAAAAGTTATACAAATAAGCATTCAGCTTTCCTCTTGCAGCTAAGATATCTTAGTTCTTGTTTTATGAGGCTAATCATGTCATTTCTGAAATAGAAAATAGTAGGAATAAAAATGAAAATAGGAAGCTTATGCCAGGTATCTATAAAGGCAGTCAGAAAAGTTACAGCCCACCTCCCACCTCCCCCCCCCCCAACTTTGCAAACCTTTGAACATTTAAACATATGTTAACCTTTCAGAGATCAGCTTCTAAGTGTATGCCTGAATTAGGCTGGGCAACAAATAAAAAGCAAATGCATCTGAGCAGATAAGAACACAGGCAACCATTAAGTGAGAGTCTGTGTCCTAGAAAAGGGAAAGCAAGTAGTGAATGTAAAGCTTCTAAATTCTGAAAATAAAGAAATAAATATCAAATACCATATTCCTCCTTCCCTTTTAGCTTTTAAGACTCTGTGTGCCAAGTCCTACATCTGATTCTTAACATATTTTACTGTTAGGAGACCTAACACAATGAGAGAATAATGACTTGGAATAATAATTTTACAGATACAAAGAACCTTCCTGAATTGAGCATGTTTTCCCTCCATGCCATGAACTCCCTAAAGTTACTATTCATTATCAGTGTCTTCTGAAAAACACTGTTCTTCTCCTGAAGTGGATGGTGTTCCTAATTGATTACTGGTCTGAAAGTACAACCAAGAACACATTATTACACTGAGTTCTTAGGACAGGTGAAATCTATCCAGAGAACATCACCAAGGACTCCACCAGCCCATTACCACTGAAAGCACATTTAGTTTGACTGAGAGGAGGAGGGCAGGACACATAGACAGACATAAAACTGAAAATTGAAACAATCCATTATACTGAATAATTTTCATTTAATTTGCAGAATACTACTTTCAGCTCTTCATTTCAAGCATGCTCACCTTCTCACTTTGTAGTTTTTAACTTGCATAATTAATCAGCTTCAACTACGAGAAAGAACTACACAAAATACTTTAAAAGAGGGATAACAAGAAAAATGTGGATACAGAGTTTTCAGGACTTCAAAGCAGTAATGTTTTCTTACAGACGCACAGCAGGGATTGCTTGAGGTAAGATATCTTTACTTGTGCAACAGAGACTCATCCTAAGTATTAATAAAAGGGCTGACTTGCAAAATAAAAAAATATTTTATCTTAGTCTAAAAAGTCATTATGGCCAATAAGAGAAGCACTAAGCCTAACATGTTCAGCTTTAAAGATGAAACTGTTACTAAAAATCAGTGACCTAAAGAAAAACATACAACAAAAGTTAGCTTTCTTTTCTGTGATCAGAGTAAAGTTAAAAGTTTTAAAAGTGATCTCCATTGCTTTGTACTTTATATAGGACCCATGCAACAGCTCTACAAGTTTTTAAATGCCTTTTCACTGAATCCTCAAGAAATGCAGCTGATGGCAACACAACAACTGATGACTCAGAACAACCTATTGTTATTTTTTAGTACTTTAAAGCCAGTAAAAAGTGTATGCTAAATGGGATCACAGCTCTTCAAAATTTGCAGTGTGCTGAAATTTTGCACTCCTCCTACAAATATTCTACATAAACGTAATGCAGAATAGAGAAAAACAAAAACCTTTCAAAGTTCCACCTGAGTATTTTCTGAATAAAAGAATGACAGCCTGTACATAACACTGACCAGTTCTCACGACATTAATAAAATGTAAATGATTTACTCATCTTTCTGTACAGCAGTGAATAAAAATGTCATTAGTGTTAATGAAGCATCTTAAAGAAGCATCACATGATACTATGAAACTGTGAGCTAGTATTTACCAGATGGCTCATCTCTTAGCAGATACTAAAAAGACCAAAAGACCTTTCTATGTTTGCTAGGTGTCAACTAAAGTCTGAAATATTACAAGTCATATCTTTGTCAAAAAATACCCAGTATCTCTTCGGACATGGTATTATTGCACCCTCCAAGGAGCTAAGATGTGATGAGAAATACAGTTCTTTATAGGGGAAAAGAAAAACCCAAAGAAACCCAACAAACCAGCAATAAAAACTATTTAAGACCATGTTAACATACAAAATACAACAAGATTATAAGAACTGGCTCTAAGCAAATTCGGTCTAGAAATTAAAGTCCAAGCTACAAGCAGAATGAGGTTACAGAACTATCTCCCATCAAGAGTAGCAGCCAAAGAAACTTGAAATAAAAAAGTTAATAGTGAACTGCCATTTTGCAGCTGTATTTCTCACAACATGAAATTAGTTGGTTGTTCGTTTCGATTATGTGCACATTGGTTGACTGTATATTACTTAGATGACTATATTATTATAGTCAATCTCAAGCTGTCAGAAAATTTTGCTTTTGGTGAGATAGGACAGTACATTGAAGTAAATCCAATAAGAATACCTTGAAGCAAGTGTGAATTTTTTACTGAGTTATTTAATAATTGATCTTAAATATCCCAGCAGGGGGAAAGTATTTCTTATTTCCTTACATTTTTCCCACTTTTCTGAAACTTCAGCATCATGAATTTGTGTCACACAACAAAGGTCTAAAGCTTTAATGCAAGCCTGCAGGCAAATTCTTGCACCCGGCATAACTTCAGTACATTGCATATTAATGGTAGTAACTACATTTCTGTGTATTTCTACAAAAAGCCCATAGAAGACAAGACTGCCCTTTTCCATCTCTATGCAAAATCAAGGCTGAGACAATGAAATGATACAATCCCGTTCCTCTCCCCTCCCTATTTTTTTTTTACTTAACATGTTGCCTTTTCTTTCACTCACTGAGACCAAAAAGGAATTGTTTCCCACCACATAAAGTACCTTCAGTTTCAAGTTACACTACAATACTAAATATGAATTTAATCTTTGCTTCAATGTAGGCAATACTATCTAATGTTTCAGCTTTGTTATTACAAGTAATGATCTTGAATCATCTGCATAGCCAATAAAACACAGAGAATTTCCCTGATGAGACTTCAGAAAGTGTGAGAACTCAAAATTGATACCTGAAATACCTTCAGGTTTTTAATGTGAACATGAGTTGCTGATCTGAATCATTTATGCAAGCCTCAGAAGGCCATGCTTCAGCTGAACAACAGACTGTCTGCCATGACCTAAGCAGAGTACAGGTATTCCCAATAACACATCAGCATTAGCTACCTAAAGTCCATCTGGAGAATCCAGTGCACGCAGCAAGCCCACCCACACTGGAGACCAAGCATGGCACACCACAGATGCATCTTTTGAGAGATATGACAGCTCATATATGTGCACTTTAACATTAAACCAGCCCATATAAATTACTTAAATTCATTTGACATGTGAAAACCACTTGCATTTGGATCAACACAATGTAAAACAATGTATTTAATTTCCACAAATGAAAATAATTTCATAAAATAAACTGTCCTAGAGATTTTTCTGTCTAAGCAGACACAAAGCCCTTGAATAGCTTTAGCAGCTTAATAAGCATGAAGAAAGAAGTTTTGGGTTGGGGTTTCTTGGTGGTTTTGTTTTTTGGGTTTTTTTTGTGGGTTTTTTTTTTGTTTGTTTGTTTGTTTTGTTTTGTTTTTTTGTTTGTTTTGTTTTGTTTTAAAGAACAAGTCAATACAATATGTCTGAGGAACAGAAGCCCAGCTTCATTCTTTAGACTCCCAGAGAGCAGGTAACCATTCCTTGAAACAGACAACTGACAGAGAATTTGGTTCTGAAATCACTTAGTCACCTAGAGAAGAAGGAAGAGCTCTCAAAGCTGGGCTCTCAGCCTTTGGGAAACTGTAGCAGTGATTATCTAAAAGACGATCAAACTGGCAGGACATTTGCATATTTTAACTTTGCAGTTTCAGTCATCAAAATAGTTTTCCAAATATATTAAATGTAAAGTTTTTACACATGAAGCTGTCAGTTCTTTCTGTAGACTTGGCAAATTTTATTTTTTTTTTTTCACACAAACTTTTCATAACCTACAACAAAATTACTTTAGAGTTCATAAAACCTACTTAGAACATGTCTAGAAGGGAGAGGAAAAGAGGAATAGCTATCCTTAACAGTAGCAAGACATGCACTTCTGCCTGCATGTCACAAGTTGCCTTGCGCTTAGCATCCTGCATACTTACATGCATACATAGGGTACACGGAGAGCACGTTTCTGTAGCAGACTTTCCTCTCATTCTCCCCCATCCACCACCATCACCAATGATACTTTTAGCTCAAGGCTTTAGGCAGCACACACTTTAACGAGGTAAAACACAGCAGTTTAGAAAATACTAGAAAAAGCACAACAATCCTAAGAAGAATTCCATAATAGTAGTTCAATAAGTCTCATTCTTTTCCTGGAAATCCATAAGGCTCCATGTGTGATAAAACAACAAGTTTGTTTCTTTGCTTTTTCTACCTTTGAACACACATCAAACCAGATGATCTTACTGCAAAGAGAACCCAACTATTCCTCTCCTACCCACAGGTCTCTCTGTATATCAGTATTCTTTTCCTAGGGAGACTTCTGTTAACATTTCTTTGTCAAATTTGCTTCTTTGGCTCTTGATAACATCCCACTGCCTCAAACTCTTTTCTCTTGCAGATAAACCTTATTAAAATGCTGTAACTCAGTTAAACCCTTTCAACCTTAAAACGCCTACATTAAGATTTAACAGTTGACCCTTAGCCCTCAAGTGGTGTTGGGGGTATTGATAGATGTGTTCATGATTCAAAAATATTCATAAATAACTCCACAATATCAGCTAGAATGTTTAGGTTGCACTGACACATCCAACAAAACATAGGATAATTGCAAAAAGCCCTCAAGGTCCCATTAGGTTTATTAGATCTGCAGAATACACCAATATAGCAACTTGAAATGTTATCCCTTCAAAGAAGGTATAACTTCTTAGCAAAGTGAAACAAATTTAAGGAACAAAAAGTGTGATATCCTGTCCCTGCATTTTTTTTTTCCATTTATCTATGAAAACAAAAGAAAATCTGCTGATGTTAGACTTTTAGACTTTTACCCTAGGTCAGTCATCTAACTTTCAGACGTCAAAAAAAAGTGTTACTACCTCTCAATTGTAAATCAACCAACAAAACGCCACCAAATCCTAACACGCTCTCACTGCTCAATTTTGTTACATTTTCACTCTAGCAAAATTTTCTTATGTCTTTACATTGCAATGTAGCAGGAAGCTGAGTCATCACGTCATGTTGCGAATTAGCTCGTTCCTCAGGAGAATCTCTAAAACACCACTCCCCTTCTTGGTTCTGTATGTAGACAGCAGTGGTAATTGGTTATTAAATAATTCTAATTAAAACCAAGCAGGTTCATCCTGGATTCCCTCAAGTTAACTCTGATTAGTGGCTTCACACAGGCTGTACATCTTTGCCGAAACGTTCAAAAGTGAAAATCTCATTTAGCAGCAAAGTACATTCTGCACTCAGCAGCATAAAAGCCACTTTATGCTTTCACTTAAATGCTACCTCTAACATCCAAGCTCTGCTTTGTCATTTCTTCTAGTTCTTGCACATAGTACTTCAACGCATCTATCGCTACCAACAAGTATGAAACAAGAGGAAGTGTAACAAAAATACTCTCCTTCTGCAACAATTTAGTATGTGAAGAAACCTATACAATATGCATACTACTAAGAAGCTGGTACACATCTACCAGGCAATTCAGGTCTTTCTTCAAAAAGCTAACTTCTCTCTCAAAATTGGAAGATGGAATACCTCAAAATTTACACAGACTAACATATTCTAGATACAAGCAAACAAACAATCTTTCAACTGTCTAAATATTGGGTAATTATTCATGATTTGTTCAAGCTATGTTATATCAAAAATATTTTTTTTAAAAAACCAAACCACTGCATTTCACATACTATCTTGTACCATCTTCCTCTCAGATAAATCCCTTACATTTACTCCTTTCAAGCACTCTGATAGAGAAGCAGATCTTGAAAAAAAAACTTCTGGTCTTTATGGAGCCTTGTAAGATGTATCACATTTACTCCAATGCTTTCATTCTCTTAACAAATTGATAGAATTCCAAGAGGGGGGGTGGGGAAGAATAAAAAAAAAAAAGGTAAATCTGAGTTGCAAAAAATGCAACCGCTGGTCTAAACACAAGGCACTAAAGGCACCCCATCATATGCTAAAAATAGAACCACTTGAATATAATTACTGCACATGTTCTCCAGGGGAAATATAGTTAATGTGCCATTAGTTACAACCCACTGAGTCAAACTGGAAATTTTGAATGTTAGTATAGACCTGTCTCTGTCAGTGAGGCTAGCCTATCTCAATTTTACATTGTAAGTGATATTTAAGCAACAAAAGCAAGGAAGGGATTTTTTAATTATTATTTTTAAAAATACTATCATACCTATAAGTTTATAATCTAGAATAACAGAGCATTATAGAAAAATAAAGCAACCATCCATCAATCTGCTAGATCATGCTAGTCTTTATAAATTATCAAAGGTATTTTTAAAATTCAATTTGCAAATCTTACTTGTAACTGCCAAATATAGCAGTATACGAGATGGTGAACAGATATTAACTCAGAAGGCAGCCAGGGCAGAATCTTCCTTGTGCTTTACACGTTTTCTAGTCTTAAAATTAGGAAATATTGTGCATGAAGTAGATGTGATCCACACACACTTGTCTGAGTAGGAAAAAGGAGGAGGAAAGGATAGAGATACAATAAAAAGATACAAAGATAGAATTGTGCATAAAGAATAACCTGCATCACTTACCTGCTCTTCTATTGCAAGAACTGCTTTATAACAGAATCTGGATCAAGCCCAAAGTAGAGCTGGTGAAATTTTCCTTCTTAAATAAGTATTCTTTTCCTCTAAATCAATATTTTGTAGCACGATAATACTGAAGGAGAAAGTATTCAAATGAAGATCATCAACCTGAGTGATTTAAGAAATCTTTGCTAATACTATTTTTTTATTTAAATTACAATGGTTAAGGAAGCAAAACCTTCTGAATTTTCCATATAGTCCTTCAACAGTCTTTTGTGGCAAAGACAGCTTCAAGGAATGTGTAATAAGTCAAACTAGAAGAAAATATAACTTCCTCTCAAAACAAGAGTTTCAGCAGAGCTGTTACACAGCCATACTCTCTTACATCTCATCTTCTCTATTACTCTTTCACAGACTAGCTCATTTTGCAAGAAACTGGAAGACAGAATCAGTAAAAAACTGACAACCCACCACCAAAAAATACAAACAACTTTTGCTAGAGTTTCTACTGAAATGGCTCCGTGTCAGTAACTCACTTTATATAGGCCCTTAATACATGCCATAATATGTTAAAATACACTTAAATCATAAAAACTGACATAAAAGCATAAGTAGCATCACATTTTACAGTGAAGAGCAGTCCTTTGTAAAATGGGGATCTCTCATCTCCACAATTTACTACACACTTGCATCACATGGGCCAAAGTTCCATTAAAAAAAAAAAAATCTTGAGATCTCAGTGAGATATTGCGTTTCTTAAGATGTCAGGAAGCTTAGAATTTGCTACTTCAGTGTTTAGAAACATAGTTCCCTGGATCAGCTCCCTATGTCCTCAAATATTAGACCCTTTTTCCCCACAGCAATTTATAACCAGTATTTTACAGAATCAAAAACCTTCAAATATACCATGTGACTTCAAAAGCCAACAGCAAGACTGGTGTTGCAAGCAGACAGGTACACTCTTAATCTAGCAATACTAAGTCTCAGATGATAAAAGTTACCAATTTTACAATGTTGCCCAAAATAGAAAAAGTACTAGGGAAGATTTTCAGCTATGAAGTCGTAAAGGAGAGAACTCAGAGAGAGTATGAAAGCACAATCTATGTAAAGTCAGTAAAGGCAGCCTTGTAACACAGCATTGCAATCTCAAGATCTTCACATCAGTACTCACACCCCTGCCACTTTACAGAAATCTCTGCTTAGTATAACATATACTGTGCAGTAGCATTCAGAGATCTTAGATACTAGACACCGTATATACATATATACACACGCAAGACAAAAAGACAGCTATTACCATTAAAAAAACCCTACAAACAAAAACCAACCTCAAACATTCCGTAGCACATAAAAACAATATTCTGTGGAATTTAGTGGGTTTGAAATCTACAGAGATGCAAACAGCACATCCTCATATGTTTTCAAGAGCTAGAGTTTGTTGTGCAAGAGACCTCATATGGACAGAACATGAGAGCATTGCCCCTCAAGACTAACCACGGAGATGAAATATGTCTAAACTGACGAAAAAATACTAACTTATGCCAAACATATTTGATCCATTTTTAATTATTCTAAAAGTCAGCTAGTAGAACATAGAAACTGGGTATACCTCTTTCAAAGAAAGCTAGAATATATTGAAGATTTTTTAAAAAAAGCTTAACACAGATGGGACACACTCAAAACAAAAATAAACGTGTTAATCCCACTAAGTATGTTGTTCTAACAGTTAATATATAACAAGTTCTTCTCCCCATGTGAAATGTTGAGAAGTGTGATCTCAAGAAAACGTGAGGGGTTTAAATAGAAAAAATAAACTGTTTCACTTGCATTTCATCTGTTGATTGAGATGCAAAAAGCACAAGTACTACAGTGATCTTATGCATACATACATCTGAAGCTATTTGATTTGAACACTGATACTTCACAATGCCAAAAAATCTGAAAGATTGTGTTTAATGACTTCTTTGAAGCTCGCTGTGGCTGCTTTTCTTGAATTGTTGATTCCTTACATTATTTAGAATACTCTCTCCACATAACAGCGAGAAGCACTAGACGTATAACTGTTTATATTGATTATAACACTACCTACATTACCATTTTCATAATTTATTTCACAATATATATTCTAAGTACTTCCAGTTACTATAGAGATTCTACAAAACCCCCTATACACATACTTTCCTTCAAATGACCAAATCAGGATCCTGTTGTCATAGCAGCAAGTTGCTTTTTGAAGACCAGACCAGTGAGGTGGCTGTTATTGGAGTCCAGCTAGGTAAATTACCTCATCTATCCATCTGCTTCTGTGATGGGACAGAAGGGAGAGGCCTGCAGAGTTTCTGTTCCACCCACGTGTCCTGCATCTCAGTCTGATGGTTTGCATGTGTAGACTGGAGCTTCAAAAAAAGCAACAGTGTTCAGGATCTAAGCAACCTTCCTTCACTTTCTGTTCTTAGAGCTCCCAATCAGTAGCAAAAAACAAAACAAAACAAAACCACAAACAAACAAAAAAACAAACCACAAAAAAGATAGACCTCCCTTTATTATTCAAAGCCATACATTTTTAAGCAAGAGTATATATATATATATGGTTTTCCAGACAATATTCAATTAACTTGTTAAACCCATACAGCAATTGTTAGTATCCTGCTATTGATGCTCCATCTCCAAACTCATTCAACATGTCTTAGACATTCAGGAAGGTCAGAGAAACAGGCTTTTCAATGTACCTTAAATAACCTTTAATAACCTTTACAATGTGCCTTAAATCAATATATTTGACCAAAACACTAAAAATGCAAAGCCATTCAATACTGGCATAAGAATGAACTGCCATGTCTATATTCAACACTGACTCTGTTTTGGCAGAAGGTCTCTTTCAACAGAAAGGAATCTATGTTTCTGTGATTGCAGCCTTGCTGTAACAAGTATACCTAAACATTGAAATAGATGGAGATTGCTGTGAATAATTTCAGCAATAATTTTACTGGAAATGCTTTAACAAACACCTTACACCTTTGCTCAAGAATCAACAGTGCTCATAACTAATATCAGATGCATATAGTATACAAATTTCTTCTTAATATTGTAAGCCACACAGGCTATTCTCATCATTTTTATTCATAGCCTCTAGTCAGTAAGATCCAAAATTGATAACTGAGTTTCACAGAATAAGAAAAATTTGATGCAAACTGCAAAAAGAGCTTTTAAACAAGAGGGCCATCCCTGTTCTCACAGCAGAAGCAATGAAAGTGAGAGCTGTGACACACTTGCACACAGCCTAACTCTGTTCTATGTACCTTCTCTCCTTAATGGGCCTTGGGCTGGAAATAGCAAGTCCCAAATACATAACTCCATTTTCAAAACCTTAATCATCATTTTCTGATGTGTTGTCATATCATCGTTTTCTGATGATACGAAAGATGGTCATGAACAGATCCAACTCAGCATGATGTCACAATATAAGCTAATATCTTCAAGAATTCCACGTGTATTTTTTTCCCAGCTACAAATGAGTAGGCAAACATTCTCTTGGTAGCTTTTATAGACAGTTGTTCTCTCCACACCTTTCTTCTCCAAACACATTAACTGTGAGTCACAAAGCTAAATGAGTGAGAAAGCAAAAGAGCAAGTGTGTGTTGAAACAGATCACATGAATAATTCAGTCTGTCACTTGTTCTTGATGCCCACTTTAATAGTCATTGTTCCTCTCTCCTGATTATAAGCATTTATCCAATCCATCAGAAATTTTTTCCTTAACCTCCAGAACATTAGCTTCCCACCTTTTTCTTCAGCAATTAGAAGATGTTGCCATAGTGAGATGTTATTGCTAAGTAAAATTAATTATGCAATACTCAATAAAATATTTCAAAAGAGGATGCAAGTTTTAAACATTTATATAATTTCTTCCATAGTTCCCCCCATGATGTTCCTGTAATGTGGATTAAAAAAGGAGCAAGTTTTTTTAATAGACTGAAATAAATAAGACATAAAATAAGTTTAGAGTTAAACAATCTTTGTACACACCACATCATGAAATAATTGACACCAAGTAAACAAGCAAAACAGAAGGGGAAGAAACACAGAAGCTCACAATGGGAAATGGCTTGCTATAAGAGCACATAGCATGTTTCTTGCAGCTTTGAGATGCAAATATCTGCCATATGAGGAACCTCAGCCCACTGCATTGATGGAACTATCTCCGTCAGTATCAAAAGGTAACTTCTTGAGTATAGGCTTCATAAACACTCATTTCAAAGATGACAGCACCTTCCCATCTTAGCAAACGCAAGAGCCACCTTGAACAAATGGATAACAGCAGCTTGATGTTGACAACAAAATTCATTGCTTTGATTAAATTTACACAAATACAGAGGAAATGCAAGTTTCCTATCTCATTCACACTTAGTAAGAAACAAAAGACCAAATCTTCCTATAAAGTGAAAGTAAAGCCATACCTTCTAGCCATGCAGGAATCCTCCATTGCCAGAAAGAGGCTAGTTTGGCAAATAAGCAAAGTGAAAAAACTTAATGAGAATTTGCAAGTAAATCAACCAGTGTCAGAGGTTGAGCATCTCCAACTACTTCAAATAAGTTCATCCTGATGGAGTAATCACCTGGATGAACAAGAAACAAAATATTTGGTGGAAAGTAACTTCCTCTTTCTTTGTATAGGGACAGGAGGGAAAAAGAGGACAGACTTTTCTACTAGAGAAAAGAACAGATTACGCAGAAGCAAGAGGACCAACATTTAAGTCTCTACACCAGGTAAGTTTTCAAGGCAGAACACACTTTAAAGAAAACATTTGCCTCCCTATACTTTTCACTTTTTTGCTTCTGCTGAATCAGCTCACCTGCTTTCCATGTGTATAACAGATTTGAATAAGAGGCATATTTATATTAAAAAAATAATATCTATACTTATCCTATACCAGAGCTCACAAATTCCAATAAACCCGTTATGCACTCTTCATTGAGCTAATCCATCCCAAAAAAACCCTCCTAATCCACATATTTCCAACACTGTTTTGGTTTAAATAACAGGTGCTCAATTCCTCCATCTCATGTAGCTATTACATTTTTCCTCCACTTGCAGAGGACTTGAACATGTTATTAGCTAAAACTCCACTATAATACCCAGATCCCATTTGTGAAGACAGCCTAGCTCACAGAAACCAGCAATATGTGCATGCATGTATTTAGAAAAAAATAAAATTGTATGTAGAACTCTTTCTGCCTCCACCACTTCTCCATCCCCTTGTTCACCTTTCAGTGTTTGTTTTGTTTTTCCTCTGAGGCCCATACAGACAGAAAGAAAACTATAATCCAAACAGACTATAGCCTCAATTTCGGAAAGAGAGGTCTTGGAGAGTGATTTAATTTCTGTGATGATACTTGGTCCCATTAGGGTGACCCAAAGTACACAAGGAATTTGCACTGTCAACAAAGATAAGTAATTGCATCAACTCTCATCGGTTAAGATTTCACCTTTAACTGAAATTTCCTTCTACTCTCTTATCATTACCAAACATTTTGTCTTACAGGGGTTCTAAACTATTCATGCAGATTTAATTTATGGCAATTTAAACTGTGTCAGAAAGTTAATAACTTTGGAATAATGCATATGTGTCTTACTGAGTTTAATCAGTGCCCATTAATGTGCCTGTTATTTTTGTGTCTTTGTTATTTGTGCGTTCTAATCCAAAACTACATTTACATTGAGTGGAAATAAACTTACCCAACTCATCAGACCTTCAAAATAGATACCTAACTTGCCCTAACACTTTCTTCACTTTTAAAAGTGAGAAAATTCTGCTTTTTCCTTTTTGGAAACACAAATCAATACTTCCACCAAAATAAGAACACAAAAGGAGATTTGAGCTCTTTCACATACATCAATAGTGTTTAAAAATCTCATTGTCTTTATCTACCACTAAAAACCAAAAAAAACCCTCAATGGAAGAATTTTACCCTCAGGATAAGAGTGGCCCTACCACAGCATGAAACTGGTGCAAGTGAAAAAGATTCAGGCTTTGCATACTTAAAAATTCTTTTGTTTGAACAAACAATACATTAATAAAAGTTTTGACTACTTAGCTGTAGAAAGGAGTCACATGAACACATTTAAAAATGCAACCTGCAGTACCAGGAGATGAAATGTTCTTTCCTAGTGTACAGACAGGTGGAAGGAAAAGTCTGCCTTCCAAAAAATGTGAGGTGTTAGCAAAAAATTTTCCAGCAAGATAGGCAGTGAGTTAAAGTCATATGAAGCAACCGTGATGTCTATTTTGCCCACTTTCAATTAATAAATCTCTAGTACATATATTAAGCACATCTCATCTGAAATCATAGTCATCTCTTCTTCATACCAGACAACAGGCAATACAAGCCCAACCATTATACAAGAGTTTATAGACTGGTGTTATACACTGCAAATATTTTGGATTCATAGGGACACGATGAGCATATTATCAAAAGTTAATGACAAAGCAATGATCAAAAGATATTTCCATTTCAGTTCAGCTGCATATTTGTTGGTAATCTACGTTTAAAAAATACTGAAGAGATCTTTACCTAGAAGTTTAGATTGTCCAGAAGCTGTTCTAGCCATTTACAAATGCTAATGAATGAAACAAGACAATTTAAAATAAAACAATTAAAAGACTGATTTTATTGATGTGATTGTATTTTTCTTAATAGAAATAAAAGTTTCCACATTAATCTAATGATTATAAATATTTGCAAGTGTACTTTGATTCCATTTGCCAAAAAACCCACTTACTCAAATATAGTTATTTACTTCAGCAAAGTCAGGTTTTGAAGTAAAGAGCACTGCAAAAATAAAGGTAAGTATTAGCATTAAGAATTGCTAAGAAAGGAGAAGAAAAATCTCACTAAATGTATTTAAAAAGTGGGAAGTGAAACAGAGCATTTCAGCGCACAGTTTTATTTTCATAGTTTCTTGCAACCCGTGATGCCAGAAGCGGTGGATTAACCTAGTTTCTGTGGGCACAAGACTAGAATCTATTGCCGAGTGCAGCTGTCAGAGCCACCTGCATATCTTTGGCTCCAGTCAAGTCTCAGAAGTAAGCCAAAGGGTGAATTCAGGATGCTGCAGTGTCCATTTTAATTTATGTTTGTAAAGAAACAAACAAAAAAAATGACCAATGTAAACTAGGACAGTTAGAAGCTGCTAACCATGTCTGCCTAGAAGCTTTGATTATACAAAGCTGTTATAATTTGTCCTTGTCATATTTTTCCTGCATATACAATAATGGCAGTTCGACCTTTGCTTTTACTTATATTCCTAAAATGGCCTCCCCCACCTTATTTAGGGCATGTTTGGATTAGCCAGTGAGCTAGCTGCTACTGCCAAGATTAAATGGCAAGCAAAGCCAATTGCGTGGGAGAAAAAATGAGTCCCACAGATAAAAGAAAAAAACTAAGTTAGGGACTTCCAGCTACTAGCAAGCTAACTTCAAACAGTTCAAATCAGCACTGTAAAGTTCAGGGGCTTATCCAGACTCTTCCAGATATCTTCAAACTTAAACCTGGAACAGTACTTACGCTGACTTTCTTTGTAATTTATCTATTCCAACTCACTGTTCTCTACCTCCCTGTTGACTAAATCACAGAGAAAACCCACTGGATTTAGCTGTGAACTCTAAAGACACTATCCACACAACACGAGAAACACAAGTTATTGTTAAATGTTTCCTTTACAGCACTTGTGCATGTAAAGATACATTCATGCAAAAGACAACCAAAACTATTCTGGTTTTACTGGCTTCTCACTAGCAAAGCAATATGGTAGCCACCAGACTGACTTGATGTGTCCCACAAAACCTTCCTCAGCAGATATGACCTGTTTCTGGGAGCATACCTTTGGGAATTCTAGACATATACACAGAAAAACTAATTTTCCATTTTCTGAATCAAGATTCATGAAACCTGAGCAAAGCAAAGTTTGGCAGGATCACAAGCATAAGCTGAATAACAACATACCATACTGATAAGAACTCAAATAGTCAAACCTACTGAGATGAACAAATAAGCCATCTTCTAGTTTGCTTAAAGTTTCCCAGATAAAGTGAAAAGGCTGGGAAAAAATAACTAGGTCAATAAGTAAGTTTATAAGTACATATAAATACTAGTACAGGTCAGGAGATAACAGTGGCAATACTTCCATCAGTCATTTTTAAAACCCCACATTACTGAAAAAATTAAGCCTGTTTTAATGGATAACCCTGGCTTATTTAAAAATCATGCTGAACCCTCTACCTGTTTCTTGTATTGCACTTACATGTACATAAGGACACAGTTCAAGACACTTATATTAGCTCTAAATGATTTTGCATCCATAATATTCTATGACAGCACCCAACTGGATTAGATAAACTCTGCTGAAAAGTAAGATTTCTCTCTGTGCAGCATTGCAGTGTTATATATACTTGAATACAAGTTTATGATCAGGCTTGTATTACGAGACACTGTGCTAGTTTTAGGTAACAGTTCTAAGAGCTATAATGCCTATCATGCCCCTGAAACAGCTAAAGAACCACCAGCAGAACAGATTATGTGGATGCTCCTCAGCACATATCAAAGCGAGTCATCTTTTTGAAAGTTACTTAGTCACTTCCCACTAAGAAAATGAAGAGGTTTTGCTCAGACAAGATGAAGAGTATTTACAGAATCCATTCTGCCTGCTCTGGTTTGTGAACAAGCTTTCAACAGACAATGGCATCTAAAACCCACATGCCTATTTCTGTGACAATCTGATTTCAATAGTATATACCCTTATAGCTCAGCAACCAAAGGTGATTTTCACTATCTTCATGAGCAAACCACAAAAGTGAAAGGGAACATACAGACAGCTGACCCCAGCTCTGGGTGAAGACACACTGGCTATACAGCATTGCTGTCCCTCAGAACCAGCTGGGCCAGGAAGTCGGGGCAGAAACAAGTGCACAGTGCTGAGCCAGCATCATGCAGAGGCACCAATTCAAGCCACTGCTCTGTGGTATGCACCACTTGTGTGCATGCGGCACAATGCAGTAGGCATTCTCCCAACAATTTGAGGATTTGATACTGTCCCGCATGACATCTTGGTGTGTAAATTGGAGAGACGTGGATTCAATGGATGGACCACTCAGTGGATAAGGAACTGGCTGGATGGTCCCACTCAAAGAGTAGTGGTCAATGGCTCAACGTCCGGGTGGAGAACGGTGACGAGTGGTGTTCCTCAGAGGTCTGGAATTGGCACTATTCAACATCGTCGTCGGAGACATGGACAGCAGGATGGAGTTGCACCCTCAGCAAGTTTGCTGATGACACCAAGCTGTGTGGTGTGGTCAACACGCTGGAGGGAAGGGATGCCATCCAGAGGGACCTTGACAGGCTGGAGAGGTGGGCATGTGCAAGCCTCATGAGCTTCAACAAGGCCAAGCACAAGGTCCTGCACATGGGTTGGCACAATCCCGAGCACCGCTATAGGCTGGGCTGGGAATGGATGGAGAGCAGCCCTGAGGAGAAGGACTTGGGGGTATTGGTGGATGAAAGGCTCAATATGAGCCAGCAGTGTGTGCTTGCAGCCCAGAAAGCCAACCATGTCGTGGGCTGTATCAAAAGAAGAGTGAACAGCAGGTTGAGGGAGGTGATTTTGCCCCTCTACTCCGCTCTTGTGAGATCCCACCTGGAGNTTCTATGATTTTGAGGTTTCACAGTTTCAAATCAGAAGTATTTCATGTTCACCTTATCTCTGAACAACAATGGCATAGGAATACAGATCCAGGAGTAAAGAATCCCCTAACTGGATACTATTCTGAACCAAAAACCAAAACAAATAACTTGGATATGTTTCTACTCAAATCCAGAAAGGTACCATGTTGCAGTCTTCTGCTATTGCCATGAATAAAGTTCAACGTCAAAGCCTTCAAAGGTAAGTCAGAAATAAGCTATTCAGCTTTTGCTTATTGCTGTTGATCATCCATAACTTATTTAAACAACAGGTTTATATGTAATAAAGTTCAAGATATAGCTTCTACTCAGGATTCATACATCTTGTCCAACATGACAATACTTTAATATTTTTAAAGCTGATTCATTCGCTTCTGTGCCATCTGTTTTCACTTACTCTACCTGGATACAGAAGCTGCTCATCTAACGCATCTTACTTTTACAGATAAATTTGTAGTGTAAATACAATTTATAATCTGAAATATGTTAGGAGTTTTCTTATTTGTAACATGAATGCAAAATGTTACCTGAGATTTTTGTGCTTTTATTATGCACACCAATAAAATCCATTTGTTGTGTTTTGGGATTTTTTTCTTTTTAAATTACTTTGCATTTTTCTTACTTGTAAAAGGATTGTTAATTTAGGCATAGAAAAATATTATGGTATTAAAACTACTGAGTGCTGTATTGGGTGAATAATTCATATATTAGCCTAGGATCAATGCAAATTAATCCACTCAGCACCATGAAAAGGTTGCTTCTGCTCCTTATGTTGCATCAGAGTAGGAAAAGGTCTGATAAAGAATGGATGAATAGGCAGAACAAATAATTTGTCATACAACTTCCTTTTAGCAGAAGAGAGTAATTAATTTAGATAAATTATATCAAGTGTCCTGCATTTTATATGAGAATTTCATTAAAGTAATGATGCTTTGATTAAGTTCCCCTCTAACATGTATTATCTGCAGGAGAAAATTAGCACTTTCATTCCCCTTTTCAACATCCTCTAACAATTCCTGGCTATCATTAGCTGATAGTCATTGGCCATTAGGGAAAAAAAAAAAANACAGATCCGGCAGGTAGCAGGAAAGGAACCAAATGAGGACAGAGAAAAAAAAAATAAAATAAAAAAAATCTCTGCTCTGACTCCAAGCCTATTTAGTATCTGTATCATTACTATTTGCACAGTATAACACAGTAGGGTACTCCAGTGACACCTTTGTAAGATTCCTGCCTAAAAAATTTAGAAATTAAGACCCTTAATAATGCCCATAACCACACAAGCATCCTATTCATAAGGGTCAGTTTGGATATCAGTTTTCCTACTTTGAATGCAAAATTAAAATATTGCTGAATCAAGACCTAAATCCGCTTTCTGGAACTATATCTGTAGAGCAGATGGACGTACAATTACAAGTCTGTTTATTTTCTGATTATTTATCCATTTGTTTTCTGTGGTCAATGATAGATTGTCTCAGAAAGCAAACAGAAGCCTTGAGGTCAACCAATCTCTCTCTGCTTTCTATGACGGTATTTTTACAGCCAGGTTACAAATACATAAAGCTTTGTGAAACTAAGGTGAAAAACATTTCAGTCATTTACTGCAAATCTGTTCAGAAGAAAGCTATTCAGTTTATGCCACCCAAAATCATAAAGTCAGGTCATCAGATTACTACCTCAAATCCCAGAATGATATAGCAGTCAACATTATCCACAGCAAAAAGCTTACCTGAAAGGTAAAATCATATATTTTCAGATGTGACACCTAACTAAGAGAGCTGTTAGAGTCCCAAATTAAGTGTACTGTCTGGGGAGTAAGGAAAGGAGAGCTAGAATACTATTATCAACTGTGATACTTTTTAAATAGTTCAAGCTAGTTTTCCAGAGGTCTACCTGAGTTTTTTTCCCCCCCCCCCCCCCGGAGTACCACAGGACATAAACCTTGAAAATTTACAGTGGCATTTTCCATCATGATTCATTGCGACAAAGCAAGAGGTGCCTTTTACATTTATTTCTCTTGCCTCTTGAAAGTAAAATTTACCTCCAGTCAGTGATATTTGAAAATTATTTTCTTCATAATTCATTTTATCTTTGTATCTCTTTACTGACCCTTTTCTGACACGAAAAAGAAAGGATGCTTCAGCAGCAATCAGTGAGCACCTAAAATGCTGATGTCATTTCCACATAGTGAAAATTAACATTTTTCAAGATGATAGTTAAAGCACCAGATAATATGAAATAATTTAATACAGGAATAAAAAGCAATGTTTTCAAATTGATTTGATCTTCAGTTCTGGGGGTTCTTTTTTTCCTGGCAAAATAAAAGCCACATAAAAAAAAAAAAATTCAAAGCTACAGCCTCATTAAAGAAGCTTTTAATCTTTCAGAAGTATAAAGTAAAAGGTTGTTCTTGTTCCCTAAATTTTACAGGAAAAAATGCATTTCAAATGGGCATGAATTGATCTATTAACCTCAATCATTCCAATTTATTGTAGCTCATGTTAGAGGAAAAAACAACATGGCATCCAAAATTAGCTGTTCCACTCACTTTTACTTAGCTTCCTAAGATAATTTGATTTGCTAACTCAGACATCCAAAAGGTCTTAAAAAAAAAAAAGAGAAAACCCAAACAAACAAACAAAAAAATCAAACACACACACAAAACAAGCAAAAAAAAAATCAAATAGAACAATCATGTATGTCAATCAGGTCAGTTAAACAACAAGAAACAACCTACTCTAGTGAGAAAAAGATATACAGTTTTAACATTTTATTTACTTTAAAGAATCACAAGAAATAGGGTTCAAAATGGTCAGTCTTTTCTTTGTTGTTGCTGTAAAGATCAAGTTCCTCAGTCATTTAGATGTACCACTGTTGCAATTCACAGCATAACAAATAGGTAAACTGTGCAGTTCTACAAGGTGTGGGAGAGTTTGACTTAAGTCAACATATTCTTGCCTCAATGCACGAGGTGAATGATTCCTGTCTTCAAGAACAAATACATTGCTTTAAATGAGCAAGTGAAAGGCCAAATATAAGCCATTTTTGAGTCCTAATCCCAGTTTTGATCAGAGATAATCAGGAATTTTCTGATAGAAAATTAGCTGAAACTCAAACTAATACCTTATAGGTTATGTTTTGATTGGGGAAGGAAGAGGGAAGGAAAGAAAAGAAAAAAAAAGATTTGAAGAGCTGGAATTTAAGTAAAATCACTACAGGACATCCATCCCAGAAGAACCAGCAAATGAATGCAAAACTGTTACACCTCATTTGAGCCCTTATCACTGAACGCATGTACATGCACACACTAAGAGTCTTTTCTCATGTTTTCACAGAACTTCTTTTCATGTAAACGATACTCAAAGAAAAGCACAGAGAGAGAAAACCACATTTTATCTTGGAACAGTCGGAAATCTTTTTTAAACTATGGAAGGAAGTAAAAACAATCAAAGGATCACTCCTCTTCCCTACCCGAAAACCTTGGGAGTGTCAAGCTTATACAAAATGAAACCAAAAAAACCTCAGTTTGATATTTTTCAAAGTGTTTTTATTTTCCATCTAGTCTTAATACCGTTATTATTTTAGCTCCTTTAAAACTGGGCACCTTCTCTGTGCCAATTTCATTTCCCTGCCTTCCCCATCTACTTTTTGCTAGAGACAATGAGATAAACTTGCCATTAACATTAAACAAAGATGCTTCTTGTACTGTAATAATTTATTTCTTTTTTTTTTTTTTAAATCACAACAAGACCCCACTTTTATTTTTGTGGTGGAGATGAACTAATACTTGGAGTAGCACTAGTACTTTTGAAAATTACTGTTATTGCCAGATGGAGTAGAGCTGTGCCATAAGTGAAGAAATACCTCCTGCCCTGTAGACAAGTCTCAGAACAGGATTTCACATAATCTAAACATCTGTGTTACTCAGGGTTCATAATCAGCTTAGTAGCCCTGAAACCGATAACTTGGTATATCAACAGCCACAATATCCTTCCTACTAAGAGCATAAGGGGATGCAATGTTTTCAAACATCCATCTTCCCTATGTATAGAGTGAATACAGTTCATCTTTGCAGGTTATCCTGGAATGCATCCAGAGGTCAGCTGTCAGAGGTGAAGACCTTCTCAGATTACTCTGCTAAATTGCCAAGGAAAAAAACCTAATGTATATACATACGCACGTTTCTTATGCACATCATTTATAGCACAACTTGTCTCTGATGCCTTATCAGCAACATTGTCTCTGATAAATTTTTAAAGAAATTTTTTAAATAATTTAAGCTATTGCTCTATCTGTCATCACATTCCAAGAATAGAGGTTTTGAGAAAAGTTCCTACTAATATTGAAGACTGAGTCACATATCAGTTAATACACTTGCTGTCTTCTCTAAAGATTGCCAGTGACTGACCAGACTGGTCCTATGCTGATCCAAAATAAGAGTTTACACTATTCTTCCTTTATGCATAAACAACTATTGGAGCCTAAATCACCATACTTAGACTCTATTAATTAAGGTGAAAAAAAAAAAAAAAAACTTAACTTGGGCATGTCAAGTTCCTTTAGCTACTTGTATCTTTCTTCAGGGAAAAAAAAAAAAAAATTGTCTAACATTTTGAAGATAAGAGCAAGTTCATTCATCGTTAGTTTTCAGTTCACATAGTCAAGCAGACAATGTTACATCATCCAATTATTCCCACTGATGTCCCCCATACTCTGTGTTACTCCTCTGGGGATGCAGTGCAGAGCAACACCTTCACCCTGGGAAGCATATGCTCCAGGCCCATCTGGTTCCTGAGCTGTGACTGTGACTATAAATAGCTTGAGCATAGACTATGCTGAGGAGACAGACTGATGTAGTAAGAGGACACAGGGCAGGAGCCTGTCCTGCACCACCAGCTCAGGTTGCAGATTCCCACCTAACCTGTCAGGGTATTAACAGTTGCATTTTGAAACCTATAAAATTGAGTGCAACCACTAACCAAAGCTCTCTGGATGCTGGCTGGTCACAGCAGATCTCTTTGATTTACCTGCACAAATTGATTCCATCTAATAGGTCTTTTGATGTTTACATATCAGTGCTAGACATTCAAGTGGCGTAATATAAGCGTTTGTCAAACCTAGTGCCAATACTGCAGCAGCAGCAACAACAATCCAGGCTTACATATTTAACTGCAAATGCAGAAGCACAAAAAAAAATTTTTTTACCTTTCTCTCACTGTACTCCCACCCTGCTCCCCAAAAATTGGCAATGAAAGGTAGATCACTGTGTGCTAGGTCTGTTCCAGGAACAAACACTGGGGTTTTAAAGAGTAACATTAAAGCGAGTTGTACTATTGGAAATCCCATTTTAAGTTTATACTCCTGTTAATTTAAACTTACACAGAAACAGTCATCTGCAAGGATGAAAAAGTCATTAAAAACTCAATTAGCATTTCTCTACCACCTACAAATATAGAAATAGAAAAAAAAAAAAATCACTGGCCAGCCTTCCGTGATCTTCCCATCATCAATGTATTACTGAAAACAATTATAAAGTGCATTATAGGACAATCACCCTTTAATTCTCTCTCCAAATCCACATAGATCCTTCATCAAATACCAGGCTGTAACCTTTCAAAAGGTGAGACTGAATTCATAAAATAGTCAATTTAAAAAGGAGGGGAGGGTGTTAAAGAAATCATGCACATGTGTAGATCCAGTAGGACATTCCACACAGAAATTATTGTTGTCTCTTAGCTGCCACAGAAATAAGTACAAACTCAAAGTTTATTCTCTTTGTGCCAGTAGTCAGCAGGTAACTTGGCACTGCCTGCTTTTAGACAATTGGAAAATTGCACATATTGGAGTCTTCAGTTACTCAGGCCCCAAACTAATGCAACCCTAGTAATTTTAAATAGATGCTCCCTAGTGAAAAACGCAGAATCATGCAGAACCATGTTCTGCTTCACAATTTTGTATTAGATACTCTTTTTCTTATAATATATTTTACAAGTTGCTTTATCTGCACAGCTCTGTCAAAACTCTTTAACCAGAACCTGCAGCATATCTCTGCTTTCTTCTACCAACAACCTCCAGGGAAGAGACCAGCTATTTGCTCAATCATATCAAAACCACAGTGTGTCTGTGACTTGGTCAGAGGACTGCTGAGCCTTTGATTGCTACCTATGGTCAAATCATTTTGACAGTTTATGAAGACCTGATAACTTATGAAGAAACATTATTAAGGAGAACACTAAACACTCTTTCCTAGACATTATCAAGCAAAAGAAAAGTCTAATTAGGGGAAAACCCCTAGAATTTAAATATTTAGCTTACAAACTTATTATAAAATTAATAGACCTAAAGTTTTAATTAAAAAGAATCTAATCATCTTCACCTACATTGTTTTGGATATGAAGATGTTGATAATTTTCAGGAATTGGCAATGCTTTTTACTTTCCCTGTCTTTTGCCAATGCTTCCCAAAAGATGCAAGACTTCACATTTTATTTCCCTCAAAATACCCCTCTGAGTCAGATGTTTCATGACTTCTTTTTGTGGGCTATATGTAATAAGTAAGAAAGAACATGCAAGGGAGATAATACTCTAGTCCTTTGGAAATAAGAGGTAGGGTATGTTGCTTTCTTTCTCTCAACTGATCAATAGCAACAATTTGAACCTTTTAATAATCTGCTGTTAAAGATGCTATTTTTCACAAATTCTACAACAAAAGACGAGTAAGATTTATCTACAAGGAGCCCCCAGATCATCCACCCCCACATACATTTCTATTTATAAAAAGCCTCAGCGTGCCTTCCAGCACCTTGCAATAAACATGAGGCATCTGACAAAAGGTGCCACTATAACACCCCACAGCAGAATGCTAAAGAAAGGGCATTGCCAGGGTCAAGGACCTTGAGATAGCAAAACTTTAGGCAAGCCCTCAAAATGCCCCCCTCCCCCCCCATGCCACAGAGAAAGATAAAAAGCATCCACAATTCTATAAAAATGGAAAAGAAACGCAGTTTGTTAACCTCAGCACATACTTTGGCTTGAACTTACAACTTGAGCCCAGAAATTTGCCCACAGTCATACAGAGCACATGAGGTAAAAGTTCTTTAAGTCCTATAAATAGCTTTGCCGCAAGCCTAACCTTCTTTACTTCAGTCTCCTATTTTTTCCTCCTTTTAGTCACTGAGACATGATCTGAACTTCAATTCCAACTTTCACATTTTCTTGCCTTAAGTATTTTAAAGCTTGTAGTTAAGGCTGCATTCAGATGGTTATACTTCACTTAAAACATTATTAGTAGATCTGCTCAAAATTTAGGTAGGGGAAGTACAGGAACAGAATAAGACTGTACAGATATTAATAAAGAGTTTCATAGAGTCACTTAAAAGACGACCAAAGTTATAGGAGCTAAAACACAGAGGAAGAATATAACACCTGAGGTTTTGTTTGCCATGCAACATTACAATGAAACTCTACAACAAAGCGTCCCACAAAGTTTCTCAGTTGTTTCTAACATTTGCCCATTGTTTAACTGGTGACATCACTTCAACCTATTTTGCTCAATGCTGTATAAGCATATAGCAATACAGAAGAACTGAAACAGGGTAATATTTTCCACTGAGGAAAAGAGGCAGTGATTACCCCTTGTATGCTGGACTAAGACACTACAGAACTCACTGTCATTGAAATGCAGTGACTGCAGCTGGCAGTGATGCCCAACCCCTTTTAAATGACTCCATGGTCTGAGCAATCAACCAGTAAGTGGAACTTAAATTAGTTCTTCCCTTCATCTTAGAAGTTCAAGTTTCTATTTCCTGGGCAGACACCATCACAGTTAACTATAACAGTTAACATGTTTGAAACAGTTCTTAGAACTGAAGTTTCCATTTCTAATTCATGGACAATTACTTGACATTTGGTTATTTCTTTGTCCTTTATTTGATCTGGACTGTAATTTTCCTTTAGCTTGAATATACAGTAGTTTCTTGCCTGACTGCGGAAGAAATATAGAATGCCATTTTAATACTGGGCATAGATGTGTTTGTACCACAAATATGGAGGGGCTCCGTTGTTTCCCCAGTCTAAAGTGTGACAGTATTTCCCTCAGACATCTGTGTGAAGAGTATTCCACTTATGTTTAGCAAGACATTCTAGCCCCAGAACAATAAAGGTAGTACTAATCCACACACTAAAAAGTATATTTTTCTGTGCTTACTAAGTTACAAGGCAGAACTCTGTTTTCATCGTTCAAAGCCAATGAACTGACAGAATAAGGAAAAGAAGAAAGAAGTCATCTATATGTTCTGGTGAATATATCAGAATATCTTTTTAAAAGACACAGAAGCATTGCATAAGCAAAAAATAATCCACTATATAGTAAAGAACAGCTACTAAGAAAAAGCTGAAACAATTCTTAACTGAGTTAAAGTTGCTTTACGTACAACAAACTGACTGCTGTAGCACACGAGGTAAAGTCTGACTTCACATCTTAATATTTTCTTTTGCTCATTTCCTATGAGGGGAAAACTAAAGTCGTACAGAGATGATTGTAGATTTGGTCATCTAGAAAAGCAAGTTTTTTAACAGGCTTATTTGGATTTGCCCGTTGAGCCTTCCTGGCATAAACTACATTCTTGAGAAGTAGTTCTGTTGCAAAAGAACAAGATTAAGAATGTCAAGCTTCACTAACACTTTAATGAAAAATTACCTAGTTGGACTTGTTAGATCTTTTTCCCTTCAACTGAGCCATGCATTGGGATAATTCACTGCATGGCTTCCAAAAAAGCTTTTAGTCAGCAGCACTTCTGTGTGCCTTAGGGTAAGAAAAGCCTCCTGCCTCCATCTCCTATGGAGCTGTAAAACTGGGTCTCATTTCTCTTTACGTGGAGAGCTGCCATCTAACTTTCACTAAAAGCTACATTAGGGTTAGATGTGAATCTGTGGCTAGTGAAGGGAAAAAAAAACAAAAAAACAAACAAACACAAAAACACAGGACTGAATTATGTCAGCCTGAAGGAAATTCTAAACAATGATGATAATGCATCATAGAGCTTTCCTTCCTCCTTTCTAGTGAGCTAGCGTCTCTGACTCAGAGTTCAGTATGCTGCAGATCTTTGTTATTACATCAATTCTTTTCATACTCTCATTCAAGGGGTTATCTAAGTTTAAAACTAAGTGACCATAGGTTATCACTTGTGTTACTCTAACACAAGAGGAAAGAGTAGGGTGCATTTCTGTAACAGTCAATTTAACAAAACTGCTCCCCTCTTCCTCTCTCAATAGAGTTGACATTTGTGTGACTGGACAACAAGCAGCTCAGAGAGCTGAGCAGCTGAAAACTAATCAGTAGAGAGAAAACTGAAAGTCTTGATCTAGATCAGTTAAACCAGTTTACCCTGGGGTCATATGCACGTCAAATCCAAAAATAACATTTGGCAGGGAAAGTGGACCTGCAATCACACAAAATTAAACCACTGTAGGTCCATACTGCCAGGTTCCCTTTGCTTTGACTAGTTCAACTAAAGATTAATGGTGCAAGTGATCAGATTATTAGATTCTGATTTCATTCCAGAATTACACCCACATTTTATCTCAAAATGAAGTCAGTCACATGCTTATGCTATTCAGGTTTTGAAATTCTTTAAGTGAAATACTGATATGAGAGTAGGACTGATGATATTTTACTGTATGATTTGCATCAAGACAGGACTGCTTTCCTTAATCTGAGCTCTGAACTCACACATTTCCCTGCAACAACATAAATTGTATTGCCTGTAATGAATTGAATGGAGTTACTGTTCTGCAGTTTCCAGTCATGGGTTTTCGCTCCAACTTCCCTAGTGTATTTGAGTGTTCTGCTGAAATATACAGTGTGAAGCAAACATGCATCCCATAGAGCATTAATTTAAAATGCAGATTTTGGGGGGTTTGAGAGGTCCTCCCCTGAAGTGATTGGGAGAGAAAAAATTATCCACAGATACCAAGTTTTAGAATCAATGTAGTCTTTGGATCCAGTCATAGTTGCTAAGATTTTAAAACCAGTGTAACACCTTAATGTAAGAAAAAACAAACCCCACCAAAAAACACCCCACGAAATTACTTATACAACTTCAATAGTTCAGAAGAGCCAGCAAGGTCTATTTTATTATAAAAGAATATAGGCAGGAAATAACTTCTGTTAAAATGCCAGCTCAGTCTTGCTTCACTTAAAAACTGGTCACCAAAAGTTTTTCTTTTCTCAGCTTCGTCCAGGAAATTATTACATTTTCCAAAGCATACTCTGAATTCCAGACCTTTACTATTTTAGGTCCTGCTGATAATGGTCAGAAGATGAAAAATCCTAAAACCCAAAAACTGGGATGGCCAACTTCCTCCTCAACTGTCCTCCTAGAATCCATTTACATATTGGGCAGAGCTGTTAAAGGAAGTTGTGTGTATTGTGCCAAACTGGTTTCCAAACTTCTTGAACATCTGGGTCATGCTTCATGATGGAAAAAACCAAGTTAAGACTCCTTTACTGATCCCACTAAGCCCTGAGAAGCTATTGGAGGGAAGGTTTGGGTACTCAGGCAGGAACAGAGCATCACTGCTGCAGCATTGCTTTCTTGGGCTCGCTAAGAAATGTTGCTTTAACTGCTACACAGCTACTTCCTCACTTCCTCACACACTAACTGCTGCACTAAATCCTGGAGATTAAGAAGTTGTGAGGAAATATTGAGGGAAGCAAGTCTTAAAAGCTGAAGTAAAAAAAAACAAACAAACAAACAAAAAAAACAACAAAAAAACCCCCAAAAACCCACCTCCCTCGTTTCATCTGCTGCCATGCCCTGTCCCTTCCCCCTAGTCCACACATTCCTACCTTTAGTTTGGAAGGGTTAGGAATTGCTTCTCCAATACAGCGCCAGATTGCCACCTACAGGCCTCGGGAACCAGAACGACTCCACTCAGACAACAGCCTGAAACTGAAGAAAAACAAGCATGAAACAAGTTGTATTCTCCATACAAATTCAGCCCTTTTTTGTTTCGTCTCAATACTTTGACTTAGAATATTAATCTACAATTCTCAAGTTAAGGGCTATGTGCTGTGGCACAGAGAGATTAAACACACATGATAAAAATGATTACATTTTCAGTAAATTCTTCTACATATTCATGCCCCAGCTCTTATCATTTTCCTATAGCTCTAGGAGATGGTGATATGCTCTTGCCCCTTTTTTTTTTTTTTTTAATAGTTCATCTTTCCTTGCTTATATTTTAGTAATAAAACAGAAGCTAAGAACACATCCACCAGGACTCTCATACACATCAGACAAGATCATAAAATCAACCGAGTTGGCACTGATTTTCAGAAGGGAAAAAAACCTTTTATTACTACTTTTATCTTGAACTGAAATGATTTTTTACAAAAACTATCAGCATGCCTGCCTCTGCAGACAAAAACCTGTATCCCAGTGCATTCACAGTGAATGCCAATTCCACATAACATCATTGAGAAGAATGAAAAAGCACTAGATATTTGCTTCATAGACGCTCTGTTTACTTCAAGTAGACATAAGTTTAGAAACATCTTTTTGCTGTTACACTTTTCTCAGTAAGACACTGTAGAAAAAGTTGGCAAAGAGATGACCAGTATGCAACTTAGGAGGAAGCACATAGTAGTGAAAATAGTCAATTCTACACACATCATATACAAGGAATAGCTAAATGCTGAACACTTTTCTGCTTCAGGGACCAGCAAGCTGGACAAAAAGCCCTTGATGGGGGCAATTCTAATCTTTAAGACAAAGGGCTGCATTAAGTCACAGCTCGGAGCAGATACTGGGGCTCAAGAAAATCAAGCATTACAGGGATATAGCCAAAAATACAGGCCTGTAACAAAGGTCTACTTATATGTGATAAGAAACTGTTCATTGTTACTTTAGGTAGAAGGCTAACGATTCTTAGAATGAGCACCTGCTACACATCATGATAAAAAGGAGGAGCTACAAGACACTTCAAGGTCCTCTACATACTTTTCAGAAAGGGAAGACACTAATTGGCTCCAGGAGCAACCTTATCTCCGTGAGGCATATAGCAAACAATTACCAACACCGAAGTATTGAGAAATAAGGAGAAAGGTAACAGGGTCCCCACAACCACTGACCCATAAGCCCCCTACCCAAATTATACCACCTGCTCAAAAGATAGAGGCAGAGAAAGGAACTGAGCATGTGTTCTAGTTTGCATACTAGGCAAAGAAATATGAACTAATCATTGTAATGGGGAGTGTACCACTTTGTAATTTTTGTAACATTTGTGTATAAATATGACAAGAGAACCAGCGTTAGGTGTGCCTGATCAGAGGAACTATCCTCCTGACACCCAGCACTGCAATAAAAGGAAATGCCTGCTTCTTAATGCTAAATTGGTGTTAAGGAGTTTTCTTTTATTCCTGAATTTTAGTGACAGGGTTACCAATGTCCTCTAAAAAACAAGCACCGCAAATGTCATTTGTTAGTCTGGTTTTCAAAACTAGACTAAACACATTTAACAGGATCCATCCATGTGAAAGTAAACAAGTACACTGGTAAAGCAGCAAGCAATTCTAATCTCAGTGTGAAGCAAAACCCAAACCAATAGCTGGTGTTTCTAGACTTAAAATGGTACAGTGACTTTCTGGAGAAGAGTATTTTCTATATTTTTCCTCTTTATGAAGAAAGGTCAATAACCACACAAAAAACATATCTAGCTATCTGTTGTGGTTTAATCCCAGCCAGCAACTAAGTACCATGCAGCCCCTCCCTCATTCCCTTCCACCCAGCAGTAGGATGGGGACAAGAATCAAAAACCACAGTAAAACTTGTGTGTTGAGATAGAACAGATGAATAGGACAGCAAAGGAAGAGAAAGTTATAATAAAAATATACAGAACAAGTGATGCACAGTACAATTGCTCACCACCTGTTGACCGATGCCCAGCCTGTCCCCAAGCAGCAATCACACCCCCAGCCAGCTTCACCAAGTTTATGTACTGAGCATGATGCCATATGGTATGGAATATCCCTTTGGCCAGTTTGGGTCAGCTGTCCTGACCATGTCCCCTCCCAGCTTCTTGTGCATTGCCAGCCTCCCCACTGGTGGAGCAGGATGAGAAGCTGAAGAGTCCTTGACTTGATAAACATTGCTTAGCAACAAACAAAACATCAGTGTACTATCAAGAGCATTTTCATCCCAAACCCAAAACACAGCACTATACCAGCTACTAGGAAGAAAATTAACTCTATCCTAGTTGAAAACAGGATACTACCTCATTAAAAATCCAGAAGCTTGGCAAATAAATGAAAGCATCTTCATAAAGGACAATGCACTGTATATAGAATGTACATTCAAAGTGGAATGTCTACACACAAGGTAAGTGCTTCCAGGAAATAGGTTATTTAAAAAGTTTAATGATGTTTAAATCTTACTATCCTGAAAAGAATTTATGGTCATTATCACATAGCAACAATTCACCAAGCACATTACAGATATTTTTCTGAAGTTAAGAAGAATGGGACAAAACAACATTTAACTAGGTCTATTTTCCAGTTCCTTTTTCACTTTGTTTTTTCAACTTGCAAACAACCATTAAAGATTTCATTAGCTTACCTGAAATACTGAAACCATCCTGATGGATTCGGTCAGCAGGCAATCAAGTACCACAGACCAGTGACCCGAATGTAATACAGTCAATATGATTTTAAATAAAACAGTGCAAATTCAAGTGTATTTAACACAATACTTTAACCAGTTTAGATTAAGCCACTTTAATGAAGGATAAAGACCTGCAAAACAAAGTTTTTGGGGGAATTTGCATTGGTTTAACTTGGTGAAGTTAAAGTGGGGCAATTTTTTTCTGGGTACACTGACCTGCCTGCTAGTGGCAAGCGAGGAAGTGAAAAGCTCAGTGAAGACTCAGTGAATCTCATCCTACATTACACTTATTCTGATAGCTTTCTCATTTTCAAACAGAGAAATAAACACTAACCAGAAGATAATAGACACCGGTCTTGCTGAACCCACAAAGCTTCAGCTGAAATAAATGGTGATGATGATCCCTTTTCAAGATCACATCTTAAAGCCTATGGTAGGTCTAGAAATAAATGCAGGGAAGATCTATCTTTGAAAGCAATAGGAAAAGGAGCCTTATCAACTGAATAGCAGCCTTTCTTAAAGCAGGAAACCATGAACTGAGCAGTGACAATACCAAGAGAAATCATCGTGAAAGAAGGTTGCAAGAAGTTACCGTAAGTGAGCTCTGTATTATCAGCCATTGTTGTTTATTTCTGGCTGAAGGAAGACTAACTTATTTCTTTCCTTCCCCAGCCAGCATCTACTTCCCAAAGCAGAAAACACGAACACTAATCAAATGAACCAAGCAGAAACAAGGTGAAATGAGAATTATTGAGTGATTGCTGCTAGCAATTGCAAACAGGGATCATAGAACAAATTATTAGGAGACAAGCCTGATCAGAGTTGGAGATACACAAATAATGGAATGAAGTAGTGGTGAGCAGAAAACCCATCCCACAGATGTAATAGCAGACTGCCAAACTAGTGACAGCACAGAGCCCTGATAAACTGGAAGAGAGAAGTCATGATACTTTGCTTGATCTCTCAAACTAGAGAAATATTACCCTTTTTTTGAGAGATTATATGATGCTCAGAGAGATTGAGAAAATCACAAGAGGCAAAAAACATTTCGGGGGGAGGGAGTTGACTGAAAAGCAAAAATAATGAAATATCTCTGAATTGCATTCCTTCCACCTTTAACAAGTTCATTCTTCTAGATGCTGTGATTTTTCAAGGTCATCTTACAAGGAGAGGGAAGCAAACATTAGCAGTGTGTCTTCTGTAGAGGACAAAGTAAGCAAGAGTTTGCAAATAGGTTGGGTTAAATACCTCTGCTTATACCCAGGTATAACCTAGGACCAGACTTTCCTCATACTCATCATAAATAGATGATTCTGTCTAAGTTCAAAGGCAATACATTCTCCAGATTGTTTGTGACTAACAGAACAGCTCAGAATTTTATGTGTACATCAGCTGTAGCCTTCCAACACAGCCTCTAGTTAGCAGCTTATGTTTCAGGCTGTAAACTAGAGCTAATAAGCTCTAGTCAACCATTAAAAACTGTGGTTAATGCTTAACCATTATAGCAACTGAAACTTTTTTTTTTTTATCCTGGTGTTCATCAGAAAAAGTCTCTATAAAATATCCATGAATGATAGAAGCACAGGGTGAGACACCGAATACAGAATAATACCTGCACAAAAGCACCATTATCAGTTAGTATTCCTTTCACACTAGGTAGTACCCAAATATTTTCTGTAATTTTATCTTACATAATAATGCATAGGAATTTGCCCACTAGAGATTCTAACAAATTCTATTGATGGATGTCTGGTTTTTACACCCTTCACAAAAAGATTCAGAACTTGATTGTTTTTGAAAAGCAGACTAAGCTGGCAGGGTTTTCTTCTTATTACTCAAGCACAATGAGGTTAGCTGCAGGTCCATAGAGACTGACTTTCACATCAGTACAGAAGATATCAAATGGTATCACATGTTCCCTTCATATCACAATCAATTTCCAGAGTCAGCAAAAGGAGACAAACAAGTGAGTAGGCTATCCTGCCCTTTTAATTGGGAAAAGAATGTGCTAGATGAGCATCATAGGTAAGTCCCACACAAAGCAAAGGGAATGCATTAATACCAGGTGATAACAGTTACTCTGTCCTTCAGAAAAGCGCGTGTTTTAATAGAAGTTTGAATGAACAGGTAAAGATTTTAAAAGGTGCTCAATGTTTGAGAGACATAGAACACTATGCATGTTTTCAAAGGGTGGTTATAAAATAGCTATAAATGTCACAGCAGAACGAACAATAAAAAGCCCAAAATTTCTGTGGAATGATCATATCAAAAACATATGACTGGAGATTGCTAACCAGTGGGTGGATGGGAAGATCACTTAAAGATGTACACTCTTCAGTCATAACTTTGAGAGGCTAGCAAAAGACCCAGCCATTGCATTGTCTCTGATAACAACCATCTTTAAAATCACCCTGTGAATAAAGTAGACCATTTTAGGTAGCTTTCTTAAAAAACCCAACATTAATTTTACAAGCTGTTTTAGGAAATGATGGAGAAAAACTGTCTGAGCAGGGTCAATGACCTCTTGTAGAGAAAACAGCTTGAACCACAGGACCTTGCTGAAACTGGATATAGAAAAGTGAGGCAGTTATGGAATGAGAACATCTGCTTGTATTGACAGTTGTATAACTTAATTGATTTGCAGTTCAGATTGGTCTCACTGTTCTTTGCTATACCATTTCTTTAAATTGTCTTTCTGTAGAACCACAGAATCTCTCAAGTTAGAGGGGACCCATAAGGATCAAGTCCAACTCCCTGCTCCTCACAGGACTGCCTAAAACTAAACCATATAACCAAGAGCATCATCCAGATGGTCCCCGAACTCTGATAGACTTGATGCCATGACCACTGCCCTGGGAAGCCTGTTCCTGTAACCAACCACCCTTATAGCAATGAGCCTTTTCCTAATGTCTAATCTGAACTTCCTCTGATGCAGCTTCACTCCATTTCCATGTGTCCTATCGCTGGTCACCAGAGAGAGCAGATCAGCACCTCCCACTCTGTAGCCCCCCCTTGAGGCAGTTGTAGACTGCAATGAGGGCACCTCTCAGCCTTCTCTTCTCCAAGCTGAACAAGCCAAGTGACATCAGCTGCTCCTCTTAAGTTTTGCCCTTGAGACCTTTCAGCTTCTTGATTGCCCTCCTCTGGACACTCCCTAATAGTTTGATGTCGTTCTTATATTGAGGTGCCCAAAACTGCACACAGTACCTGAGGTGGGGCCACATGAGTGCAGAGTGGGACAATCAACACATAATAGTACTACATTATATTATAATAATACCACATTACTTCTGCCTTCTTACAGAAAAACATACTGTTTTCAAGATACATCAGCTTTCACTATATAAAAGAAGAAAATTGTAATACACAGAATTCAGGAAAAAAAAGCCATACAATCAGGACACTTATAGCAACATTTTCTAGACAACTTGCATAATTTATAACAAGGCCTAAAATGCACAGATGTCTTCCTAAAATAATATTCAACCAAAACTTTTGCTCATAACATGAGGTTTGATCATAATGAATGCTTTCTGGCACTGCAGGATGACAAATCCAAATTACATTAACTAGTTCTGAGTCAAACTGACCTCAGCTACATGGCTATAACTGCAGAGTAACCCTAGCTACCCATACAAATTACTCCCAAGTATCAGAGATCAAAGTCTATTAAACCTTCCAAGAAAGGGGAGGAATAATGGTCAGCAATAAGCCAGTCATTCTATGACAGAGCACAGGTGACAGACATCATGGGAACATTTGCTTTGCTGCAATATATTTTCTTGCAACCATTCTACCTGTTCTCCCAGATTCTATTAATCTAAAAACCAGGACAATCTTGTAGCCTTGTGCTGACAAAGATCCTTCCTACCACATCGGCATTCCTATTTAATGTATTTTTAATTTAGAGTATAATATGAAGTCATTTGGGAAAGTCATGCTCAGCTTTAATCTTTTCTGTGAATAATTAGCAACTTCGCAACAAAGGACATGCTCGCTCTCTCTGGATTGACATGTATTCCAGTGTCAAGACATCTCCATTTTCACCAAGGGGCTGTTCATTGCATTTCTTTTTTCACAAGCTAAAAAGGAAAGTGAAGTTTCAAGGAAGAATCCAGGCCCAGTTTTCTTTTAACCATGCTCATTTACCAGTGTAGCACAGCAGATTTGTTTGTCTTCCTGAGAAGTAACATTCCTGTCATCCAACTATAATAATAATTCTGACACATCAAGACAGAGCCAGAAACAGCTACTACCAGGTGCCAAAGTTAAGTTTATAGACAGGATTCAGAAAACTGCTGTTGAGTTTAGGTCAGCATGCAGGCAACTGCAGTTCTATTAAAAGCAGTTACTCTTCTCAGATATCACCAAGCCACAGCTTGGTGCAGCTTTCAGTGCATGCTGCATACTTTTGGCATCTTTGAACAGCATCTATATGGACGGCACGGACAGCAGTACAGTATTTGACATCCATGAGCTCCATCAGATATCAGAAATAGCAGCAGTTTATTGCTGGTGCACAACTATCTGCTAGGGGATGCAACAAAGAATCACCACTTCGTACATACACAGGAGAGAAGTATTATCCATATCCTGCCTGCCTTCATTTTGAAGAAGTTGTTCACAAGTGACCTTTGTTTGGACACAATCCAGTTGTGATGCCTCTGCCATTATATTGTGAATCTGAGATTTTGAAAAGCCTAGAATTGTCACTGAAGATAAGAGGTGAGGTGGAGCAGGAGGGAAGGGTCAAGTAAGAAACCAAAGTTAAGCAAAGCCATACAGCTGCCTTGAGTCAGTGTCAAAGCTGAAAAACACAAGCTGCTGGTTCTGCATTCAGTTCATTAAGTGTTCCTATCTGTAGATCTGGAACTGAAAACAGCTGAGGTGCTGACCTTACAGCTCTCATTTTCACCTGATGAGCAGCCCTTACATGCTTATTTCCTTTTAAATCAAGGGAAATACTTTGTTCCAATGTTACTCTCTGTCAAAACTTAATCCTACGTGTCCCTCCAACTCTTCTGAACACAAGATGTACCAGTGCAATGTAATAGAAATGCTATTTACTGTTTGTGCAAGGCAGTAACTAATTAATTTAATTGAAGGGGAAAATTCAAGGATAAAGACTACTTAAAAAAAGTAATTTAAACTTTTTTTTTTTCAGTTCACTTACCAAGTGAAACAGAGAAGCTCTTCCACACCTGACAGTCACAGTCCAGGATATCTAGTATCAATCTGAAGAAAACAGTAACTGGCTTTGAATTATTAAAATAGTGACTATCAGGCCCAATGAAACCTTACTCTCAATTTTGCAATAAGGACAGAGGCAAACTAACTTGTCATTTCTAGATCAGGGTTGGCCTGCAGCAATCTAAATGAGAAAAAAAAAAAGAGAATAAACACCAAAAGATTGAATTTTTCCTTTGCTCAACCTTGTAAATCAATTGAGAAGTGACTTGCATAGGCTTGCTTTTGAAGGAGAAAAGAGTGGAAAGGAAATTAGATCCTAGTAGGAAAGAATATAGAGCTTCTCTCTAATAAGATGTGGAACAGTAACCACAATAAAGAAACAACAAATATTTTCTCACATTTGTCTGTAACATGAAATTACTTCAGCTAAAGCAAATCTGCCAGTTGTTCAGCTAGGAGCCCTGATCCTCATTTACTGAGATGAGGGTTGCTCTCTCAAGTACATCACAACTTTCTGTCATAACACATAAAGAGAGGCCAGAATTTGAGAATTCACACTCGCTGCTCCTTACATGGAGCACAGAGTTTGGATTGAAAAAGAAAACTATGACTATTGATGTGGATGCTTATACTTTCTTTTCAATTTAAAGTAATGAGATTTCATTTTTCTTTCTATTGCAAGAAGAGTAAACTATATCCTCTACTTTTGTCCTAGAAAATTGCATGAACCACAGTTACTAGCTAAGCTACATATTAAACATACAAAATTCATGTGGTCAGGTCAAACAATTAATCCAAGTTTCTCCCAAGTACTTCTGGACAAAAAGGACCCATAAAATTCAAGTGAAGTCTCTGAAGTCGCTCCAACCAGTTATGAATTTAAACACCTCTCACACCTTTAATACATTTTATCATAGTATGCTTTAAGAAATCCAAAATTCCTACTTTGCAAATACTTCCCATCCTGGAGAAAATATCCTTGGCCTGGAAAACATCGGTTTTGTCAGACTGTTACAAAAGCCAAACCTGAAAATACTCAGTTTAATGTTTTCAAAATTTCCTCTTTCCTGGAGAAAAACAACTACAGAACCTGTATTGCATAAACACAAGAGGTTAGCCCTCAGTATCAATAGCATGCAGGTTCTAGTCACACAGCCATAGAAAGAAAGCAGTGAAAGTATTTGGTTAATTGGCTGGGGGGTTGGGGGCATGTATGTGTGTTTTTGTTGTTTTTTAGGGTTTGTTTGGTTTTGATTTTTTTTTTGGGGGGGGTGCTGGTTTTGTCTTTTTTTTTTGGTTGGTTGGTTTTTGTTGGGTTTTTTTGTTTGTTTGTTTTTTAAATCAAGAGCCATTACACAATTTGATAAAAACAAATTTATAGCAGTTCCTATGACAAGGCTACTGAAGATCAGGTATAATTTAAAACAGGTGCCCATACAAAGAAAATGAAAAGAAACACAAACAGAGAATTTCTGTTCAAAGTGGCATAAAGACAGCAAAAAGGGTTTTATTTTTTCTTCCATACTAGCAGGCAGGAATACTGAAGACAACTTCAGTAACATGGGAATGTTTTTTACAATGTAAATTGGTAAGCAATTTCTATGCTTAAGATATACCAGTTATATGACTGAATTCACCACCAACACCACCTTTGGAAGAAGGCTAAACTTTGAATAATAATTTCTTAGGCATTTACAGAACATCAATTCTAAAAATTCCTAAAGGTACTTATAACCTTTCAGATTGCTGTGAGAAATGTCAGGAACACTTAATCCCCCACTGAAATACATTCTTCAGCTAGGGTGGAACACAGCAACTGTTCAACAGGCAACAAGAAGAGACATGAAAAATATCAATCCAGGAAATTATATGGATACCTGAAGCAAAGAATAGGAAATTACCAGAGCTAGAATTTGATCAAGGTACAAAGATGCTACTGTTGGTAAATGTTTTGTGATTAATAATGGTCTGGGAGTCATTCTTTTCAGCAACAGCAACTTGAAAATGCAGGGCAAAGTGAGAGGAGAAAATTACAACTGCAAATGCCAGCAGTTACTAAAAAAAAATGGAGAGTGAGCACATTGCACTGGGTTGTGACCATCTACATTTTTTGTGTAACTCAGAAGTCCAAAGATTACAGGTTATAAGCAGACATCCTTTTTAACATCTCTATATTTTTAAGTACAAATAAGCAGAATCAAACTTTCTAATCTCAAGTATCACCTTTATGTATGCTGGCATATAAATTGGTTCAAAAATATTTAAATGATAAAAACCTATTTACATTGGAAGCACCAACATTAAATCATTTTAAACACCATGCTGGTGTTCCTGTAGATGTCTTCACCTGATGGGAAATGACACATAAAATAAAACTGAATATTAATAATGGTACAGTGCAAATATGTATGGAAGAGAAAAGGGAATTAGTAGTGAGGTGGCTTAACTTCATAGTCATTTTGGCCTTGTGTCAGATATATGTGATGATGCAATCTTTGTGAAGTGCTTGAACTGCTTATGTTATGCCTCTATCCTCAATTTTCTTTTCTAATGGTGCATCAATCACTATTAGAAGTGTAAAACTATTGTTTTTCTTCTGATTGTTAAAAAAAGAAGCCTACGAGAATGAATTTGTTGTGGACTTTGTGTCTTGAAGTGCATGCACCTTAATACAAGTTAGTCCAAATTTGGCTGCTTTTCTTTCCACATTCCTGTAATGTTGTCTTCCTATGTCCACATATACTGACGTTTTTAAGAAAAAAAAAAAAAATCCTCTACCTCTACAGTCTACCCTCGATAGCCAGTTCTAAACCTTCAATAATTCATTACCTGATAGTATTAGCATAAAATACTTGGAATTCAAGGCAAAATCATGAGAAAACTTGCATCAAAAAAATTAACGTAGAGATATTTTTTTAGCCCTCCCTTCCACAATCTGATGCGTAGTGTAGTTGGTTTATGTCTTAAGCACACTTAAGACAAATGCTTTCTAAATGTAATTAGTAACTGGTTTTTCAAACCTCTTACCAATAAAGCTGGAAATTTTAACAGTCATTCTTCAGTGCTCAGGAATTGCATTTCACCCTTTGCATAAAATAAGCACACAAAATCATTCACTCTTGCAATTTCTCTTTTGAGTGCCTAAAATTACCAGTATGCCAAATATTCACCTCAAAGAGCTTAATTTACATACTGTACCTCCTTTCAGAGCAGTGGACTTCACCTAAATTGTAGGTTAAAAGAATAAATCTGGGCTGACAAAATCTAATTTAATTTTTAGTTTGATTCAGTGTTGTTGATTAAGTTAAGTCTTCAGTGAAATTACTGCAAATTCGCACTTATGTATCAGATCAAAATATCAACCAATATCTTTTACTGAAGTCAAATGAAAGCTTTTCTTTCCAAGGACAAGTAATTGCACTTACACTTTACGGATTTATTAAGTTAACACATCTCCTACTCTTTCTGGTACTGTTTTCACTACAATGATCTCACTAAAAACATATATGGACATACAAATCATGTATTCAGTTCCTAGGTAAGCAACCAACTTTTGCTCCCTCAGCTATCTTCTGCATATGAGATACACAAGCCTAAAAAAGAAGTGCTTACTGATATAGCATCAGGTATTAACTTTTACAGGCATATCAGTTTTGTTTCCTACTGTACTTACCCGCAAGGGTTCAATAATGTACATTCTAACCACACTCTAATATGCTCATATGAGAATCTTCTCATAGTTTCTGAGTATGCATAGGTCCCAAGAGTCATCTTATTTTTATCAATTCCTTTCCAAATCCCTTTTAATATTTTAAGTTACTTATTTCTGTAGTTATCAGGTATTGATTTGTACACTTACCTTACTACCTAGCCTTCAGACCTCTAGAAAACAAATATAGATATTTTTAATTGCACATTCTACTATCTTTACTGCTGAAATAATAAAACCTTCTATAAGTTATTAATTGTAAAAGTTTGTTACACTACATCTTCCAGAAAAGCCATTCAAAACAAAACCATGTAGACAATTACCCAATAGAATGAAGCATTAATGCTAATTAGCAAGTTAATGTTCAATTAGATTTAACAAAAATACTGCTGGGAACTTGAGAAGAGACGTAATACTGATGGTCCTTTATTATTAGAATGATAGCATACAAGAATGCAAGTCCTGCTACCAACAAGACCTCAGACTATATATAAGTCCCAAGAACAGATGACTTTTCCTGAGATTTGAGCTTCCTACAATCCCTACAGCTCCTTGGGGAGCCATGTCAATTATACTATCATCAATGCAAATGGCATTTTAAACAGTCTCTGCAACAGAGAGAGAATGCTAATGTTGATCAGAGGTGCCATGTGCAGCACATTTCTCCCAATAGCTCTTTAACCTGTTGTGTGTCTGTTCAGTTAGTTCTAATCCTATCATTTGTGTGACAGGCCACTGGTCCCCTCTCTGCCTTTGTCAGTCAAAAAGCAGCCATTAAAATCAATCCATTTTCCAACATCAGAGCAGTGTGGAATGCAGTAGTGGCAGCAAAAAGATAAATTCCCATACAGAGAGTGTGATAATGTGAAGTCTGCTGGCTTTCTTGCTTGATAGGTTATTCTTATTAAGATAAAATGCTTTCCAAAAACTTACTCTAAATAGAAAGTTAATAAAAAAAGGAGTGATGGAGCATGAAAACACTTAATACTGCTATATGTGGCATGAGCAGGAAATGAAACTTTGCCTGAAATCTAATTATCACTATTCCCCCCCCCCCAAAAAAAATCCCACATGCTCATTTTCCAATGGCATTTAATCTACATACTCCTGATGCTCCACTCATCATATAATAGCGGTCTTTTGGGAAAAGATGCAAAGAGTATAAATGAAGTAGCCATACAAATCAAAAGGAAAACACAGTATTACAGAAGCAACTGGCATATTAATTTGTAAACAAACGAGAACCCAGCAAGCCATCCCACTGCAACAACATTCATATATGACATATTTCCACAAGGAAAGCCAAAGAATTACCAATTTCCTTATGATTCTAAGTGCTGAAAAATTGTGATGTCTACCTCAAATGTTAAAGCAATTACTTTTGCCTTCATCAAAATTTTGTATTGACTGGCAAACTAATAAAGTTTTTGAATAATGTAATTCAGTTTTAACCAGATTTTCTAAATTACTTGTACATAATATCTACATTTATTTTTTTAAAGGTTGTTTTCTAATACTGGTTCACAGATTGACAAAGGTGAAGTCATTTAGTAAACCATACAGCTCTGCACAAGAGAAGGAAGAGCAAAAATAGAAATAATGAAAGAAGAAATCAAGCACATCAATGGAATAAGCATTTAAACTTTCAGTTTTAAGAAAAACAGAGAGGCTTTGGAACTGTGCAGTGTTAGGAGGTGTTCAGAGAAACCAAGTACCTGATTCTAACATCAGCTTTTTATTAAATGGCTACTCCCTTTTGATCTGAGCTTTAGCCACACTTTGGGGTATCTATAGACTCTTCAGGCTAGAAGCATCTTCTGAATACATTTCCTCATGCACACTAGCACCTCTTTTTGTATTGTGAAATAATGTGCTCTGTCTCCACATAACATATCTATAAGCCATAAGTTTATGTAATTTTCTAGGAACAAGTTGTAAGCTATTTTTATTTTTTTATTTTCTAGCAATCAGAGCTAGTCAATGAAGTAGATTACTTTTCAAATTCTCATGCCTTTTAAGAACTCAATAACTCTACAGTAGTTTCATAGCTTTTAAAAAAGACATAGTGTCCTTCTGTAAGGAATTCTGTTCTTTTGGAAAATACCACATTTTCCTAACACCAACTGAACTGAATACCATTTTTGGCTTCAGTAAGAGCTCCTCTGTTTTAAATATTGAGATCTGATAACTCCATATGTCAGTACCAGAGACATTCCACTGATCAAACAGCACAAAAGCATTAAGTGTTGTACTTCCACACAGCACAAGAAAACTTTCAATTAACATGAAGTTAATATGGCATTCTGCCCCTGCCCCCCTCCCCCCAAAGGTAAACTCTCCAAATCCTTTGGCATACACTAACTGCTCACCTGACCAGTTTATATATCAAAATAAGACACCCATCTCATGCACAGCATGACAGCAATGGTTACTGCTGGTAGTGTTACATACTTCCAGTTTTCACTTTTTTTCACTCCACTCTCATGAGACCCCACCTGGGGTACTGTGTCCAGGTCTGGGGTTCCCAACATAAGGAGGACATTGAGCTGTTGGAGTGAGTTCAGAGGAGGGTCACGAAGATGATCAGAGGGCTGGAGCACCTCTCCTATGCAGAGAGGCTGACTGAGAGAGTTGGGGTTGTTCAGCCTGGAGAAGAGAAGGCTCCAAGGAGATCTAATTGTGGCCTTCCAGTACCTGAAGGAGCCTGCAAGAAAGCTGGAGAGGGACTGTTTACAAGGGCATGCAGTGACAGGGCAAGGGGTAATGGCTTTAAGATGAAGGAGGGTAGATTTAGATTAGATATCAGGAAGAAATTCTTCTCTCTGAGGGTGGTGAGGCACTGGAGCAGGTTGCCCAGAGAAGCTGTGGGTGCCCCATCCCTGGAAGTGTTCAAGGCCAGGTTGGATGGGGCTTTGGGCAATGTGGTCTAGTGGAGGGTGTCCCTGCCCATGGCACGGGGGTTGGAACTAGATGATCTTCAAGGTTCCTTCCTGCCCAAACCGTTCTATGATTCTATGAACACCATTCATTAAAGAATCAGTTTTGTGTGTATGCAGCAATAGTATATTTACTCTTACCTAATGCAAGATAATTTGGGGAGGTTTTGGAGTACCTACACAGAATTTCTAAAGGAGTTTAATCTGTTCACCTGGATTTAGATGTAAAGAAGGAAAAGAGGTTACAGTTGTACCCAGCTCTCCAGTCTGTATTAATGTATTTATAAACATGCAAGACTATTGCACAATCATACCCATTCTTCAAAAACAAAAGCACAAAAACTTCACCAGAAATTGTGTGAACTGAACTTTTCAAGTCTACTATGGAACAGGAATCCCTACTGCAGATAGTTTATTTTAAATTAGTTTTTAAATGATTGAGATAATCCCTATTTTTAATTTGATATTTCAGTAAAGGTTTCCATTGATCTCAGTTTTCCAAGTATACTTGAAAGCTTCGAAGTAACAGCAGTAGGCTGATTTTTAATTTTGCTTTCTCACCACTTGAGTGGATTCAAATTCCATGAGGCAAAATGATATTTGGCAGCAAATGACACAAGATGCCACTTGGCATCATATTCTGATTTTTAAGCAGAAGCTGATGGAAGGCTTAAAATAATTTCTTTTTCTTACTCTCCAGTATCTGAAATACAGGTCTAATTTGTTAATGACTCCAATACTAGAGAGAGGAAGCCAGCACATTAAAACCTCCTTTTTCTGTGATTAGAAGGAAATGGATTACACAGTTTTTGGCAGAGCTCAAAATATTGCAGGGTACTATGTCTGAACATTAAGATCTACTACATGGTCAAGGAAAGCTACAGACAAGTGAAGTTTATGCAGTTCAGTGGCTTATGATGCTCAGTTTAGTAATTACATGCATATTTATAGCCCACTGCAAACTCAAAGCAGAATTTGATCAACCTATGGTTCTATCATTAACACCATTTAAATCAGTATATTTGACTTTCTTTTATCTAGACCACATAAACACTTATCTCAGTTGAGCTGTGTATGATGAATATTATTTTCATGCTTCCCCCACCCACATCCCACTATTCTTTGTCATCCTTGCTTTCATCTCAGTGACTATGTCATTTGTATGGCAATTTCTTTTAATAGCTTTACTCATGTTTCCAGACTGAGCCAAGCAGAACAAGTAATTCAGGCACTTGGAATACCTTTAGGAGGACCGCACAGTCCTTTAACAAACATTAGCAAGATCCTAAACAAACTGTATGTACTTTGCAGATCATTATCCCTATGATCACTGAATTCCACAAGATCCAGAAGCAAAACCGATAATGAAGAACCCACAAGGAACATATTTTCTGTTTTGGGATCTCCCACTAGTTGGAAAGTACACAACCAGATTTAGGAAAGAGATGAATGGGAATTAATGCTTTAAAACAGCACTAGCTCTTACTTACATTTGCTTCTGGCAATCAAGAAGATTATCAGAAAGGGAGAAAAGAGTAGAGGAGTGATAGCACACCTCCCAGTCTTCCTCTAGTACTCTGGATCCACTATTAGGTGCTGAAGTACTTGGAGGTAGTACTGCCTAACATCTCCTGATATTCACACATAATACAGTGGTAAAGGGGTAGAGTTTTTCACATCTATATTTGGCCAACAGACTCCATATCATTATAGTTGAGACATTTAAAAAATAGTAATGGAATTTGGTTCTGAAGATCCAGAAGGACCCAGTATTAGTACATTCTTGTGGTTTATCACCACAGATGTAAAGACCCACTCAAACCTAGTGCTCTAAAAGTGGCCAAATAGCCTGGTGTTCCACCCAAGTTCCCCATAAGTATAAGTCAGAGCATATGAGCCACTGACGGCAGGTGTCTCTCCTTTGAGTTGTGACCAAAAGCAACATCTTAACCTTTTCAAATCAAACTTTTGTTCAAATTGGCCTATCCTAAGACAAGTTATTTTGTCAACAGTTTCTTAACTGGCTTTCACCAGTTATGCACTCAGTTTGACAAAGGCACATGTTTTTCACTTTGGGTTTTTTTTTGGTTTTTTTTGCTATTGTTACTCCATATAGCTTCAGTAATACCCCTATTTCACTCAAGTAGCTCAAGACTCAGTTATTAGCATGCCTTTGCACAACTGCCTAGTAATTCAGCACATGCATCTGAGCATAATGCATTTTTAAGTTGAACAGTGAAAAATAAGAGCCTGGCAGTTTATTTCTGATAGCTGACAAAAATATAAAGAAGTATAGATTTAAAAGTTTAAACATCACTAAATAAGCAGAAAGAACCAAAACTAACAATCAGTTCGGACAGGCCAAATATGCCTTCATTTGTGGTTCAAAGTTATACAGCTGTTACAGTTTGGAGCTCTGGAAGTAACCAGATCAGATACTGTAGTCAAACAATGATCTGTAAAAACAAAGCAAACACATAAACAAAACCAAAAAAATCTTTTGTGCCTACAAGTGACGAGGCTGCTATTGCAACTTAGCTCCCTGGGGTATGAAATGGCAGCTGTTTTCTATTTAAAGGAATCCCAAAGTTTCACTGGACTGTTTACTGCCTGCATCAAAACCTCTTGCCCAACTGCTTAACATTCAAAAGAAGCATAAGAGGATGCATCTACTCAAAGGTCTGTCCAAGGGTACTAAGAAGTCTCTCAGGTTCATGCCCTGTAATTACCTCTTTTGAACACTAACCAAAAAGCCTAGCTCAGACACAATGTGCTGAACAGGACATTGAAGAGACCTGGAATAACTGCAGAGGGGAACACGTGCAAAACAATCTCCATGTGATTTTATATTCACTCACTTTGTAGCAAGGGCCTGTCTGCTTCTGTCTTTCAGGAAAAAATCCTATGAAGTCCACAGTTTTTTAAAACAACAAACAGCATACAGAAGTTTTATCATCTTTCACAGAACATAAAAAAAAAAAAAAAAGACACAAACAAAACATTGCCACACATGCACTCTACAGAGGTTGTGCCAGAGGGAGCTCTCAAATGTTACATTTGAAAGTGCTAAAATGATTGTTCAAAGAAACAAAGCAAAGCAACAGAGGCACAGAGGGTGGGCAAGCAAGCACAGACTAACTCTGGACAATAGCCAGCACTGGAGCTGGCCAGGAATCCAGTATTTCATGATAATCCTACTCTGACTTTTGCCTCAAAAGACTTTTTGTCCTCAGTCCAGCTCCCACTGGTACCAGCCTTTTCACTGATTTCAGCAAAAAGTTTATTTGGCCTCAGGGCTTAAGTTTCAGACATGCTGGATCTGTGGTAACTTCAGCCGTCTTGTGAATGCTTAGCAATACACATCTGGAAGAGCAAGTCCTTAGCATTGAAAAGAATTTTATACTGGTCACATAGTTGCCTTCCAGAAATCACAGAAGCATAAAACTATTTTAACATAGAAGACAGCCCCAAGAAGCACGGTGACTGAAAATACTTTAGCAAAACACTCAAGAAAAGTAAGTGCAGACTCTAGGCTTGCAGGACAGCTCACATTTACTGGTTTCTTCCAGAGGTTTCCAAAAATAATTACGCATCCACTTAAGTTCTTTTCTATAAACTAAAGCATATTATGAATGGGGAGATGGGAATTTCAACATACTGACCATAAAAGCCAGTATAGTTCTAAATGGCTTGCTACAAAACCTTCTTTTCTTCTGGCTTATGGGTAAAACAAGTCATGACTTACATTTTCTTCTCCATTCAAAGATGGCTGCCTTCTGTTGAAATTCTTGTTTCCATTAAAAGGCAGTTAAGTACTGAAAAGGTACTTCTGCAGTATTCTGTTTGCATATGATCACAATACAGTGACCACTGTATCAGTTTTTTCCTTAAAATAATATTTTTATTACGTGAGAATGTACATAAAAGTATGTAGACCACCATCTAGAACATGAAAGGCACCATACAAAGTTGTGGTGGTTGTGATTTGGAGTGGGTTTTTTTGGTTGGTTTGTTGTTTTTTGTTAGATTTTTGGTGTTTTTTTGGTGGTTTTTTTTGTTTTTTTTTTTTTGGTTTTTTTTTTTTTTTTGGTGGGGTTTGGGGGTTTTGTTTTTAAAGGTTTAAAGTATTCCAAAGCCTCAATGAACAATTTCTAAGGGGTAGGAGGAAAATCAAGGAGTTCAGTTGTCTGGATCTAGGAGGAAAAATAGTTTCAATAACTACACATTGTAAATATGTGATTTCTATTACATGGGGAAATCACTTCAGATTTTATCAACATATTAACAGTTCTCTTTTCAAAGAGTTTTATTTTAAAGGCAAATAACCCCAAACTCAAAAACCCATCTACATCTTACTTTCTAAATCCTTTTGTCCTGCCATCAACAATAGCCTTTTTAAGTACAAACTAAATGCTGCAATGAGTTATAGTTTAGAAGGTCCCTGGAGTACTTTATAAAACCTACTGGCTTTCAGTGCTGTCTCACTGATGTACCAAGTGAGAGTAACTCACTTCATTAATTATGAAAATCTGTAAACTGCAGGTACAAGGACTGCTAAGTAGAAACACTGGTTTAAAAAAAAAAAGTATATTTCTGATGAAACATACTGAATGAAGATTTCAGGATTCACCAACAAAAAGCTGCCATTTTACTTCACCCATAGTTAAGTTTTGACTACTTCCCAGCTATTCAAGATGGGAATTCTTGCATTACATCTAGTCAATAACTGGTACAGTGGTGACTACAGCTACTACTAGAAGGATAGGATTGCAGACTTAAGTATCATAGTTCCTGGCCAGTTCCTGAGATATTCATAACTTTGCATGTACAGGGAAGAATTTAATACAAGTGTCCAAAATAGTTTAACTTCAGTAAACTCTCCATTATCTATGGCCAATTTCCCTGGTTACAAACTGCATGCCATCAGTGCATTAACACACTTCTGCTGCTGTTAGCAGACAAGCAGCAATACTGATTTTGAGTAAAGCTCTGGGTGAAAGGAAATAAAAAGGCAGAGCTGAAAATCTTTGGCGATGTAGAAACCCTTGTCACATTCCCAGTAGCAGGGTGGGCCTGCACTACCATACAAAGTGACTCTTAATGCAGATTTATCAGCATAACAAGCACTGGAAATCACAGGTATAAGCAAGAGGTTGAAAAGTAGTCTTGGACCAGGAGAGGCAAAAGTGTCTGACAGCGCACCACCTTGGCTACTTAGTCCTGCCAGTAACAGGCAGTTAGCTCCATAGGACCCAAGAAATTACAGGTTAGGTTATCTGTGTATGACATTCATTAAAATCCCTCATGTTATGTCTATTAGCTAGTTTTTCTTTCACCTTATTCCTTTCTTAGATAGATTTTGAGACATTACCAAGTTTATGGAAGTAGCTGTTAATCTTGCCTTTCTTGGTGTTTAAAATTTCAAAATACTTCCTAATGAAATTATTTCTTCTACAAGACAAGTTGGAAACATATTTTATCTGTTTATCTACTGGGATTAAAAAAAAGTTATTGGTAATTCATCTCTTCTGTAAATGTTTTTTTCCCCTCAATGGGAATTGGGTCACTCAACGGGTAAGGACAGAAGGGAAGAAAAGCAAAAACTCCTTCCAACATGCTGCAAGCCTTTATCTCATGGCAATGATTATGAAGACAACCTCTACAGGTCTCCTCCTGTCAATCTCAAAAAACATTCCATATTACAATTACATTAAATCAGATGCAAGAAAAGCAGAAGCCTAAAGATGCTGGTTATTCTGAAAGAAAAATGAAACTGCATACACAGGGTAACTGAATAAACCATATGTTCTCATGTCACCAGCCAATACAAGAGGCTTTATTGATATATATTTTTTAATCTGACATTAGCTTGAAATAACATTTTCAAACAATGGTTCTTTCCTATTGATTTTCTGTGCAATCCATTACATACCACCTTTGAGCCAGCTACAGGGTTTTAACCTTCTAAGATGTCTGGAAACACAAATAGGACAGTTTTCCTGAGCAGCATTGATTGCCATATATTTTAAGTTATTCTGAATGGGAACACCAGGAAAATAGCTTCTAGATGCATAATGTATAAGCTCGTTTATAAGAAAGAAGGAACAAATTGAAAAGGGAGAAGTGACACAAAAGAAACTGATAGAAGCAACAGTAATTTTGTAGAAATAGATAACGTCATGGAAATTTAACCTTATGGAAAGCTCTATTTAGAGCAGACATTTGATAAACAGCCTTTTAATTTGCAAATTGTGCTTCCCAGAGATAATGAAAAGCAACCAAAACGACAAGAAAGAGTATTGCCCCTTGTTTCTGCATCCACAGCACACAGATAACCTGTCAAAGCTCCAAAATGCAAGCTTCCCTCCCACAAACACAGAGCATGGTACAATGCTTACTGGTCATTAGACATATTCATAAACCTCATGGTAAATGTTGAATAGAAGGTTTGCAAGCAAAACACTACCTTAATCCTGGTAATACACAGGAAAGATATAGCGAAACCTCCAGTGAGCTGACCAACCACTACATCTCACTCAAATTAAACGAACAACAACTCAAGCATGCACAAGAGTTTAGGTTTCCTAGTTTCTCCATGTTTGTTGCAGTTCCTTGGACCTATACTTGTGCTAGATTCAGAGCAGCTGCTAGTTTGGTGTAAATCCTACTAGGAAAGGCTTCCAAAGCCAAGATAAGGAGAAATCGTATTTCACAGTTTTAACCTGAAAACCACACTATGTTCCAATATAAAAAACATCCAGTGGGAGTGGGTAAATATTTAACGAATCAATTTAGGTTCTATTTCAGCTAGCTTGACAATTTATAGCTAATGTGCTTAATGAAGCACAGATTCTCCAGGCAGCCACAAAGCTCAGTAAATCAGAGGAGGGGTGTTTTCTGTGTCTACTTTTTAAGAAAAGATTCCTGTGCTTCCATCACCAACCACTCTGTCCTAACAATGCACATCTACCCCAGCCTCAAAGGAACCAGCCAGTCCTTCCTGTCTCCAGTGCATATGTGGCAGACTGTGTATCTTTCACATTGCTTTAGCAAAGCCTTCAGGAAACTTTCACAGTCTGCACTGGTGTTAGCAGGCATCTAAATACAAGCCCACCATTGACAAGCCAGCAGCAGTTGTGCTTGCATGGAGTTACTCTTTCCACCTCATTTAAAAGATCTATGGAGTCTTCTGCAGAAAGACTGTTCAGCATGATTATTGGCTTGCAATTGCAGAGTTTCCAGACTCAGCGGAGCACAAGCACAACAAACTTATGTAAAGCTGAGCAGACACAGAGAACAAACAAAAGCAGATTGAACATTTTATCAGCAGTTTCTTAAAACTGTAATTCCAAATTACATAATTTTTCTTATTCAATCCACGAGGACAGTCCTTGTGCCACCTCAGCAAGATACCTATCCAGTAATAATCTCATCTTCACTGCTATATTAACTGCCCCCAAACTCATGTCACTAGATACCATATCAAAAGGTCCTCAACTGGTAGAGAAGTCATGCTTCAGAAGATGACACTCATTAAGACACCTACACCAGCTTATATTGATCTTTCACAAATCTAATGTTACTCAATACTGAAAGTCAATTAAGAAAACATGACAGGTCTCATGTTAAGGCAGAGGGAGGTGTAATTATTCATCTAACACTTCCATAACTGCTGCTGCAAAGCAACCACATGAGGATATAACAGAAGGACATGATTTAAAGACATATAAATAGACTTGGTGGGTATTGAACTGAACTCTACAATTAAACATTGTGTATGGAAAATAATCCTTTGGTAAAAATTAACTTTAATTTCTGTAAAACTTGACCATCTCCTGAAAACCTACAAAATTTTAAATGTAGATTTGCCAACTCTACTTGTCAAGTGATAGCATTTTCTTCCCTTCAGCAAGTTGTCTTGCTTTTCTTCGGAACTCGAAAAATCATTCTAGTGGGAGGTTAAGTTGAAAGTCCTCTTTGCAAAAATATCTCCCTTCACAGTCTTTTCTGGTGTTTCTCAGCTCTGAATTTATAAAAGTAATTCCGCAACACATTCACTGAAACACCTAATATAAATATACCAAAGCTCACAGTCTTTAATGAGTGTTACATTAAACATGAATAAGGGCTATACAAATCATGAGCCACTACTGCCCTCATTCGGGTGAACTCAGAATCTGACATTCCTCTTTCTTAAAAGACTAGTTTTCCACGCAATAATTTTTATTATTAGTTTTGATATTATAGATCTGAGCATATGTACACTCATTTATATTTTCTTTCAACTTGAAGTGTTCTCTCCCCACAAGAGGGATTTCTATGAGATCCCTGAACAAGACAGGGAGAAAAACCTGCCAGTGCACTAAAACAAAAACAAAAGAAACCTACAGCATTTGCTTAGACACAAGTGATCACAGGCTATTTCAGTGCCAAATCCATTTATGTACAAGTAACAAATATACAATCAAAAAAAATTCGAAAGCTGAAAACAAGTTGGATTCAGATCACATAAAAGAGGTATTAGAACAAAAATTAGTGGGAATAGTTTAAATATGCTCCACTGTTGTTCATGAAGGCATAATTACTCAAAAGTGGATGAAAAATAAACCTTGCGGGGGGGGATAAAAACTGCTATTGAACAGACAAGATTATTAAAAAAATGTCAGAAAATGCAGAGAAACAGAGGCATAAATGACAAGAAAAATGTAGTTAACCATAGTTTTAAAGAAATTGATGTGTCAAACAATAAGGAGCCAGATCAGCTTAAAAGGGAGCAGAAGAAATCTATAGTGAGCCTTGGCCCACTATGACACAGAAACAATAGAATGATCAACAGAAGAATCACTGAACAAATACTGCTCTGGTCTCCTCTTAAGTCAAAGCAGATCACAGCTCTATCAAAAGAATTTTGCATTTAAAAATACATTTTGGCTATTAACATTTTATTTAGAGAAGAACACTTGCAATGGTTCTATTCCACAAAATGTACATTCAAAAAGAGTATTAAGCGCTATTAAAGTTGATTTCTGAACACTCCTAAACAAGCTGGAGTCATAATAATATTTTAAAGGAAATACAGGGTGTTTAGTCAAAATCAGTCCCTAGTAATATGATTAAATATTTGCCATTTATTCCTTCAATGCACTACTCATTTGGTCCTCTTCACAAGAAAGCTGAGTAAATCATCCCTTTCCAGACTGGTAGCCCAGTCTCTAAAACTGGCAGCAGATTCTAAGACTTGCAAGCTAAATTTTAACAGTTTAGTGATCAATGCTGGCTTCCACAGAAAATACTTCTCAGCTTTGTTTCAGAACTTGTAAGGGGGAGAGAGAAGTCAGTGAGATTGCTCACACACATTTTATTTATTTAACCAAGAAAGAATGCTTGGAAGGCACTTACTCCAATACATAATTACCAAGTACTTCTACAGTTATTTGAGCCTGAACAAAGTGATATCAGAGACCAGTGACCAAAAAGCTTCGAACTCCAAATACTGTCATTTAAGAAATCTGTGCCAAAAATAAATAGGGACATGTATGGGTTGGAGGGCAGGGTAAGGTTGGCACTAAGGGGACTGAGGGAAGCTCTTTCAATTACTGATAGTCAGAGTATGTCTGTATTAATTCATTTAAAAGTAAAAAGAAAAGAAATAGACTACCTTTGCCCTCCTCTGGAACCTGCTTTCCAAATGTGCAGTACCAAACAAACAGCACAACAGGGCTCATGTTTACTTCAGAGACAACACTGTCACTCCAGCTACATTTGTCTGACATTTTACATTCACACATTAGGAAACGATGACTATTTCTGGACTGCAAAATACTATCTGAAGGACAGACAGATTATATACCATGCATTCTAAAGTGGCAGGTTGCTATGGTTTCCCACTGCAAGAACAAAATTTCCTTCATTAGGTTATCTGAAGATCTCCTCTACTAAAGTGAAAGGGTCTATCAGGGAAGCAGACTGTCCTTTAATCACAGCTCTGCCTTTGTGAAAACTAGTCCATTTTTCTCCTAAAACAGCTTTTGAAAAGAAGGATGAAGCTCTGCACACAAACTAAGATATCCTAATTCTTCATGTTCCGAGCTGTGTACTAACCACAGAGTTCCCACAATAGCATGGACACTAACTGACTTACAAGCTGCTGCACTCTATTGTTTGGAAATAAGATATTTAACTCTTGGTTGTTTAACCTACTACCTGAACTACTTCACTCATTCATTTGGTAAAGCACACTAGCAATTACAATCAATTAGTACATCCTCTTATCTTGAAATCCCACTACAGATAACAGGAATCCAACTATTTCCTCTTAAAAAAAGATGTATCACTCTTTACTGGGACATTGGGAGAATGAGTTATTCCAATCTGATATGATCTTCTGTATACTCAGATTATTTATGGGACACTTGGCAGAGTGTGACAGAGCTCTACTTCTGAGAAAAAACAGCAGCAAGATTTACTGCAGGACAGCCTTCAGGAAGGTATGGGCCTAGCTTGAGAGGCTTCTTCCTTTCCATCAAGCTAAGACATTCACAGGATTCATCCCTTAAAGATACTGTTCCTCTGTCACTTTAATCCAATGACCTAGAAAAAAGAATAGTTTACAACTGAATCTGCTCTCCAGTCTAACTTGCCACATAGCTGCTAAAGCTCAGCCAAGAGAGGCCATTCACGTGCAACTAGGGACAACAGCCAACACATCAGTGTGGAAACACACTCTCAGTCCCATAATTTTAAAAGCAATAAAAAGGAATTCACATAAGAATCATGATATGGTTACATTTCTCAATCAAAAAAAAATTAAAATAACTTCACTATAGAGTTCATTTATTTGCAAATACATCTGAGTTAATAGCTCTTTAGATTGGACAGCACTAAAGTCAGAGGGAAAAGCTTAAGCTGCAAATATTACTCTATAGTGAAATCAAGGCACTAATTACTTAAAAAAAATTGGCTGTGAGATGAGATCTTGGGGGCGGGAAGGAAGATCAACTCAGAACTGAGAAGATGAGTGAAAGGTGGGAAATGTAACTGTACATTACAATGCATTCAATTCCAGAACTTCAGAGAGCACCAAGTCTTTGTGACACAAAACCAATAAAGGTGAATTTGCCTTAACAGTGCTGCCATGGTTTTACCTTGCTTTTGGAAGGTGTGACAGGGAGAACCCCTCCAGCCAGTTACGTCCCCTCCCCATAATCTTTTCTGTGTATTTTTGTTTATTTCCAAGTACCATATGATACATCAGTGATCTACCACTCAAAAAACCAAAAATACTTGTTCAGTCCATCTCTTTGGGTTCATCAACCAAGCACGGAACAAAAGATCCCAGGTATTGCTTTCAGCAAAGTATTTTCAACCACTTTTAAACCCCTGAGCTCTCAATTAGTCTTTTAAGTTGCATTCATTTGGGATTTATTGAGAAGTAATTTTTTTAAAAAAAACTTCCGAATTCAATTACTAATATTTTTGCTTAACAAAAGTGACAAACTACATACTTCTGTGATGTCAAGATGCAGCTAATAGTGTTCACAAACTGGTGTTCCAGGGTAGTGTGGAACAATTAGCTCATTATCAGTAAACATAAAGCAACTGTGGAGCGCCCACACAACCACTGGAAATACTTAGTCTGCAAGCAAAAATAAATTGAACCATGAAACATGACTTTGTACTGTCTTGTAATGACTGAAGTATTTCAAACAGATGTCTCTGAAGCAAACTGACACTGTCCGCAGACCGCTCCTCACAGGGTGATTAACAAAAACACACACACACACACCTTTTGCAGGCTTATTAGTAATCAGAAGTCCTTGGTGTCATCTTTCCCTGTCTATTTAGGAAATTACTCTGTGCTCTGAATCCAGCTGACACTACTCTTGCTAGAAAATCAGTCCTGAATCTTCTCAAAGTGGGAGGAAATGCCTAGCTGAAAGTTAGGGGCAAAGAAAGGGTGATCACAAAGAGCTCAGGACTGCTGCTATTTTCTAGGTTGCCACCAAAGCATTCATATCCCATTCCCTTTTCTTCTAGGACAGCTAACTATGTGCTAGTCTATGATGCTTGTTGACTGTTTTAACAAAGGCTAGGGGAAAGAGGTGCGAAATAGCAAAGAATTTTCCTGAATGGCTTTCAATTTAAACACCTTTGGGGTAAAAGGAGATTGGTTTTAAAATCAATGCATCACAAAAACAATTCAAAGAGATCCTAATAAACATAAGCAAGCATACAAATCTGATATCAGATACATACAAGAGACTGGGGCATTTAGATTACATGTTATGGCAATACACTAATAAAAAAAACTAATGGACTGCTATTATCCCTATCCAAAACAGGATTTTGTGCACTATCCTTGCAGTCAAGGTGGAGAAACCTGCAATATTCTGCTTAACTTGGCAATTTCACATAAGTATGCAGTAATAAGTTTTCCAGTTTGAAGAAGTAGATATCCTGATATTACCTTTTAAGTTTTCTTTATTAAGAAAATACAGGGAGAAAAAACATGGAACAGACATTTGACTAAGATCAGTATAAGAACATCAAGTAAAAGGGTTTTTTACAGCTTCTAGATCCATTCCAGGTTTTGGTATTTATGAAAAGTGTTACAATCTCCATATTCAGTCTGACAAAGCATCCTCCTCCCAGCTGACTGATAGCAAGGAAATGCAGAGCACATTCCCTTCCTTTTTGGCCTGTAGAGTTCTTTCTGTTTAAAAGCTGAAGAATGCAATGGAAAGCAAAAGTCACAAGAAACTTTTGAAATAATTTCATCGAAGTTTCAGTCAAATCACTCTATGCACTACTGCCAGGGCTAACTGATGCTTCCTCTGATCTTCATGACCCTTCTTCTGCGATGAAGTTTAGACATCTAAATCCTTTACATTAAGGATAGAGGGAGTTAGATGCACAAACACCTGTGAGAATTTGGATCTCTGTGAGCTTAAATGAGGCCTTTGAAACTAAAATCCCACAGTTCTCCCGTGCCTGTGCTGGACTTTAAATTTTGAACAGACTTTCCATAAAGCAGGTCCAAATGGCTTAGAGACTTGTCTCCTGATCCTCTCAGGCTGTGTTCACAAGAACTTGTACTCAAATTGATCCAAGAGATCTTTACTCTCTCCTCTGATGTATTATTTAATACAATGAGCTTCAGTAAAGGAGCAATACCAGACAAAGCAAATCTCTTGCAGGGCCTCATATTTACTTGGGAAGCTTTACTTCTTTCATTTCCCTTTCTCTCTCATATGCACTTCCTTACAATTATGTTAATGAACTAACTCAAGAAAATTATTACAATAACAGAATAAGCACAATGTAACTACTGACAACTGTAATCAAAACCCTGATTCTCCTTGTGTACGTCTATCTGAATTGTATATGAAACACAAAGGTGTACTGTATATGAAGGGGCAGGGGAGAAACTTTTCTGGCTCTTACAGTAGTCTTTTGTTTAGTGAAATCCCAGCAAAAATAGTTTCAAGAAGTTTTATCTTAATTCAGATGCCACAGTCATAAAGTGTTACACAATGAAGTGTGGAAAGACAGCATTAACTTTAGCAGATGTCTTGAAAAGAGGGCAGTATTAGATACACAAGTCTCTTTCACAGAGGGGGAAAAACAATAAATAGTATTTCCCACTCTCAAGGACTCAGACTGCATACACACATTTCTCCAATTAAGACAACCATGTTACAGTGTTGTTCAGGCAAGTCAATACCTGTTTGTAACCCACCATAAAATAATCATATTTCTGCTACAGTAGAAATTCTTCTAACTGATAACAGGTTTATAGTCTCCAAAAGATTTAATTATAGGATCTGTCCTCCGCTTAGTAACCATAAACTCTTAATTTTGTCCAGAACAGCTCATAGAAAAGGAAACACTATTCATTTCAGCAAGTATCCTTACAGAAGCATTTTTTTAAATTGTATACAAACACATCGGGGGAATTGTGAATGTTACTTAACATAAATACAGCAGAAGGATAATGAGCAAACTATGTGGTAAAAAGAACTAAGACTTTGCCATGAAAACCTGCTTTAGAATAAAGCTCTTTTGTTCATAATGATACTATTTACAGAAAGACACATATAAGACTTTTCCTTTTAATACAAGGCATTTCTAGACAAAGTGGAAAGGACACAGGATTTTTCTATAGAATCAGACAACAGTTTTGAAGACCTGTCTCGTGACAGCCATGGGCTGCACTGACAGTCCCGTGATTACCAGACAAATGAGAGGTGACAAAGCAAGTCCAAGGTCCATCTGGGAAATCCAATCAACAAGTCTGGACAAGCAGGGAAGAGTGCTGACCACAGTCCTTCCTAGGCCATAGCTCTAAGCTTAAGTGAGTCTCCCAGAGCCCTGGGTTGGAGTCCCAGGTGAGGCTGGTCCAGGGTATTAAGACTGACTCATGCTCTCTGACAGTAGGGATTAAACACACTTACACAGACTTCTGAAAGACATACAGACATAGATTAAATAGGAAAGAGGTGAGGTTGTCACTCCTGCAAGTATCCACTCTGCTTCTATGGCAGGATCACCACCAATCCCTGCAGCGGTCTCAGGACTATCACACTCCTCAGCTTGGCACAGCTGTATGCACTGTGATCAGTGTGCCTTCAGCCACTAGACCGATTCACAAGAAAATTGGATGCTCTTGCCTCAGTAATGACAACCACCAAAGCAGTAGAACAGACTTCTAGAAGAGAGGATGTAACACCTTTAGCTATCCAGTCTTAATCCTCTATCTCATATCTGCCAGAGCTACCAGGGAACAGCTGCAACATTTCAGAAGTTGCTGGTGCCCTCAGTTTGCTGCCACCCTCTTGAAAAGTCTTCCACCCACACACAGCAGACTGCAGAGCAGATGGAGTGTGTGCACTCGCTTCAGCCACTTCAGCACAAAGTCTGGCACCTTAGAGCAAGTCACTTCTCACAGCTGCTGCCCAAGTGGCTAACAGCAGCCGAGACTCTGCACCAGGGATGTTAACAACATACACCAGTGAAGTGTTTTGGACTTCCACTTGCTAAGTGTCTAAGCCCTAGGAATGATTTTAAATCAAAACCTGTACATTACATTAGATTGACATGAATTTGTTTTCCTTATTGTCACTTCAGTCCAGAATCCTTACTGCAAGAATACAAAATAGGCCAGTGGCTTTGGCTGCTATCAGTGGCTTTCAACCAGCTCCACGGCCCTCTGCTTTTTAGAGTTCTCAGTCTATTTTTAACAGCAATTTAAGAAATAAAAGCTATTTTAAAAAAGCAGCATAAAAAAGAAGTATCATTTGCTTCACATGATTATTATGTGCATAGTAATGACAGGAAGACTACCACAAATGTTTTCCAACTCTTAAAAAAAAAAAGGAGAATGCTTCCTTTGCAATACATAATTTTGAATTTTAATTTAGATAACTGAGATTATTTACTGGCAACAAAAATATGCATATTCATGAGATGTGATTTACTATAATCTTTATTTCTGATGTTCTGCATCTGTGAATACTTTAAGTACTTGAGTTTGCATTCAGGGGCAATTATACAGGAATCTCATAGAGTAGCAACAGACTGATTTATAGTTAGGAGTTGGTAGCACAGAAATCCAATTCATTTTCTTTCAGAAGGGCTGCAGCATGAGATTTGGGATTGATGCTTCCACCCTCATGTTTGAGCAGATTACTTTTTCTTGTCTAATAGACATACAAACCAAGGTCATTATAATGAGGGTCAAATCAATTATTTTTAGATGCATTCACTCTACCAATAGTTAGCAAAGGTCTGGGGAAGCAAGGGGAACAGACAGCAAGTGGAAACCTAACAGTTACATTCTACAGAAGTGAATGATGCTTTAGAGGGGAAACACAGACGCACTATTTGGTCATTCCACCTTCACACCCAAGGACTGCCCCAAGTTCCCTCATGCTGACTTCCTCTGAGACTTCTAGAAATCCAAACACTTACTATGCAAAACACATTTTCCTTAATCTCTGCATCTCTAACCACACTTCTTTCTGGTCTTGCCTTTCTTGTCATTTGTTTCAGCCTTATGAAGTACAAAGATTCTTCTAATTAAACCAACTTTGATTGATTTCCAAAGGTAAGTCATAGGGAAAATGAAACCCATAATAAATCAAGGAGAAGTACAATGGAAGAAAGTACAATGAATACAGCTTTTGATGCATATATTGAGTAAATAAAATGATAAAGTTCATTAATGCACAAAGCAGTCCCTCTGTTTTACATTCACACTCCTTCAAATGAAGGAGCACAACTGCAGAGGCTTCCTAGGAAAGCTGCTCCTTCATCTTCCTCTCCTTGTATGACAGTAGACCAATGAATAGTGGTAACAACAGCCATTAACCCAGAAAAGGGGAGGATGTACAAAGTGCGTTTGATATCAAGTTTGGATCACCTTATTTAGAAGATCTCAGGCTGTTGCTTTGGTGAGTCTTACTCTTGGTGAAAACACACATAACAGCTCTTGCCAGTATTTAGCCAATGTTTCTAAACAGTAAAAAACCTACACAAATGATCAATTTTTGCTGAATAAAAATATAACTAATCTTTATTTTACACAGTCTCCTTTAAAGTGAAAGCAATTCCACAGCATTACTGCAAGACATATAAAGATAATGAAAACAACTGCTGTTTCTCATAGCTATAATACAAAGACCTACCTTTGAGAGCAAATCCATGATGCTGTTCATTTCAAGTAGAAGGGATCAGAATTTATGCACTACCTGATCTTAGTTTGTTGTTGAGTGCAACTATAGTAGACATACCCCTAGCTAACAACAGTACCCTGTTCTGAACAATTGCAGTATTACCTATCGTATCAGCTAAACTGTCTTGTGCTAATAGATACATGATCCTTCCTTTTGTCTCACAAATATTATGCTAATTTAACCCAAAGGGCTTTCAACTCATCTTGCCCTCTACTCCTGGCAGATGTGACAATCTCTAATGTTACAAGTATTATAAAGAAAGCATTGTGGTATAGGGGAGGGTAAAATACTGCCTTGAACAGGTGTTGGCTGCTTGCAATTTGCCACCAATTAAAGTGCAACTCATCCTCCCTCCATTTTTAAAGAAAGGCACAAAGCACTTTAGAAATAATGCTTACAGCAAATGCCAAACAAACACCTTCATAAGCAGAAAACATAGAGACATAAAAACACTGTCTCAGAGGGTATAGGATGACTTCTTTGACGTGTGCATTTAGTTGTAGACTATCAGTAAAGCTAGCTAAAAGTGGTGCCAGGAACGCTGCCTAAAGGCTAAATAAATCATTCAACTCTCCTTTCATGAAGATTTTTGAACAGGCAAGCCAATAGACTTAACTGAAAAAAAAAAAAAAGCATTCTTCTCAGGATAGTTATCATCGAGGCTGTACTGAAATCTTGGACTTCCCCAGAGAAGTTCCAAAAACTTTCAAGTCCTTTTGAGATTCAGAGAACTTCCTCCCATCTGCAGGATGCATACATCTTCAACATCTATGTATTTAATGGTAAAAAAGTTTAGGCCTGCATATGACCTCATTTATTAGTCACATATCAACAGATATTTTCTTTGAGGAGTCAGAAGATCAAATATAGCTAAAATGTTTGCCTTTCTGAAAACCTGGTACTACAGAAAATATCATTTCACTCCTTAAGACAAATTTAAGCCTTTTAACTAATTCATAGTAATCATCACAAAACAGCTTGAAAGTTTTAGATTGAAGTAGAAACAACACCACAACAGTTTTAGAAAAGCAAATAGTGAAGCACTTTTAACCCATGTGAAAGACATAGCATCCATTATAGGTCTGCAAATTACCTCCTTCAGCCATTTCTCAGCCTTTATAAGAAGTTGGTATTCACTTTTGATAAAATAACAGATAATGAACATGTATGAAATAAATAAATAACTCTGTGGCCTGGAGCATGCCCTAAACAGAAGCTCTCTATAGTAAGCAACTCTCTTTACTTGCCTAAAGTCAGTTAAGAAGTGAAATATTTTCTGCTCCTGGAATAGATTTAAACTCTCTTTTAAGTGTTTTTCAACAATATCATATCTTTTCCAGATCTTGTAACATAACTACTCATCTCAAACAAAGAAAGTTTATACACAACCTGACCTGATACCTACAACAAACTAGAATTAACTTTCACAAGCAACATGTTCACCTTAACATAACCTTAAGTAACTCCTGTCAGTTTTCTGAGCAGAAAAAGTTATTTGTTATTTCCCTTGACCAAACACATACAAACAAGGAAGATGAAGGCAGGTGTGTTTGTAAACAACCCTCTGAATCCCAAACAAAGCTTGCCAGTTCAGCTGTTTTAAGCTAGAGATTGATTGGGTCCTTCTGTTAGCCTTGACCTTCCATAAATATACAAAAATATTTCTCAGCAACTGGAAAGCACTAAGAAAAAGAATCTTTACTGTTTATACCTAAACATTTCAGCTTTGTAGGATGCAGTAGCAATCACACAGCCAGCTTGCACCAGTCCTCAGCCCACCAGGAAAATAGTTTCAATTCCCCTGACCTGAAAACCCCGCAAGAAGCTGGAAAAAGCATTTTAAAATCACTTCGACAGGGGCTTGGGTGCACAGCCGGCAAACTCTCAGCTTTCCCACGAGCGGCCGCCTCAGGCGGCGGGGCCGGGCTGGACCGAACCTCACAGCGGCCGTTACCACAGGGAATGGCACTGCAGCCCTCGCGCTCAGCGGAGAAAGCTGCGGGGGCGCGAGAACTCCGCGAGGACACAGTCCCTCGTGCTCGGCAGCCCGCCGGGCGGCTTGGGAGCGAAAGACCGACCCCCGCCCGCATTCAGGACTAGGCGGCGTCGGGACGTGGCGAATAATGCCGTGCAGAAGCACCACCAGAGGGCGCCACTGCGCCAGCCCTGCCTATCAGCCAGCGACGGCGCTCCGCCCCTCCCTCCATCCACGCCCCGTGATTGGCCTGCCCAGAAGTCTGACACCGCCTCAGCCCCGCCCCCAGGCTGGGCGGAGCGGAGCCCAGGGCGGTGCGGGACGGCACGGTGCGGGACGGGTGGGCAGGCAGGCTGCGGGGCGGTGGCTGCATGGCGTCCTGCCGGTGGTCGCTGGTGCCCGACGAATCGGGCAGTGCTTTAGAGTGATCCCTTGGTGCCGCGGGTCACACCGGCTTGGAGCCCTCCCCACGAGAGGAGGGAGCGGGGCGACACGGACAAGGTAAGGGCTCGGGGTCAGGCCCCACCAGCGAGGGGTTTGGGCTTCTCTGGGCCCGCCGGGGGGGCGGCCGTGGTCCCTCCGTCCCGCCGACGGAGCTGGCAGGCCGCTCGTCCGCCAGCAGAGCCCCTGAGGCGGCGAAGGGCAGGCCCGGGCATGTCCCGGGGAGGCGGCGCGTGCGCGGTGCGCGGCCCCGCTGGGTCCTGCCGCCCTCCCGCCCCCCGACCCCGCTGCGGCGGCGGGGCCCTGCCGGGCGGTGGGGGGGAGCTCGCTGCGGGGCTTGGGGGGTGCGGGCACAGCTGCGTGCCCCTGTGCGTGGGGTTACCGGGGCCTGAAGCCCTCTGGCCTGGTGCTGGCTCAGCTGCGCTATCGCCCGGTCCCTGAGGTGGGCGGGGTAACTCTGAAGTTCGAGTTGAAAGTGTTACTATGGTGAGCAGAAGGGTGACTGCGCCCACCCTGTCTCCTACCTGACCGGCCTGGGCAGGCCCAGCGTGCTCTGTGCAGGGGCAGCCTCGCTGCCTGGTGCCACCGGTCGGTGCCTGAGCTGGCACAGCTGTTCCGAGAGTTCCGGGCGTGTTGCCAGGTGGCAAAAGGACTTAGACTTACAAACGAGCAGTTCACATATGTACAGAGAAAAGACAGTTTCTGCCTTTGCTTTAGAGACAACTGTAACTTTGTAAGTTTTTCCCCTTTTAGCGGTTTGGTACGCTTAGATTTGTTTTGCCTTACAGATGATTGAAACACTTGTAACTACTGAAGCTCAGGAACTGCTGTACCTGCTTGCAGCCCTCTTGGAACAGGAGTTAAGATGCCAGCCGAAGACTGCTGGCCTGAGACTAATTGAATCTGCTCATGATAATGGCCTCCGAATGACTGCAAGGCTGCGAGACTTTGAAGTGAAAGATCTCCTCAGCTTAACTCAGTTCTTTGGCTTCCATACAGAGACGTTTTCACTAGCTGTGAATTTCTTAGATAGATTCTTGTCAAAAATGAAGGTAAGGCTTTTTAAAGTATAAGCTCTCAGTCATTAGCTTCTGCTCATTGCAACCTTGTTCCTATTATAAGTTAGAACATCTTGGGTTTAGATGGCTAAAGGTTAAGCTCCGTCCAGAGATTCTGATGGTGCAAGAGCTAAAAAATGTTTTTCCCTGCTCAGATTTTAGCATTGTTAAGAAAGCTGTTTCCTCTGGAGAAGGAACAGGGCATCAGTTTCAACCTGAGGATGCCCATAGGCTTGGAAATGCAGGCTATACTAATGGGTTAGATCGAGACAGATTGTCTTGCCTGTTGCACGTATACAAGAACACCTTCCATTGCCTATTTTACTGCTGTTTCAAACTACCTGTAAGCCTCATGTATGTCAAGAGGCTTGATGCTGTTCAGCACTCAGAATCTGATAAAATGTTTAGTTAGCACTTCATTCCACCATGTGTATGTATCATGCTGACCTGGATAGTTGTTAATCATCTAACGAGACAGGATTACCACTATACTATTTGGTCAAGAACAAAAGTTTGTTTTCCTTGTGTGTTAAAACAAAAATGAGAAAGCTAGATGGAGTGGATAGGAAAATGATGGTTTGAAAGACTTCTGAATCCAAAATAAGCTGTAAAAATGGGGACTGTAATGTCTATGGAGTAAAATATTCAGTTTATATATTTTTATATATGTATAGATATATATGTGCGTATACATAGCAAAAAGTAAACCCCCCCCCTTTTTTTTTGCATAAGCCAATATGTACAACAATTTAAGTCCTAAAAGCTTCTGATTAGGCTATTGTAGAACCTCATTAACAAATCAGTTATGCCTCAGTCAAAATATATTGTTCTGCAATCTTGCTTTTTAGATGAATGAGGCAGAACTTGTAGTGTGTAACAGTCTTCTCATTTAGTTAAATAAAAATAAGAATGTAAGTGCATAAAAGACTGATTTCTCAATCTTCAAAAAAACAGAACACACATCCCCTACCCGCCCCATAATTTTTTCCTAAAATACACTGGTGCCTACATAGTTTGGTACTTATGTGTGGAAATGACTGATCAAAGGCCTTCCTCTTTGAAAGTAACAACAATTTACTTTTCTTTAGGTACAGCCTAAACACTTGGGCTGTGTTGGACTCAGCTGCTTCTACTTGGCTGTGAAGGCATCAGAAGAAGAGAGAAATGTTCCCTTAGCCACTGACCTAATTCGAATAAGCCAGTACAGGTTCACTGTTTCTGATATGATGAGAATGGAGAAAATCATATTGGAGAAGCTGTGTTGGAAAGTCAAAGCTACAACAGCCTTCCAATTTCTACAACTATATCATTCACTCATTCATGAGAATTTAAGCTGTGAAAGGTAAAATGTCTAATACTTATTTTGCTATGAGTGCATGTGATCAGGAATCCTATGTAGAGAAGTAAGCAGGGAAATTACTAGAGTAATTTGCCTTTCTATACTTAACCAACAAACTTTCCCCGTTATTGGTAAATATCGTAAATGTGAATATCTGTGTTTTATTATTATTATTTTAATTTTAAATGTTGTTTGCATAAAGTTATCTAAAGAGTATTGTGCTCTGAGCCGAAAACCAAACTTGCTTAATAATGATGGTATAATAAATCTCTGCTTATGTTGCACTAAGTATTGCCTCATTGCAAAGATTTCAAAATCTGGCTTAGAAAGAGATTCCTTTTGATAGTAAGTGTTAAAATTCCTAGTTGGTAAGAGTATTTGACAAAGCAACTCTCCCCAGTGTAACACAAGATTTATTTTTGGCATTAAGATTGCCAAAACTGAACACCTGTTTTAGTGTAACCCTAGAACTTCTGGGACAAATGAGGCCTTTGTTTAGATAATGAACATTCTCGCTGCTTCTCTGAGTTCCCAGGGTGGTGCCGCCTCGATCAAGTTTGCACTCTTCTACATTCACTCATCTGTTTTTATTATAGGAGAAAATACCTTAATTTTGAGAGACTTGAGACCCAGCTTAAGGCATGTCACTGCAGAATCATGTTTTCTAAAGCCAAGGTAAGCGTCTTGAAATCTCAAAGACGAGGAGACTACTGAAAGTTAACAAAGCAGTGTTTAAAAATGTTTTCTCTCTCTCCAGCCTTCTGTCTTGGCACTGTCTATTATGGCACTAGAAATAGAAGAACAAAAACTAATGGAGTTGACAGAGGCGTTGGAATTTCTTCAGCTGCATTCCAAGGTATGTGTAGATAATGTTTAAGGGGAGGAAGAAAAACTGCATTCAAGGGCTTACGCAGTGGGAAAGGGCGAAGTTCATTGGCATACTGGTTCCTTTTGGGGCTTTGTTGTTCGGGTTTGGTTTTTTTTCCCATTTGGCTTGGGATCTTTGGCTTTCTATCTTATGTGAAGAAGCTGAAATGACATATATGAAATAAAGATTTAATAAGTTATTAACATAAGAGATTCTGTCTTCCTATTTAGATAAACAACAGAGATTTAACCTTCTGGAAGGAACTGGTGTTAAAGTGCCTTACAGAATATTCCTCGAGCAAATGTTCCAAACCAAATGTCCAGAAATTAAAATGGATTGTGTCTGGCCGTACAGCACGGCAGCTTAAACATAGCTACTACAGAATAACACATCTTCCTACAATCCCAGAGACCAGCTCATAATAGGTAAGTCCTTCTAAAATCAGCTTCTGATAATGTAGAAGTAATTAACTACCTCAAAGTTTTTTTATTCCATATAGATAACCTCTTGAAGATGTGTAACATGAATGTAGTAGGCCTGTCATAGAGGCTGGTTTATTCTTGTGTTCATGCTTGAGCCAGTGCTGTACCTAAAGAAGTGGAAACCTAATACATGAACCTTGGAGAAAGAACTGTTCCTCTGGTGTGCTGTGGGAGCAGAAAAGTGTTCCACAGACATTGGGACTTCATTCAAACTAAAATGTGGAGTAAAACTGGTAAAAAGGCAGAGGAAAAAACTTGGCTTGCTCCTATCCTGAAAAGAATCAGCTAAGAGGAGACAGTTGCCTGTTAGAATGAGTTCCTTGTAATTGTTCACTTAAACCACTTACAAGGAAGACAGTTTTATACAGTTTTACTTGTATAACTGCCCATTTAGTAAAGTCTAAAAACTGTAATTCAGTTATTCATATTACTGTTTTTTTGCTCTGTAGAAATTGTGAACTACTTGCTTATCTAGACTTTAATTCCAAAGGCTACATGGTTTCTATAACAGCTGTCTTGCTGTTGTCTTGCTATATTAAAATCTGATGCTTTGTTTGGCTCTTGTAGAAAGCCCTTCAGTTGACTGGTATTTTTATTTTTTTACAGGAGTACAATAAAATGAGGAGAGAACCATCCTGTGACCTTATCAACAGACAGATGAATAATATTTGAGAAACAAAGTCTGAAACATGATCTTACTAATGAAGAACTCAAGTCATGGAAAGAATATGTAACATTTCAGACTAAAGATCCTTCCAGCAAATAAGTTCTTCCCATGATGATTACAATATTCAGTATCAGTTTTCAGTCTAACAAGTAAGACTGTTTACTGAAATACCACAATATCGATACAAGGCATTTTAACACCTTATAGTTTATAAAGCGGGTTGTGTAGTCTAACCTTGGTTTACTGTAACTGCAGGTGCAGAATTATGTATATTTAATTTTAAAAATCTGGTTCACTTTACAAAGATTACATGACACTAGGAAAACATCATGTGCAGTAGTAGCGCAGTGTTGCAGTGTCTCAATCAAACTAAAGACTAATCCCGCTCAATGTTGATGACAATAGCAAATGCCTGTCAGACCACCTGACGTGCTGTTTGGGCAGTGTTGTGTGTCTGCATGTTCCTGCTGGGCAGGACACTGGCCTTCTACCATAGATGCATATTAAAAACTGAGCTGTGTCATACCCACTGGACATGTCAGGTAGCTAGAGCAGGAGAAAAGAAAAACCTTATTTCATTGCCTTGTAAAAGCTGCTCACTAACACAGCATCAGTAACTTAAGTATTTTGTAAGAGATGTATAGTTGACCAAGATTACGAATTATTTCATAGCGTATAAAAACTTCATGATATGTAATGAAGGCTGAGGGAAAGTACTGGATCACCTGCCCCAAATCGGACATCAATTTTCCAAAGTTTCACTTTACAGGAGGTAAATGCTGATGCTGAACAAGTGCATTTTTACAGGCACAGCAGGAGCAGGGCTAGTGCCCCATCTTGGCCTGTACATAGGAGCAGTCTAGTTGAGAAACACTGAAGATTGCTCCAGCTCTGATCTCTTTAATGATAAGGTTCGTAAAATACAATTGTTTTTTCTGAAGACCAGATCAGTACTTGAGGCATATCGTGCTTCTAGTGCTAACAAGGAAGTGAATAATAAGAAATGCATTATTGTATGTAAGATGAAAAGAGGTGTTGGGGAAATGTTGCTAATGACCTCTTGACTTCTGCATCACTGTGGAGCAGAGGCTTTAGTGATAGGCTGTTACTAACTGATTGCCATATGAACTGACTTACTGGAGAAGGAGAGATCAGGATGTTATGAATAGAGTGCGGGCTTAGATGTTAGCCAACCAGCTCTTTCCCCTTTATAGTAATAGTTGAGGGGAAAACCATTCTTTACCTATCTCAAACTAGTTTAACTTTTCACAGAAGAATTCATACCAAAGCTCTGTACTGGACAAATCAAGCCTTCTCATGAACTCAAGGGAGTGATTGCACTGTGTAACATAGCGCTGGCAGATGCAAAACCCAATTGTATGTGCATTGTGCCGGCCTCTGAAAAGCATACAAGTGATTCTGACAAAGGTGTGGTCAGCCTACTGGGAGAGACGGAGAAGATGCAATGTGCAATTCTAATGGTATTGTCATGTCTCAATATTAAGATATGTACCTTTCAATTAAACATTGAAATGTGCTTAACTGAGTAACTTTTTCTCCTATTTGTTATAAAATATCTTAGTAGGAAGCCTATAAAGTAACTTACATCTGAATAGCACATGGAAAACTAACAGGCAGGAGGTAGGAGATGATGGAGATTTTCCTCAAAAATTTTTTTAAGAGCTGAGGTAAAAAAAAAAAAGGCTAGAGAACCAACAGGAAAAACTTAAGGTACTTGATTAAAATTATTTCAGTTTTGCCTGCAATTACTCTAAATCCTTTGAAATGTGAAAATGTCAAGATTCAAAAGACTGACTTAAGTAGCTTAGACTGTTCAAGGTTGACTTCTTCCATTATTTATGTAATACTATATATCACCTGTTTCTATACATTGCAGTAAATACAAGGACAATGCTTACTTAAGAGAATCTGGCACTCAGATTTGTAATCCCAAGATTGGAGTTTTTGCACTGATCTGAGCATCCCAGTTTGAGTAGGGATAAGTTTAGCTATACATTTCTGTGCCTAACTGACTCGAGGCAGCTGTGGTCCTTTTGATAAAGAGAGCAATGTTGGGGCATTACTCTGAGCTTATCTTGAACCAGATGCTTATGTATGTGTTAAATACCAGGTACTGTTTGTCTAAGAAGCGATGGATTGAGTCCCAGTGAGACTGCTGTGAGATGGAACACAAACCACCATTTGTTAAAGTATAGACTGAGAACTGAGTAGATACTAATGAAGGAAAGTCATAGCATCAATCTCTTTATTTTCATCTAGATTCTTCCAAAATTGGAGGTCTGTAACTTACAGTAGACAACAGAAGTAGCAAACCAAGTAGTTCAAACTTTTCCTCTTAAAACAATTCAGAGCCTTGATGCCTGGATACATCACAGTTGTCCTCTTTCCTCTACATCAGCATCGGACTTGGCTGTATGATGACTCTCATGCTACTTCATAAAGCAGAAAATATGGGAATAAAGTTTAGCTTTGAAAGTGCATATAGTAAACGTAAATTCATGCACTGAATTGCCACGTGCCGTTCTAAACTGCTATAAGCAGAAGACTTACAAAACAATCCTGTACAAACCAACTGCTGTAAGAAAAAGTACTATTGTACTGGGTAGTACTTTAGCATTTTGATGCAACATTAACCATTTTCTATCTTCCCTCTGTCTTCAGTTACTTTTACAGCAGTCTCGCTCATTTCTTAACTATACCATCCACCTTCTATACTTAGGATCATGGTAAAGATACAAAACTTTGTAGCCACAAATCAGCATTTGATACCCCACTACTTTCCTTTGTATAGTGAGGCAAGTTCTCTGAAACCCAAGCACAGTGTGTGGACTTACTTTACTTTCTGTACAAATGACATGGGTAGAAAGAGCACACGTGATTATTTGAGGAATATTAATACTTGCTTGCTCGCTCATACAACAAGAAAGCATTGGATGTAATGACAGCGAAAGCGTTCTTCCTCAACTATTGGGGTTTTTTTGCCATATGCTAACTGAAATAATGATGCAATTTTAGAAATAAATCTCAGCAGTACGATGGACAGCTGCTGGAAATTTATCTCCAGTGAGACTTCTGCTTAGGACTATAGTATAGGCAGTAGTTTCAGAGTTCAGAAAACAACAGGATTTGGCAATCACATTTTCTCCCTCTGTTGGTCTGTTTGACACAGCTTTCATCCTGCCTAATGCTGTGGTTGAAGTGCTTTTCAGCTGCATCCTTAACAATGAGTAGAAAATTCCTGATATGTGGTTGGCACGTGTAAAATATATCTGCAAGCTGAGTTTAAAATGTGGCTATTAAATTTAAAACTATCTACAAAAATCTAGAGTTTCTTAGATACACTATCAACAACTATCAAGTGTGCTATACGTTGGTAATGAACAGATGCAAGACAGCAATATCTGCTTAGGACTTCCCATTCCTTCCAAAAGTAATTACATTCTCTTATTTCCAAAATCTTCAATATTCATACTGAAAGGCTATATTACATTAACGGATGAAATCATTTATATCCACACTTTCACCTGTCCCGTCAATTTTCTAGTATTGCTTACCTGGTAGCAAGTATTAATCATTAGTGCCATATTTGACAGCACACTGCATTGTAAAACCTTATTTGAGGCAAGATACAGTAGTTTATTTAAATCTCTTTTTTACAATGACATTTATCAGTTCTTAGAGGGCTGCTACAGAGGGAAAGTGTAACTGTAGCCATCCTAATATCCTTCCCTTTGCAAGTTAAGAGAAAATATTAAATATCTTGCTTATAACATCTGTTCCTTAATAGTGAATATAGTCTTGCATAAAGACAAGTGGTGTATTTATAACTGACTGGTTTACTATGGTGTTTCTAAAAAAGAAACCCAAAACAAACATTCTGCTTAAAGATGTTACTTAGTTTTGTACACCTTTCTCTATAGCTTGGCCCTCAGTATCACAGCTTATAAGTCAGCTGGTAACACTTTGTCTTCATTCTACTTGAAGAGATCGCTGAAGTCTTCACCAGTTACATGATTCCAGTCCTGAAGGGTAATTTGTAATTCCTCTCAAGGAACACAGATAAAACCAGTTTACTTTGCAAGACTAGAAAAGTCTGGTCCTCCTTTGCTGTAATTTCCAGAAATTTCCGCCCCGCTGAAGTCAAATCCAGGGTTCTGATAGAGATAAGAGAAAAGTTTGATAGATTATTCTTAATAAAAATGGTTTTTAAAAAAATCCCCAAACAATCAACAAAAAAAAGCGCCCAAAACTGTTTCTGTTAATATTCTACTATTGTAACAAGGACATATAACAATCAACTTGTCATCCATTTGTCATGGCACTGAAATTCTTGGAAAACGTATCAACAAGTACACCTTGAATTGTCATAGTTTGGTTGCCTACTGCTGAAGTGACTTTGTAATGCTCTTCTCAAATTGGCAAGCAGTTTGATTCCCCAGTAAAGAAATATTAAGGAAAGTTTAAGAAAAATTTCTAGCTTCTGGTGTCTCTTGAAATTACTGTTTTAAAATATAAGCACCTGCCACGCTGGATAACAAACTTTATAAAAATGATGTTCTTTGTGGCAGTATGTAGTGTGCTGATTCAGCTGTTAAGTAATAATTCTACAACATGGCAGACGAGCATTGGAATAGTTGCGTGCCAAAAGCGTACCAAAACAATTCAGGCAATTTTAGTAAAAGGGCAAGGAAAATATTTTCCAGCGGACTATTCTACATCAGCTGATGTTATAAACACAGATATTCAATAGAGCTTGATGCTAGAAGTATGTTGTAAATGCGGCTATGTCATAATTCTAGATGATAACTGAGGCTATACACTATTTCTATTAAGTGAAAAGCAGTATTATGCAACAAACCCTAAAACAGCAATACCCCCTCAAACTCATCTTAACTTTTCACAAAACCTTCAGACACACTACAGACAGAATAACCTCTTGAAAGTACATTGATAAAGCCTTGTGAGCATTCTAAATATATTGAACTACAGTATATGTTTCCATGGCACTGGACAGCAGAACAATTTTGCTTAGCTTTCATGGCCATAACCTCTGTGTATAAACACCAAATGTAAGGAGTAATTATGGTCCTTTAACTTGCCTCTCTTTGGAATCGTTCCAGTGTAAGTTTCCTTTGCATCTGGTCCTGTACCCAAGGATCAGCGGCATATTCATTTTCTAACAGAGATGTCCAACAATTTCCAGCATCTCGATTTGTCTTCATTAAAACAATTCGTATCAGCTTCCTGTCTTCTGTTGAATGGAAACAGAGGCATAAACCAGCCATTAAACTTAGCCATTAGTTGTTGTTTTGCAGAATTCACCGTTAGCAAGCGCAGGATGTTTTTGGTGAAGTAATTTAAATTCTTAATGTCAATGCCACAGGGTTATTGATAAATAAATATTAACAAGAAACAGAAAGGCTGAAGCAAAGATAGCCTATACACCCACCTCTCCATTTTCTGGCCTGTAAAATGCTGAAGGTGTTTTAAGGGATTAAACCACAGTTCCTAAGTATTTCTGCTGCAAATATAAACTAACCTTTTAGCGAGGTTCAGAACGGAGAGAAAATTTAATCTATTAATATATATAGCTCAGCTAAGGCAATAATGAAGGATTCAACGTCAGGCTTTACAGGGAGTTATTATCAATAAAAGCCAGACCTAAGTTTTAGCGACATACGGAGGTATAAGCAATTTATTTAAACGCAGACAGTATGCCTATAGGCAATATATTGGAAGTACATTTCAAAGTGACTATGTAAGATGCTCAGTTCTACTTAATTGAATAAATACAGCATTATAAAGTGTATTTTGAAGATTATTCGTATACTGGAAAAGAGTAGGCTTCACTTCACAATGTTTAAGTTACTAAATTATTAATCAATATTTAGAAAAAATATTGAATTGAAAACAAAATCCATCATAGGAAAACATTAAGTGAGAGGCACAGTCCACAAATATGATTGCCAAAAGCCAAAGTATTCTGAACACTTCACAATATTTATGATGTAATGATCAGAGAAGGGTTTTTTTCTCATTATCTGTAGGTACCTTAGTATGATTTTTAGATTGCTTTTTGATGCTCTTGAACTGTAGCTTTTGTCACCCATCCCAAAAATATAATGCATAAGGAAAAAAAAACAAACCAGAAAAGTAACAATTCTGGAGAGACACGGACCACATAACTGTACCATAACTGTTTAGATTTAGTGAAGGTTTGCAAAAAATTTCTAACTATAATCTCTAGGGCTTTTGTACTACCTCAGTTCCTTCGCCTGGCTATAATGACTTTTTTTATAAAGCTACGTACAGGGAAGAAAGTAATCTTTCCCATTAAAAACAAGGGGGTAAACTGTTCTGCAGCATATTTGGAGAAGTTTTACTGCCCTCATAGTGTCATTTCAGATGTAGGTTATTACCTAACGTCCACGTTCCTTCATCAGTTACTGTAGAGTCAAAAAGTTTACCCTGCAAAAGACACGTACAATATTACAAAACAGGAGAACCTGTTCAGTATCCAGTTCACACTGAATAGTGAAATTTCACTCCCAATTTATCTTCTACTGAAAATGAATAGGATGATCTGGCCCTATAAGTGCAGACTTACACACGAACAATCAAGGAACTATTTTTTTGTGACACAACTTTCTGTTTGTTTTATTGAACCATTTAATACAGTAAAAATACCTGTCACTGTTTCGGTATCTTAATTCACTGGAAGGGCTTGTTTTTCTCAGAGAGTAAAGCCATTTTTAACAGACTTGCCATGAAAACGCCAGTGTGTCTGCCAAGGGTAACGTACAGCTCTGGTGCAATGTAGACACCCAACGCTACGAGGACCTGTTCATTACCAAGGTGAAAGTAAATCTGCTTTCGATGAGAGCGTTCCGGCTCTCGGCAGGGCGGGAAGCTATGCGCTTAGGCACTGCCCAAAGCCCTGTAACACAAGAATGCGAATCCACGTGAACTGCTTGTCTTCATTTTTCCTACAGTCTTTACAAGACCGTGCAGCGCGACAAAACCGCTTCTAATAATTTTCACTTTTAGTTTATCAAAATCCAGATGTTTAAAGAAAGGGAAAAAAAAAAAAAAGGCACAACATGACAGAAAGGTATTTTACTCCCCTCGGGACGCAGCGGAGCTCCCCGCGGCCCACCGGCGCCCTCCGCGCCGGCCCCGCCCTCGCACCCCCCCGGGCCGCGCCCCGCCCCGCCGCCGGGGCGGCCGGTACCTGCAGCACCTCCTGGCCCCGCACGGAGAGCGCGATGTGCCGGCTCTGCAGGCTGCAGCGGACGTCCTTAGCCCGGGTGCCCGGCGGCACCTGCACCTCGATGAACACCTCCTCCAAGGTCTGGTACCAGCGGCCCCAGGGCGTCCCGCAGGGCACCACCCCGCTCCGCTCCTCGAACGGAGCCGACATGGGAGACGCGGGCCCCGCACCTCAGGGCCGCCTCGCCGCCAGCGGCGCCCCCTGCGCATGCGCGCAGCTCGGCCCCGACTTTGCTCCCGCCCCCGAGCGTATCGCTGGGACGGCGGTGCGCGTGCTCCGCTCGGGGGGCGCTGATTGGCTGAGCGAGCCTCGAACGGGAGGAGGTGATTGGCTGCCCGGGGCGCGTGGTGGTGGCCGTTAGCCCCTTTGAATGCGGAGGAGGCTGCATTAGGCCTGGGCTGCCGCCATGGCCTTCTCCAGAGCTCCGCTCCGGCGCTTCAACGAGACCTCTGGTAGGTGCGCGGCGGTCTCCTGGCGGTGCCCTCTCTTGGGAGCCGAGCCGAGCCTCATCCCTTGGTAGCGGTGCCTGAGGAAGGGGGATTGGTGGCTGGCTGACTTCAGTGTCCCAGTCCTCTGGCTTATCCTCCTCTTGTGAGAGGAGCTGCCTGGAGCAGCGTGCTGGAGGATCTCTTGTCCAAGCCTTTGCAGGAGTTGCCTTTTGAGGAAAAAAAATCTGATTTCTACTCGAATCCTGGTCATAGCTAGATATAGCAGTGAATATTTATGTGTGTATGCACTGAATAAAACAGCGACAGGCTGCTATTTGCTAGGCTTCTGTGGTATGGAAGTACAAGAGATGTACAGAGCTAGTCACAGCTGAAGTACTGCTGCTGTGAGAGTATTTCCTAACGTGCGTTTCTCATGGTGAGTTTTTGGCTGTAGCTGAGTGCCTCTACTGCTGTTACTTATTTCCATATTGAATGAAATGGCTCTCGTTTGGAGAAAGCTGAAGTAAGTAGATAAGCGTTTACTGGGCTTAAGATTACCTGACTATAACGATAATTGTGTGAAGAACTTGTAGTCATCTTGTTTCTGTCTGCTATTTCCTTTAAAAATGTTTAAATTTTTTTAAAAAAATATTTTTGTATACAAGTTTAAGTAACTTCCTTTTTTTTTGTAGGAAAAGTTTGGCATTCAATAACATCTAAATAGTGTCTTCTAAATTTGAGGATGATATTTAAAAAAACAGTTAAGCCTGTGTTTTGTCCTTTAACACTTTAGACTGGCTTTTTCACTAATTAACATTAAGTTCTTCTGACCATTTGGAGGTTTTATTTATGGAAGTTAATCCACCGTTATTGCTAATAAGATGCCTTGCAATACTGTATATGTAAATCACAGTTTCTAGTTTTATTAGCAGTGTAATAAACCAAGCCTTTCCCCCACCATGTGTACTGTATTTGTTTCTTAATTGAATGGGGAAGATGAGGAGAACTAAGACTCCAGTTGTTGGTTGGTTTTGAGGTTTTTTCTTTTAGTAGACTAAAGTAGTAGACTTAACTTAAAACTTGTACCAGCCCCAACTCACTGAAATTGAAAATTCTATCGTTTACCTTAATAGTTCTCTACTGTTCTGCAAATCTCACTTCTAGTATGTACCCCTCTGCGAGGATCCTATGATGTTAAATCTTCAGATGCACTGAAAAGTTCTCTGCCCTCTGAAACATGTCAACGGGTTAGGAAACAGAAGAGTAAGTAGTCCTAAAAGTTGCACAGAACACAATGGTGTAATGTCTTTGAATGCTACTGCTGTTAATGCTTACGTGCTGTTACTGCTCTGTTCTGGTTTAGAAATTGTTTTCTAGTGTGGGGGCTCACTGCCTACCTTCCAGCTCAAGGGGATAGCAGCTGTAAAAGCATGTCTAACTAAATCTTCCAAGAATAGTTTTATATGTGACCCCTGCTAATTAGGGGGACCTCTGAAGATCAAATAAATGATTTAACTACTTTATTAATCTTGTTTTGGATGAGATTTTCATGGTTTTTCCAGATATAAAGCATCTCTTGGAAAACTGACAGCATGGGTCTGGATGGTGGGGGGGAAACTTGTCAGAAGCTGAATTCTCAAAACTGTCTGTCATCTGGTAGTCTCTCTAAACTCTGTCAAGGGCTCAGATGACTAATACTGAACTATCTGATTGCAGTAAGAAACCACCTGGCATTGGGTTGTGAAGTGGATAGTCTAATAATCAGGTGACATTGTCTTGTATAAAAAGCCGATTAACTTTGTCTAGTTTTGTTAAATTTCCCTCACTGTGTGCGTGCACGCTCTCTTCCTTCACCAGTGCTTTTCTACATCCTTCTGTAGGTGAGACAAATCTGAACAGTGAGATGAGTGCACCTACCCCTGTAACTGGAAGGAGACTTGCATCTCTTGGATCAACAGTAAGACACTTCTCTGGTGTCTGTAGTGCTGTTAAATTCCAGCTAAACCTCATTGTAACTAGTTAAATCATGTAGCCTGTTTATACAATTGCTATTAGCCTAACTGAGTAAACTATGAAACATATTATTGTGTCTGTATTCCTTAGTAACTAAGAAGGAAACATGAAATTGCAGTGTCTTTGCGAATAATGTGATGATTACTTGAGACTACAGAGTGGCGTGTTGTCTTTGTTACAATGTTGGGTTGTTTTCCCTCTTGCTCACCACGTAACTATGGTGCAGCTGCTTCTCCTTAAGATGGTCATGTTCTCTGTTTTCACACAGTGGACAAGGCAGAGCAGAAACCTAGTGGTGGAAGAAACAAAGAGGGGATGATATTGTGTGTATATATAGGTCATCAGTGCAATATGCATTGAAAAACTATAACCCTGACTTGCTAATTTAGTTTACTACTACTCATGATGTATGATGAATTCTGCAAATAAACCTGTGGTGAAGAAATTAAAGTGTTTTTTAATGGAGTTAAGGTAGTGCTAATGTCTCAAACTTTCTTAATCTCCTTCCTGTCACAATGGTTATGAGCTGTCCATTCAGAGAAATGCTTATGACAAAGTAGAATGGTAAAACACATCATAATGTGACACTTCCTTATGTGTGGGGGAGAGGTTTGCTTTTTTTTGTGTGTGTCTTTAATAGTATTGTCTATATGAAGGCATCCACTCTTATATTTAACTGTGTTGATAAACTAGGATGCAGCTAGAGATCAGTTTAAATATTTCTAATATATTTGTTTTCAAAAGCCAGCTAATAGGACTCTGAAGCCTAAAAAAGATCTTATCCTTATGAAAGAGAAAAAGAAACAGAAGACACTGGAGAAGGAGGTATGAATACATTATGAGAGAGCAATCCTGTAACATGTTTCCCACTTACCATAATAAAAAATACAAGCTGGCAAAATACCAGCACTTTGCAAACTACTTGTATGCTATGTTATGCAAAACAGCTCTGTGCAGAGCAGAGAATATCAAATGTGATGGTATGCAGAGAACACTGACTTTGTTAATGGAATTATATTAATTCCTACTGATTGTCAACAGCTATGCAGCCAATTTCTTTATTTTTTAAGAGAACCAAGTCCTAGTTTCTCTACCCTGACAAGGTTCTATTTAACAACTGTTTGCTGAGGTTTTTGCTTAATAACTGATGTAACATTAAAGTTTGAGGCAGCTAGCTTTTCCTTATCAGCACACTTTTGAGTACTAACTATGCTTCATGTGTCTCAAATGTCACATTCTGTCTTTATATTCCACAGCCATAGAGGAGAGTTGATGTCTGTTGCAAGTTGAAGCTAAGACTCTTCTAGCTTTAACATATTGTACTGGCTCATAACATAAAATAAGTCAGATGAAATGCTAGGACTGTGAATCTGTGGTGTGTAATAATAGAGAACTATGGTGATTCTGTTATCTCCTTTCCTGTGAATGACAGTTGAAGATACATATTTTGAATGAAAGTTAATACAGTTTGGATACTTAGCCTCTCAAAGAGAACCACAGGCATAAGCTAATGATGTTATTTAAGAAGAATAATAGTAGGAAATAAAGAAAATACCTCTTTTGTTTTAGATTCGTGCATTAGTGAGAGAGCGTGGAGAGCAGGACAAAAAACTTCAGGCTCTGGATGAGGATTTTGTTAAAATTGAAGCAAAACTGAGTGCTGCAGTTCAGGAGAAAACATCTCTTTTGGCAAATGTTGCATGCCTGAAAAAACAGCTTCTGGACCTAACAAGAACCAATGAACTACTAAAGTCAAAGGTATTTGGACAAATGTGTATTTGCTTTGCTTTTGCTATTACTAAGCTCCCTGGGCAAGAGGAAAATTTAGTTGCTGATTAGCATCTGTTTTCACATCCCCCATGCCCCTTCATTGGCACAGGGATGGAGTGTGTCTGGTTCGGGATCTTGTGTGCCTCTTTCTACAGACAGAGTGGGACCCGCTAACATCCGTCGCAAGGATGGGTAGAGATCAGTGTTGTGGGTGGCAGTGGGACACTTAAAAGGTTGTGGGAAGAGTAATTCATATGAAGGAGTTGTGCTTAGTGGTTTTATATTCATCTCTAAGCTGTCTGAAGATGGTATGCAGAAGAAAATGAGCAGCCTATGCGTGGAGTTAATGAAGCTCAGAAACAAGAGGGATGCTAAGGAAAAGGTAAGACCACTTGCACCGCATGGGATGGTAATTCTGAGCTGTTCAGAACAGAAAATGAAGGGCTTAGAACAGAACTGCAGATCATGTTTTGTTTCTGTCCTCAACTCAGTGGTTTCCTCTACTTTCTTTAGAGTGAAAATAGAGAAAGAAAGGTAAAACAATGAACATTCTTGATTTTGTTATTGATGTGCAGTTGATGTTCAAGTAAGGAAGCCTAGAAATACCTCTGAAAAAAATTAATCTGCTGGTCAGACTATTAATTGCTTTGAACACTAGTGGTTCTAAGCATAGTTTGAAGCTCTTACGCGTGTTTGTGTGTTTTGGGGGGTGGTGGTGGCTGTCTTAACAAATGACTAATGTCTTTACAAAGAAATACTTTGAATCGCATTTAGCTTAGTAACAAGTGCTATCATTAAATTGCAATTATGAATTAATTTCCATTAACCCCTGTCTCTTAGACAATGAATTTTTCTTACTAAATCTCATTTTGGTGGTAATATCTGTTCTTGTTTTTTTTAAGACTGCACTTGCAAAGCAGGAAAACATGGAAATGAAGTTGCAGGAAGTGCAAAGGAATCTAGAGCATTCGAAAGGAAAAGTAGCGCAGTTAGAAGAAAAACTGTAAGTAGTAAGGAAGGGAATTGACCTAGATGAATGACGCTTTTATCATCTAGCTGTGCCTATATGTTTATACCTTATAGTAACCATGTAGTTTAGGAAAATACAGGCTGTCCCTACAGGGAACAGAAATTATTAGTCTTTGACCTGGAATAAATCTGATGGAATGAAGTTTTAGGAACTGCTACAGTATTATAAAACAAACATACAAAATACTGTTTCTCTAGTGTATCTAACCTTTTTCTAAAAGACAAATCATACAATCTCAACCCTTTGTCTTCCAGTGTGGTATGGCTAGAGTTTTCTTACATGTAGGGTGGGGAGGGAAGATGTATCTTCAACAGAATTGTTGTTTATCTTGGAGCAAGACATTCATGCAGGTTGGATACTTCAGTGTCTGGCCCTTTACACTAGTAAGTTAGGGATAAGCGAGAATGAAAAAGCATTGGACCAGGAGTTGAGATCTGAGTTCAGGAGCCAGGCATTTGACACAGGTTCAATGAAGACGTGTGTTCGCCAGCTAAGTGTATTGAAGAGCAGTTGTGGTGCCTTCAAAGTTGCTCCATTCTCTGAAGAAAGGCAACTGCAAAGTGTCTTAGCTGAAACAGCTGTGTGTAAGAAGAGAGCGAGTTCCAATTCCACACTCTGTGTTCTGCCTAACTAATGTCATTTGCCACATAGGAACAATGCGCTAACATATAGGCTATTTCTGAGGATGGCAACCTAAGATGGATGAGCTTGTAAGGTATATTTTATGTCAATTTTGCATGATCGGCAGTGCAGCATCCTCCTTATGCTTTCTGCATTTACTTAACATCCAAGTGCTCAAATACTAGCAGAATTGTTATACTTAATTTAGAGTTTAAATACTCAAAGCAAATAATGCAGGTAGTGTAATTCACAAAGGGAGGCAATGATAATTTGTTGAGTTAATGCAGCTGTTCTAGCAAACCTGCTTGTGGCAGAACATGGCTTGGTTTCTTTACTACAAATGAGAAGACCATATGGAACAAGTATCAAAATAAGGTAGAATCACCTCTTAGAGCCAATACCAGTTTGTCAGCCAAACTAGATTATGAAAAGTATGTATTACTTCCAAGTTGTGATGCAATGGTTACTTCTACTTGCTTATCTGTAAACAAATAGTTTACAAGTAGCTCTGATTTGTTTAAATACAGCCATTGTGAAAAATTCCTTGTTTTAGGTCTGCTACTGAAAGAGAGAAAGTTGAAGAAAAGTCTGACACTGAAAAACTCCTGGAATATATCACAGAGCTCAGGTAATAACAAATTGTTCTTGAATTGGACTAAGTTAAAAGGCAGTAAGAGTAACCCTCACTTACGACTGAAGTACAACCTTGGCAACTATTCTATTTAACAGTGTTAAAATAGAGGGGGAGGAAAAGAAATTGGATTTTTTTCCATACAATGGAAAGGACTTGTAAGATATTCTTTTAATTATCTTTCTAAATGGCTCTGTTCCTTTCTGGGCTAAGTGATACTGTGGACAATCAGGGTCCTGAAATCATGTTTTTAGCCTGAGTTATTTGTACATACATGAAGCTAATTCCTTTTCCTGTAACTTGGAACAATGTACAGTAGGGCAAAAAAAAACCCCTCCTCAATCTTGGCTTCCAGTGAACTTTGCAATACTACAATTTGCATTTAAGAGTTGTCATGAATTAAGTAGGTGTGAGCATCAGTCTGATTCTAGAAATTACTAATCCAGTGCTTTGTAACTGATTGAAACTAACCAGTCTTCACAGTATTGTGTCCCTAGCTGAGAACATGGTGAAAATACCAAAGTGTTTAAATATAACTAGTTCACTCTGTCTCCCACCACCACTGTCAATTTACTCATTAAGAGATTCTTCATTAACTGACTATATAATCATAAGATTGAGCTTATTCTTGTCAAATCTAGTTTATTAACATTTATGTCAAACATTTTTCTGTCAAAGCTCAGCTTTGTAAACAAAACCCTGCATGTAGCAGTCACCTGTAAATCAATTATAGTGACTAATTATGTTTTTATCAAACCTTTTATATTTTGTGTTATTGTATAAGTTTCTTTTAAAACAAAACATCTCAATGTTTAAATTGCTCTTAATTTTAGTTAACCTGTCTTAATGTGGAAAAACTTGTCTGGCAAAGTAGGTTAAGGCAATTTTCCTGTTGGAAACAATAGTCCTAAGCATTCTTCTTTTGTGTTGAAGTGTAAGCTTACAAACAAAATTTAGTGGTAACAAATACCTGAATTTTCTGCCACAGCACTGTTGCAGAAACAGTTGAGAAATACAGACTAGATGTTGCCCAGATGGAGGAGACACTGATAAAGAAAGACCAAGATATCAGGATCCTGAGGGATACCCTCAAAACAAAAGAGGAAGAATCATTTAAACTGATAGAAGAACTTAATGAAAGGTGTCAAATGCTTGAACAAGAAAAAGGTAACTGTTAGTGCTTGTATGTTCTTCATACATGTGGGATCACTGACATGTTTTACAGGATCTCAGAGTGGTTTGTTCCAAGTTAAAAGTCATGTCTCTGAGCTGCAGCTGAAAACAGCTAGGCATGCTTCTAACAGTATGGAAACTACCCGGAATCTGACATCTATTAAGTCTGAATTTATATTTTCATGGAGGGTGACTAAGGTAGAGAGTACAGAAATGAAAATTGTTTGCATAGTAGGAATGGCTTTAATCTGAAAGCTGAACACAAATGACTTCTTCCTCACTCTTCATTGAGAAGCAGTATGCTATTACCTCAATCTGCTGTTAGCAGCTTATGCACAAGTTCATCGAGGTATTGGGAATGTGTCTAGGAATCCTTTTTCACCTCTTTCCCCCTCCTCTCCACCAAAATCAGCATCCCTGTAGCCTGAGACCAGTACTCAGTTCTCTGTGTAACCACTTGGCTTTTATGTGCTAGTATTATGTGGAAGAAGCTTTGGGAAAATAATTTAATTGTTTTTTCCCCAGCCACACTGCAGTTCTGATAAAGGCTAGTTGCTTGATCCAAAGATTCCCACTGTTAAAATTAAAGTGGTGTACTTTAAGCCAGTTTTGAGGAGTTTCTAGATTGGCTAAAGATGTGGTTTTGTTTTGGGCTTCTTGTTCAGTTTTTTCCCCTTCTCTGAAGCTAGAATGGAAGTACTATGAAGAATAGATGTTGTAATTCTTTGAAGACAGAGAAGGGAATTTGTGTTATATTGCTAATTACTCTATGCAGAGAAAGAGTTGTCTGAGAGCAGAGAAAAATTCCTGAGTATGAATGCTGAAATAGAAGACCTGAAAAAAAAAATTGGCTTAAAAGAACAAGAACACCAAAAACTGCTTCAGAAACATGAGGAGATGGTGTCTCAACTGCAGGAAGAGAAGGTAAATACAGACTATAAGTTAGTCTAAAAATAGACTTTAATCCCAGTGGCTGGCACTGAAAGTTCTGATTTTTGGTTACATGTCAGATGATTGCATTAATAAATGGTCTAATCTGTGGAATTTACGAGTGGGTCCTGGCCAGCAGAAGTTGTGTGTGGTCCGATAGTTCCCAGTCATAGCTGGTATGATGGGTCTTTTGGTTCTTCCTGTAGATTTGACCTTGTGCTTTAACATTTGAACACTGCAAATTTAGTGTTTCATCCTCTAGAGAAGTACTGGTAGTTTTAAAATCTGATACTCTGGCATGCAGGAGTCATCTACATCAATGCACCAGAAGTTACTAGAGTTTCAAGATGAGATAACAAGTGAGAGACGTCTTCTTGAAGAAGAACTGAATGATACAATGAATGAGCTGAATAAATTACATGCTAAGGAGAAGAAAGCTGAAAAGCTGGTGAAGCGGTTGGAACAGGAAATCAAATCTCAAGCTCTTGAACTTGCACAGATGGAAGTAAAGTTGAAAGGGTTTGTGAAATAAACTGTCTGATTCTAAAGCTTTGGAAAGAAAAATATTAAATCGGCATAAACAAAGCTTCTGACTCTAATTCAGGTTTTAAAGAGACCAGATCTAAACTTATTTCTTGCTGGTTGTTGGCTGATAGTGATTAGACCTAATCCAGCTGAGTGACTTGTATCAGTTTAATATCATCTTAATTTAAAAATGTTTTATCAGTGTGCTGAGACTTGCTTGAAATGCTGGTACTGTAGTAATACAATGTTGCTGTGAAGGGTAAGCTACAGGCATGTGGATGTAGCATTGGATGTTTCTGCCCTGGAGAGGGCAATGACTAGGAAAGATTTTCAAGCAAGTTGTCTGTTCCTTTCATGTATTGGAAGTTTACTATTAGGAGTTCAATCTCTTCTGTAGCTATCTTGGAAAATAAGGCGGGGGAAATGCTTAGTTAAATCTGCTGTGAAGATGGTGCTTTAATACTTGAAGTTACTGGTTTATCACAATTAACTTATTGCTGCCCTTGTAAGCCTTCTGTAACTGATAACAGCATTTGTTAACGTGTTGAGACGTACTTATCTCCACTGTGGAATGCTGAATTTTTTTTCAGGAAGAATGCTGAGTTGGAGCAAATCAATGAAGCGCATAGCAATGCTGTTCGGCAAATCCAGGAAGAGCATAGCAATACATTGCGTAAACTTGGGCAGACTGTTGCTGAGTTTGAAAGGTATTTAATTTTCATTAAGTTCTAGGACAGGGATTATCAATAAGATTACAATGAAATGCTGCGTATTCCTATGCCTTGGTACTTACCACTGTATATAAATGTTGGTACAGTATTAGAGAAGAGGATTTTGTGATGGAGTAGTTGATAACATTAAGAAATTGGTGTATTCCCTTTGAGTACAAAGGGTACTCAAGTCAAGTGTAATGACATATTATCTAGTTCAGGAAACCGAATGTCACTTCTTCCGAAGTGTAACCAATTGGAATACTGAAGTGCCCTTGAATCTCAATGAGAGTTGTAACTAGTGATGATCTCTTTGCACTAAAATCCCCTGCAAAAAGACTTCTTATTTAGGCTCAAAACTTGCACTAAATTGAGATTATTTGCCTACAGTTCTTGCAGATCTTCCTTAAAATATTCAGGTTGCGGAAGTATTTAAAAAGTGATACTGTAATTGTGAAGTATGCAAGGCATCCATACAGGACCAAGTGGGATATTTGCCAATGCAAGCTCCAGATGTAATAGGTCTTTTGGTATTTAAAATATTTTCACGTATTGGTAGATATTGGTATGGCAGAATTTTTTTAGTGTTACTGCTTATGACTTTATGGAAATGTTTTGGGTTTTTTTTAAACTTTGGATTTATCAGTGTCAGAACACTGCCATGTGTCCAGATCATAAGATCTCTTACACTTGTTAACGTGAGCTTGTATTGCTCTTGTAAGGCATGAACATGTCAATCTGTGCATTGTCTAAAGTAACAAGTTTTTTTTTATTTGCATTGTAATACCAGCTACAAGAAGACAATAACTGAAGAAATATGCAATCTTAAACTGGAGAACACCTCTCTGCAAGAAGAAGTTGCTAACCTAAAAAAAACAGGTCAAGATAATCTACAGCTGCTTCAGGAAGCAGAATACACTAAAAATAAAGCCAAAGAAGAATGTGCAAGGTACTAGACAGACAAACTTTTTCTTAAGCTAAAGAATGCCTGCTAAGGCTTGCCTTCTTAACAAGAACTTAACATAGCGCTCTACCAAATAAAATTGGTATTTAGTGTAAGCTTAAGTTTCTTCTCTTTCCCAGTGCAGTGTTGATAATATTGACAGGCAAAAATTAAGTTTATATGCATTAGAAAACTGATCTGTTCAATTGCTTTGAATTTTTCCTTTATGTGGCACATATAGGAAAGGAAAATACTTAACTGAAATATGTTGGAAAATAGTGTTTGTCAGAAATATTAGTTACAGTGACTGCTCCACAAATAAGATCCACATGGGCAGACAAACACCTAACACTGAGCTCACCCTCTACCACTCTGAATAACGTGTCACCTCAAATTCTGCTCACAAGCAGATGCCAATTAACAATCCATGAATTACCACACTGCAGTGATGTAAACAAAGGTCCTCTCTCTCCCTTATATGAAGCACCCCAGTGCAGTCGGTAAGTAGTAACATCCAAGAAGTTGTCTTGGGCTAGTAGCTGAGGACATGTTTCTCTAGCTGGCTAACAGCAGCTTAGTGGTGTTTGTTTTCTGTCTGGCTCACTGCACAGAGTATGAGAAAGTCCCTTGCTGTGGGCAAGTAACTAACTGTTTGAGGAAGTAGGGGACTTTGGCCTTAAAAGGTCCTAGTGTACAACCACCTGTGTGAGGCAACTGTGGTAACTGCCTGTATGTGAGTTGTGTTATGGAATGTAGCATGTGTGTGTACGGGAAGACTTCCTTCCCTTCTTCTTTTAATGTGGTTCCCAGCGAGCTTCTGTAGTTGAAGCTAGATTTGAGTCAACAACTATGGTCTAATACTTTTCTGTGTGGATGAAGGACTTATTTAACTGCATGAAAATGCTGTTTTGGCCAAACTGAATTGGGCATTTCTGATCTTCCCAACTCTCTCTCTTTACTGATTCATAAAATGCTTCTGTAGAGTTTTGTAATGCTTCTGCTGTCTTACCCATAGCCAGTGTATTACCATTGTCCAAAGGACAGCTACAGCTTTCCCCAGCTTATTTCAAAACACCAGTGCTGCATAAGATGTTGCCCTTTCTTTCCTCCCTGCCTGCTTAATATTGTCTCCAGTTTCCACTAGAGCTGGTAAAAGAAAACCAGCTGCAGAGTGAGTTCCTCTTTGATTTGCTGGCAGGGAAGGGATTCTTAGTCTCCACCTAAGTGATATAAGAAGCAGCTGAGGTTGAATAGGGAAGGTGATGCTTTAGGTATAGAGGTTTTGAACCCTTGAGTACCTCCACACCAAGCAGTCTTGACTAGCTCCTGCTTGAGCAAACCTCTGCAGGTAAAGCCTAACTACTTTCACTAAAAGCTGCAGCCATGAACAGGAAATAAATGGTCTTTCCTTGCTTCAAAAGCACTGCTTGCTTTCCCCATAGGAGAAGTTGAAAATGATGTACCTCTTGGACTTGATTGCATTCTATATTGTTCTTATCTTGTAGCATTCTTTGTACAAACCTTTATTTCGGTGGTTCTACTAACAGCTTTTCAATCATGGATATTTGTGTTTTCAGATTTAGACTAGTGTAAAAAAAAATTAAAAAATTAAGAGTTCATTAAGGATGGATGATATTTTCCTCAGGATGCTTTTAGAGGTTCAGACAAAGCTTGCACTAAAAGAAGCAGAAACAGAGAGAACAAGAGAGTCCTGCCTTGCACAAATGACTAAACTTCAGGAAAAACTGGAAGAGGAAACTGAAGATCTGAAAAGAAAACTTGAAGTGGAGAGATCAAGGTGACTTTTCTCAAACTAAACCTGCATATTATAGTACATTAAAGCTTTGGTGTGAATAAGTGCTGAGAGCTAACAATGAAAGTAATGAAACTCCACTTCTTGCTTTCTAGGAAAACCATAAATGAAGATGTGACCTCTAGCTTAAAAGAAGAGATAAAGACCTGGCGTAATCTATATGAAGAGTTACATAACAAAACTAAACCTTTTCAGGTGTGTTATAAAGTAGATGTTGATTAGTATCTCTTAAGACTTGAGCAGTTCACTCAAGTTCTGCATGCTGTTGCCCATTCCAAGTCATTTATCCTGCAACGGTTTCCTGAGTTAGTCTCCCTTGAGCTAGTTATTCTCCTTCCCAAACCAGTCTGTCTTTGTAGATTTTTAGTTCAGTAAAAAGCTATGTTGAATTAAAGATTTCTAAAAGATTCAATATGTATTTCAGCAACAACTAGATGCATTTGAAGCAGAGAAGAGCGCTCTCTTAAATGAGCATGGTGCAGCCCAAGAAGAGCTGACTAAACTAAGCGATGCATATGCTAAACTACTTGGCCACCAGAACCAGAAACAAAAAATCAAGCATGTTATGAAGTTGAAGGAAGAGAATACCCACCTGAAGCAGGTTTGTGAAATGAATAGTTTGGAATCTGTAAGTTATTCATTTGCTTGATTCCTTTGTTTGTTGCTCTAAATATTTATAAACTAATGCTGCAAATGACTTGCTGTCTAAGGTTCTTAAATTCCCTGCAAGAGCTAGATTAGATCAAAACACGGGCTTCCAGAAACAGCAAGAGAATCTCTTTTAGTTTCAACTGAGTATATACAGAGGTATCACCAGTGCAAATAACTACCCCTACTCTTAGCTCGGTTGCTTTTTCTTACTTCTTCTGGACATTCTTTACTTAGTAAACTCTCTGCTGACAGCAGCACCTGAGAGTTTCAGGCTACTGTACTGCTTAGTCATGTTACACAGCAATTATACAATGGTGCTGGTTTCTCTACACCTCTATCTTTGGTTTTGGTTTGTTAATGCCACCAATAATTGTGTATGTACGTCTGTTTGGCAGTACTCAAAGGGGCTACTTCAGTAAATGATGAAGCAGGCTTTTCTCCTGTTGTTAATCTAAGTTCCAAGTGTTATGTTTTCCTTAGGATCTCTCAAAACTCCGTGCGTTGCTAGCAAAAGAAAAGCAAACCAACAGAGATCTTCAGGAGCAACTATGTCTAATTCAGGGCATTCGGCGTTTTGATCCTTCCAAAGCTTTCCAGCATGATAGCAAGGAAAATATTCCTCCAAAAACTCCTTTAAAAGAAGGTAAGCTTAGATATTGATGTAACTATGTCCTTGTACCTCTTAAACTTAACCAAAGAGGGTATGACAGTCGTGGCATAGTCTGCTGCATTTGCTGAAGGAAGGATAATGGCATCTCTTGTGTGTTCCCCAAGCAGATGTTGGAAGGCTGCACCCATGGGGTACTTCCAGTGTACTGTTTGCTGGTGCGCTCTCCAGCCCAGTTTCTTACAACCTGACCTGAGCAGGTGGTATGTAGGGTCAGGCAACAAAGTTTGGTAGGGGAGGAGAGGAAGGTGTGGGTTACAGAGAATTAGCTGGTGTGCACGATCTTGCAAGATGTGAACTTTGTTTTGCTACTGTGTATCACCTAGAATTTTTCTCCTGTCCGACAGCTTCCCCTTACAGCTAATCAGGGGATAGGCAGTGTCTCCTGCACGGGTGGTGGAGTTCAAGTGGCTTTGCCAGAGGTTTGAGCCCTGGTCCTTTAGCTGCTACCTGGCAGGACCTTAGACTGCTGTAGGTGTAAAGGTGTAGGATGCAGAAGGCCTGCCGATGGATGTGGAGTGGAGCAAGAAATGGTAAGAGTGTAGGGGTGCACGAAGGGAAGCAGTGTAGGAGAGGATGGGCAGGTATAGATCTCAACCAGACCTTCATTTTACTCTGTGTTCCAGGGTCAGCATTTCTGGCTTGTGAGTGAAATGGAGTCTAGTGCTTTCCTCCCTGCAGCAGACAAATAATTACTCAATGTGGTGGGAGCAATAGTGAAAACCCCAGACTTAGTAACACTTTTCCATTGCAGGTAACAAAAACAAAATTTAATCTCTTCCTGGTGTTAAGAAAAATAAATCGCCAATAAGTTAATGTACTACAGAAGACTTCAACAGACTACTTGCTCAAGGTGAGCTTGGATGCTGTATATAATGCAAATTAGTAGGAGTACTAGAGAAATGGTTTAAAACTATTTTTAGAAAAACTGCTTGGTCATACTCTTACTGAGAAGTCATAAGTGACTATGCTCCAGACTCCTGGTAACATCGTTACACTCTTGAACTCTGACAAGTGTGCACTGTGACTTGTGTATGCTGAAGCTGCTTACCTTGTTTTTAGCAGCTTCGGTTCAGATAAAGGTGAATAAGCACTGGAGAATAAGGACAATTAAATCTGATTTCATAAAAGATGGGGGTTTTTTGCATCGATCTCATGATTACAATTTTGTGTTAAATTACTTTTGCTGTTATGGTTATTTCAATACCAAAGGCAGAAATGCTGCCATGAGCCCCTCTTCGTCTGTGGCCTACATGATATAGAACCAGTGTAGAAAACTGGACTGTACGGTTAGTTTTGGTATACTTAGTGGGATCTATATTCAGGATGTGCTAATTTAAATCCTGGGACTACATATTGCAGCTGTTGATCTTCAGAAGAGGATTTTCAGGTCAAACTCAAATTGGCTGCATTTGCCTAAATGTTTGCATACTGTGGCTAGGATTAGTGTCTTAAGAGACATGTCTATTTTATGAATGCCGTGCTCGCTGGACTCTTAAATTGTAATATCTTTGTAGGCAGCTGTTGTAATTGATCAATGCTGTGTGAAGGGGAATAACAACAGAACTTGTCTGAATTGGGTGGGAGGATACCCACTGTATGTGTGTTCATTGTACAGACTTGAGTTTTAGCAAGAATCTGTTTAACTGCATCTAAAATGGAGAACGCTTTAGCACAATAAAAATTTTAAATTAAAGAATTTATCTATGTCCTTCACGAACCAGGGATAAAAACCAAAATCAAATTACGTAGTGTAATTGACCTATTGTTCTTTGTTCTAGTCTTAAATCTTCACAACAAAGCCCAATGTCAGTCTTGCCTTGAAGATGATGTATTTTCTAACTTAATAGAAATCATTTAGCTGAACAGTACAATACATACAACCTGCATTTCTCTTATCCTGTTATTTCCTCAGAATTCATCTTAATACAAAAGTAAATACTGGAACTTGAGTGAAATGTGGAACTCTGTGTTCTTGCTGTATCTACAAATATCCTGTGCAGGGGTGCTGCAGAGAGACAGTATACAAAGCTTAGCATGGTGAATATATTGCATTTATACTGACATTATAAGCTTACAGAGAACTGGTAATACCTGGGAAATGAGATAACAAAAATACATGTGAAGTCCAAGGAAAGAAATTGCTAGTTCTTGTCTGTTAGTCATCTTTGTGTATTTGCTGGATTACTTGAACTTCTGAAGATGGAGGATGAGGATTAACTTCAGGTATTTGAGTTGAGAAATACTTTGTGTTCAATTTAGCAGTTTGCATGAAGTGCTGAGAGGCGTATTTTAATAAGGAAGTTGCTGAAATAATTGATTACTGGATCTCTCTCTTTATGGAGAAAATGATAAAAATTTTCCTGTCTGAAAGATGTAAATGGGGTAACACACCCCCCCCCGACTTGTAGAGGAAATGTACATTAGTCTGACTCACTTGATGAAAACGTGGTGTTACACAGCCTGTACATCTACTAATCAGTGGATGCAAAATGAGGGGTTGGTTAAACTGAACTTGATCTAGTGAATAGCAGGGGACAAGAGCAACTGGGCGTGGAGGGGAAACCTGTAAAGAACTGGAAATGGAAGAGCACCAGTAATGCTACAGCTGGTACACCTGGGGTTTTCTCACAAGCTGGCATTTATCTTGTGTGGGGCTGCTGAAAGCTGTGTGCTTCCTGTGCTGTTCTAATCATATGGGGATTTTAAAGGCAAAATCACTCTTCAGAATGTTGATGTCTGAAGACCCTTTGTGCCAAAAAATGAAAGATGTCCTTAGTTTAATGTGGTTTTTTAAAATGTATATGAGCGTTTTCTTTCAAGAGAGAATAGGGCAAGTAAATGTTAATAGAAGGTTCCATGAACCTCATGCATGGAAACGGGGACACTGGGTTATGGTATGTGTTTAACTGAACCTTGGTTTTGGTGTTTGACGTGTCCTGCATCAAGGTAGCAAGAGTTTGTCAAAGAGTGAAAACATACCAGGTGAAGCAAAATACTGCAGGTATCGCAGGGCTATACTTTTATAATGGCTACATTTTTTTTTTTTCATACAGCCTTCATTCTTAACTTTATAGCTTAATTGGCAGTTTTGCCTAAGTGTCATGTAAAATCCTTTCCGGACTGTCAGGACCATGCTTACGTGGACAGAAAAAATAAGGAAATTCCTGTAAATAATTGTTAGCCTTGCAGCAAGGTCAGTTTTCAGTTTAGCCTTAAGAATAAGGTATAGCACACTGGAGAGGAGTAGAGAGTGGAAGTAAAGGGGAAAATCTGAGTGCTTTGTGCCAATTTTAATCTAAGTGTCTTTGCTAGTTTTGTGCACGTATGAAATGCATATTAAAAACTGGAGCCTTGATACAGGTAGCTCAGCTGACTTCACTGCAGGAATCAATTACTTTTGTCTTCTGGCACATACTTTTTTTATTGAACAAATATATAATTTAGCAAGAAAATATTTCTCTGATCATCCATGTCACTGCACTGTAGCAAGATCTGGGTTGCACTTAGTTTAAATGTGAAATGAAGAGCTGTGAGAATCCTCAACCTGGCTGACCTAATTAGAGCCCCCCTCCTGTTTGCTATAAAAGGAAAACTGCATAAGGCTCAGTGCCAGAGCTTTGAATACATTTCATACGCACAATGCTTGCACTTGCTCCTGCTGGCTGTTACGAAGTCAAAATTTAAGTTCATACTGAGCTGCTTAAATGGTACCACTGGGAATAAACCAAAAGCTTAACAGGATTCAGAGCCACACGTGATACAGGGCTTGGATTAGCGTGTTGGTTTCAAAGGTCATCTGAGCTATTGCTTCTTCCAGTCCATGTGCTCTCTGCAGGCAAAAGCAGACAAAGGGAGAAATGCGCAGTTGAACTGCCATCATTTCCTAGGCTGATAATTCCTCCTGTAGTTTGAGGCAATGCCTGAAATGCTGGTGGAGATGGAGCAGGTAAGGTTCGGATATTTGCATTAATAGATTGCTGCCACACTTTGATTACAGAATCTAGGGGAAAGGAAGCAGGAGGGGAGAGAGACTTAATTATGCTTTAGTCTCCGCGAATCAGTCTGAAATGTTAAATTAACAAGCGGTGCATTTAGTCACCCAGTGATGCATTATGCTTAAATGACTGATGTGACTAGAAAAAAATTTTGGTTTATCTATTCCATGAAATCAGTGTTTCACAAAATAAATGTAATGATGATTAAAAAAATGAAAACATAAGCTAGAATGCTACTGCATTCAATGTAAATATTAAGAAAAAAATAGATTAACTTCTGTTAGTAAGGTAAAAAAAGACAGTTTTTCTAACTGTCATGCTGTTGATGAAAAGTGAAGCTATTTTACAGGCCGAGTCATGGTTCTAGCTTGAGAGTCCAGTGTTAATGCTTTCCCTCTCTTCCTCCTGCTCTAATCTAAGCCTGGGAGGCAAAACTTCTGTTTCCACTTGGTTTTTGCTGGGCTGTGGAGTGAGCTCTTTCAGTCTGTGTGGGGAGGAAGGGGGTGGCACTCTGTCCCCGGAGTGGTCACTTTCTGCTGCCCCACAGGCCAGTGCTCCTGATGAGGTCTTTCTGCTGTGTTTCAGGGTATGAGTTACTGATATTAATAGACTTGTAACCGTAATGAAAGGGCATTACGTGTCCATAGCTTATGACAAGGAAAAACAGGGCATCTGTATTCCAAGGTGGCAGAAGCTAGCTGAAGTGGTTAATGTGTATACTTTTGTCCTGTAAATGTCACTTACTGTATGATTTGATTCAACTTTTAATAGACTTTCTGATTTCTTTTTAACTGTATGTTAATTCCTGTAGTGTCAGCTGGTTTTCTTCCTTGATTACCAATTAAATGCAGGTTTAATCAAGTCAAGCTGCCATGAATTTGGATCAGGTGAGGATGTAAGTGGGAAGGTAGATAAATAAGTCTTGGCCAATAATTATTATGCATCTATTAACTTTAGTTAACCAGGCTGGGCCCCCAGTCTGTGGGTCAGAAGTAGCACAGTAAAAAGCTTTCTACAGAGATTGTGACTTGAAAAAATTGTGTTTAAAAAACAAAACAAAACAAAACCAACCCAGACTCAGAAGACTATAGCTGTAGGATGAGCAGTGCAGGCAGTGGTTGCTTTCTCAGTGGCAACTCCCCTTCCCCTCGGGCTTTACCAGTCACTTCTGCACGAAGCCGGGGCTGCAGGCAGTGTGCGAACGTGCAGCACTTTCCACTGCTGGAAGAAAGAAGTAACGTCTATGTCTACGTACCAGAGCTGTATCCAGTGTGTCTCTTGCAGCCGGAGCAGGGAGTGTGGTCTAGTTATGCAGTTTCACTTTGTAAAGGGCAGGCCCTGATCCTTCACTCTGCCCCTGTGAGCGATGACAGGGTCCAGGCCCCAACCTCAGCCCCCTCGGGGGGGGAGGTGCTGGCCCAGCTCTGGGTGCCCCGTGGGGCCGCCCCTGCCCCTCAGCAAACCAACGTCTGCTCCCAGGGGCAGTTCAGAGTTTGTTCTTCGAGGGAGGGGGCAGGCGCTCATGTATTTTATATAAAACTTTCAGGCGGTTTTATTTCCACCTGCTCCACGTGGCCCAGCCCCCC
>VXBL01008568.1:2186831-2218086 GCA_013400195.1 Aramus guarauna
CGGGTGGTGCCGCCGAGCGGGGGCCTGTGCCGAGCGTGGAGGCGGCGCGTCCCGCCGGGCTGGCGGCGAAGTGCGGAGGCGCAGTGCGGCGGGGGCCGCTCTGCCTCCCCTGCCCGGCCTCGGGGCGGCCGCGGCGGCGGGGGAAGAAGCAGCTTCGTGGGACGGTTGTTTCGGTTTCCCTTCCGCCCTGTCGGGGGTTATCCGCGCGCTCTAGAAACGCGATTAATTTTGCATCTCCCTGCGTTATCGTTAGGTTAATCGCCATCAAGATGTGTTTGTGGTGCACAGGAAGTTCTGCCTGTTAAGCCCCCTTCATCGTTAAACCGCTTCGTCCCCGCGGCCCTATTGCGTGGGAAAGCCTTATCCGTAACAGGGAACGCCACTCGGCAGTAGTTCCGCCTGTCCGCACCTCGCTAGGTTCGTCACTTTCCGTTGTCCCCTTTTATTACCAGTAACGTTCAACAGGTTCAACCTCTTAACTACCGCAGGTGCGCCTGACGTGTGAACGCGTAAGAGCGTTTTGTCAGCGTTAGTACGTCCTCGCTTCTTAGCCCGGGAGCGCAGGAATGCTGCCGGCCTTCCTCTTGCCTGCTGGCGCTGCAGGTGCTGCCGGAGTCAGTCTGGCGGTGGCCCCTGCCCTGCCCTGCCCTGCCCATTTGTCATCTTGCTACACTGCAAATCTCTGTTATCCCAGTCGCTTCCGTTTTGTAGTGGGCCTTCCTTACAGTCGGTGTTTTTGAGTTCATTGTGAGTTTGTCAAGTTCAGTTTTTATATAAAAACTTAAAAACCACTTTTTAGCTTGGTCTTCACCTTGAAATGCATCACACTTTACTACTTTTGTAAATTATGCTCATATTTTGTATTTTGGTAGCATCTACAAAGTAATCTTAGCTCTCATAAATGCTGGTTTTTCATCTTACAGTGCTGTTGCTTGCATATTTTTCTGTGAATAGGACTGCTGGGTACTGTTTATTTTTTTATTACAGTAATTCTTAGCAAGTGTTGAATATCAGATAAAGCAAAATGAAATTGGATGCTTTGTTATAAAGCTCAAAATCCTGCATTTATGTAGTAGTATTCAAAGTTATTTGCCGAGAGAACTTTTAGCACGTTTGATGTCTGAACATGATTGCTTTTTAGCTGAGAAACCTGTGTAAAAGATTTGTTAGCAGATGGGCTAATCTGAACAAGAACTTGCATTTAAGCCTATAAAACTTGTACACAAAAGGATAACATTTGAGTTCTAGAATGTCTTTTATTCTTTATGTCCACTATCTATAAAATTACTGCAGATTCTAAGTGTACTTCCTAGCTCGTTAGGATAACAACTAAGAGCAGCCTTATCTTTTAGTTGCATTATGTTATTAATACTTCAGCTGTATGTCAGAATAAGTATGTAAATTAACAAAAGTCAACAGGAACCACCATAGGTAGTTTCAGTTCGGTACTGATACTCCTAGATAGCAGCTATAGATTTAATTCCTTGCAAGACAAAGCAAGTAACAGGAATGAAATCTTTAGCTTTGCTAACTTTTAAAGACAATCTGGTTGCTACTCTGAGGTATATGGTACAGTTAATATGTTCACTTGCCTGCTGTGGACAGCTGTGAGGCAACAGCAGCAGCTTCCCCGAGTCCATGAGGGCATCTGTGAACAGTGCGGGGGGAACCATTAAACCTCAGAGGTCCTTTGGACTCAGAAGCTCGGTTGTCCGTGGTTTCTGAGACAGAAATGCGGTTGCAGCTGGGTGACGTTCTGCCAAGGAGCAAGGCGATGCACAGGGAAGGAGTTAATCTGTGCAGGTTTTGTATTACCAGGGTGTTTAACTTCTGCAAAGGTGAGATCTGTTTCAACTGGCAGTCGCTTTGTGTTGAATTTCTGGGAAGCATCTGTCACTTACCTTGGTTTCTCAGAAGCAAGTGACTAAAATCAATTAGTCTGGCAGACAAGAGCAACAGGATGCAAACTGAACTTAACTCGGTATAGCTGTGATTGTGCTCAGCTGAAGCTATGCTGCTAATGTTATATCCTCCTTACGATAGGCAAAATAAACAAATTTAGGTGAATGATGCTTAAAAACATCAGATTTTACAAATGACACAAAGTTGGCCACTTTATTGAAGATATTCTGTGACATTTTTAAAGAACCTCTCAACTCTGTTTTCTGCAGTAGGTCTCTGATATTTATTAGCGGGTACCCTCTGGCTGCAGAAGCGCTGATAATCTGTCCTGCAATGCTCTATCCAGACTTGGCTAAGATAAAAAGCACATAACAAAAAAAGATAACAGTACTTGCATGTTCTGGCTTACGCTTTTCAGAGGCAGCCTTAAAAATTGTCAGTAAACTCATGTTCAGAGGTCAAATTGACTGTAAAGATAAAGGTAGCTTTTAAAAAGATCACTTGCTGTCGTTGGTCATTTTCAGGAAACTGTCCAGATATGAGTTAGTCATTTTCATCCTGTACTGGTGGGAATCAGTCATTCTTTGCCTGAAGATTTAGAGTTGAGGAGATGCCTGCAGTGTGCTGACAACTTTAAGCAATTGGTTTGGGACCGGTTGTGAGGTGGCGGAGTCACCATCCCTGGAGGTGTTCAAAAAACGTGTAGATATGGCACTTATAATGCTGAAAATGTAATAATGCTCAGAAGTGACTGGGCTGTTCGAATTGCATAGCAGAAAGCATTCACAAAATTATAATCAATTATCACAAATTGTATGAAGTGGTCAGGAAATGCAAGATTTATGGATTCTGTACATCTGAAGTTTTGTTCTGTACTGGCATGTAAGCATATGCTTTCATTTTTGTTTTGTGATATATGTAGAAGGAAAGCATGAAAGGAAAATACAGGTTGCGCAGACAGATGAGAGTTGCATGTTTGCTGTCTTGAAAACTCGGTCTAGTGAGTGGTGGAGTGGAATGAACTTGTGTGAGCAACTGTCTAGTACTGAAATGTGCAGCAGCTAAAGTAAAGCTTTAGTATGTTGTATAGATTGAGAGTTTAAATTATCAAATCACTTTCAGATGTGTTTTGTAAAACTAGAGAAGAGTGTGCTGTATCTTAGTTTTACTTAGTAGAATATTGTGTTGAATAATGATGAATTACTATTCTATTTAATAAGAAAATCCATCTTCAATTCTCATGCTCATTGTAGGTAGGTCACAGTGTGTTGTGTTGTATTGCTGCAGCCTCTAAGAGGCATAGTCTATCCAAAATTACTTGTTGCAGGATGTGGACCCTAAATGTTAAATATTTTGGGTCCATTTTCAAAAGAAGTTATTTCTGTCATTTCAAATTGCACAAAATTATCAGATTTTGAATGAACTTAACGTTCTGTCTTCATGTGCAGTGTGGTTTGTTTTCCCTTCTTGTTGTGGAAGTGAATGAGTTTCCCATTTAATTTCATCTTAATTATCTTAAAAAAATATATATATAAATACTTCACTGGGTACAGTATCAGTGCTCCCAGATATTTGTGTTCCATGAGATGCTCCAAAACACTCACGTGGCAAGGAAAGCTATTTAATACACTAGCACTGACTGTTGTAGCCTTGTGTGCATTTTACGAAAAAACAGTAATAAATAACAGTTGAAAGAAAACTTCTCCTGTTCTCATTTCCCTAGGAAGATGTTGATATTCCTAGTAGGCGAGTTTTGATTACTGGTGCTACCGGACTTCTTGGCAGAGCGGTGTTTAAAGAATTCAATGAAAACAATTGGAATGCAGTTGGCTGTGGATACAGGAGAGCTCAGCCCAGATTTGAACAGATTAATCTTCTGGACTCTATTGCAGTTCATGACATTATCCATGATTTTCAGGTAAGTTTCTGAAGTATGAAGTAGATGGACAGGGTACTGTAGATGTCCAGTCATCAGCTGACAGTGCTGGTCTGATACTGAGTTCACGTGGCTTTAGTGGTGCTCATGCTTTGGCTGCCTTTCCTGCCACCTCTGGAGTGCAGGTTTGTTCTGCAGGTACAGATCTGAACTGCACTGTCGTCACCACAGACAGACTGCACCTAACAGCTGTACGTGTCAGCACGCTTGCACTGATAGTTGAAAGGAAAGGATAAATGTGACTTATTGGCATGGTAATATGAAGCAGTTCTTTGGAAGTTGAAGAATACATGAATACAAGAGCAGTAACTGCATGTCTAGCTTGCATTGCATTAAGAAATTCACTGGGTTTTCAGTCTAACTTGCAAGGGGAATATATAAAACCTGAAATATATTACGTAGGCTGCCTTTCCATAAAATGGCTTTAAATACCTTGTTAATAGTCTGCATGTGTCACATAAGCTATGTGTAAATGGCTTATCTAAAAATAGTTAGGCTAATTTTCTTTTAAGTACTTTTCTGTGTGTGTGAAATATATATTACTATTGTATTTTATATTACTATACTGAGTTGAAAGAAAAAAAACAACAACCAACATCTTAGATCTTGCTGTAAAATTGAAGCTACTGAAGATCATAATTACCAAAAAAATTGATTGTTAATTTAGCATCTTGAAGCAGCATGGTTCTGTTTTACTTCCTAATGAAAACATGCTCCTCGGAATGCCACTATTAAAAATAATGCTACTACTTTTAGTATTTCTTGCAACTTAGTGAAATGACATTTTGCCTGAGGGAGTTCATCGCTAGAGTTAGGGTGCTCCTGCAATCTTTTCACAGTGTTTGTTGTTTAAAATTAGTCTTTAATTTCCAGCCTCATGTTATAGTGCATTGTGCTGCTGAGAGAAGGCCAGATGTTGTAGAAAGTCAACCAGATGCGGCTGCTCAGCTCAATGTGGCTGCCTCAGGGAACTTGGCAAAAGAGGCAGGTAAGGAGACCAGCTCATGGATTTGGTTTCTTGTTAAAATACTGTGTTTGTTTACACAGGGACACAAATGCGAGTAAGTTACTCAAAGTGCTGAATGTCATTTCCGTGATCAGTGTGCCGTTGATCCATATCCAGGGTATCATGTACGTCTACGCGAAGGATCAGCAAACAGCCAAAGCAGTGGGAATGAGCGGGGCTAGACGATGAGGTCTTTTGGAAATTTGTTAAAGGCTTACTGAGATTCAAACAAGGCATGAATTAAAATAGACTGTGTATAAACATTTTCTTCCTAGCTGGAGTTGGAGCATTTCTGATCTACATTAGTACAGACTATGTATTTGATGGAACAAGCCCTCCTTATAAAGAGACTGATGTACCCAATCCCCTGAATTTATATGGTAAAACCAAACTGGAGGGTGAAAAGGCAGTCCTGGAAAATAACGAAGGTAAGAATACACTCACACATTTTTAAACAGAGGCTTTCTATTTTTACTTAGTTATATGTTAGCTTAATAGACTCACAAGTCAGTGGTAAAGTTGCAAAACCATGGAAACGAGATTAAGAAAAGGATGTGATTAGCAGTAAGTCTCCTTGCTCGTAAACTGTTCCTATTGCTTATAGGTTAACTAAAGCTTTTTTTCCTACTTGTTCCGATCTTTGTCTGTGTTACTGGAATGATGGACATTCACAAGCCTTTGTTTACTGTGAATCATCAATATTTTGTAATGGCACAAGCTTTACTGCACTTCATACAGAGCTGCTGTTATTTAGGGGAACGCATTGCAGTTGTTCTAAATGTACATTTACTTAAAGGGAAAAACAGACTTGCAATTCAATAAATATGCAGATAAAATCAACATAGGCTTTTGTCATTACTGTTTTGGTTTTCTAGCTGCTCTTCTGGTTTGCTCTCATTACATAAACTTTCCAGCCATCTATTTTATTTTCACTCACCTATCTTACCATGCACATCAGATTCCTGCTTGTAATACTTTCTAAAGGGTTAGTAACATAAGTCTAGTATTAAGCAGCTAATTTATTTTTTTTTAAATATTTAAATCTTAATGAAAACTGGCATTCAAAATATACAAACATAATTTAAAAATTATACTTAATAAAGAAAAAAAAGCTTGGAACTGAACATGTTCCCTTGCATTTAGAACTTATTTCTGGTACAAAAGAGAGGTTTGGTTGTTTCTAGATAGTATGCTCTCAGTTTCCATTCACAGATTATAAGGAAAGAAGCACTTCTATTTTCTCAAAGAATTTGAAGAACATAATCTCAGTGCACTTGCAGAAGAGGCTTCTGACATGTCCATATGATACCTGCACTGTGATTCTGCTCTGCTTAACCAGAGAATTAAGCAATTGATAATTAGTGTGATGGTTTTTCAGTCAGTAAATATATACTATATTTGAAAATGATAGGCCTTAACATAGGTTTGTCATTACTAGTAAGAAAGAGACTTTCTAAAAAATACTTTGATAGGAAGTGTCTTATTTAAGTAAAAATAAATTTTAAGAGTTACTCACTCCACCTCTTTCTTAAGTATCATCTCTGAATTTGACTGTGATGCTGTTTGCACCCTCTTCTAGATTGGCAAGGAAGGTAAGACCACACCAAATTGAAGTATGTGTGGGTATCTTACTAGATCCTTCCCCAAAACACTTCAGTTGTTTGTTTCATAACCTTTCTGAGCATGATCTGTCAGGCAGTAGTGGGTTGCAGCAGTGGTATTATTAGTAGAAGGAATTCAGAGATGGTGCTAAGATGCTTGAAAATGTCAATTCTATTGTTTCGTACAAATATAAGTATTTTACATGTATTAGTCTTCCAACCACTTATTTGCTAATATTGTGTAGGTAGAATTCAGTGTATTAAATGTCTGTAGTTGCATGAAGAACATCCCTATCTATTTCTATTCTATAATGCAAGAATCTCTACTAATAATTTGGGGTTTTGCACATTTTTAAAAAATATATCTTCCTTTGGCTAGGAGGGTATACAAGGTATATTTAGTACTCATGCGCACGAAACTAAAAAGTTTCAGTTGGTTTTCAGAACCATTGGTAATGCAGGTAATGCTCTCCGAGTCTTAGATAGCTCTTGAGAACAACAGGAAGGCAGTCTTTTTTCTCAAATAATGAATACTTCTAAAGACATTTAAAAAGAGGTATTTCAACCAATATTTAAAGAGAGGAAGAACATATTTGCTGAGTGACCAAATAACTGGCTTTAGAGCAGCAGGAAATCAGTGTCATGTTGGGTTTTTTATTGTTTTTATTTTTCTTGTGTAAGTACTTCAGTTTATTTTTCTGCGAGAGTAATTTGGATGTTAGATTTTGGTTTTTGTCTTTCTAATAGCTGTAGCATTTTCCTACAAATCTTTAAGAATTGCAATGATTTGGTGACGATTTCTAATTTCAGGACTGATTTATTTTCTTTTTCTTTGAACAAAATATTTGTTCATATTTGTTCATTTGTTCAAATATCTTTTTTTTGTTTTTCTTTGAACAAAAATATCTGTATTACTTTCAGTGAATTTGTCATAGCCTTCTTGGATTTCCCCTCAAAGAGACCTTTTGAATCTCCATGACTGAGATAGACTAGTACGATGCATTCCATCATAAAATATCCTTCTCTTTGCACTTGTTTGCTGATTAATTTCTTAAGTCACTTGAAATCCACTATTGTTTACTGCTGTATTCTGTGAACCTATTCCTTTATTTGTCATTCCAAGGTTAATGTATTTTTTCTGGTAAATAATATCCTCCTTTATGCAGGGGGCTTCTGCATGCCTGGTGAAAAATCTGTCTGTAACTGATGCCTGAATATGGTAAATTGTGATAGGTGGGAATTCTTGTTCTTGCCCTTACCTAGGGAGGGCGGGGAATGCTGGAGTAAGTGCTTAGTGCAGTTGGGGTTTTTTTTTAATGTTTTAATTCTTGTTCTAACTCAAACAGGCTGTCTTTTTTCTCTTGCGGTGTTAATGAAAACTTGTTAACTTCTGGAAATCACTGGCATAAATGAAAATAAGTTTATATAAACTTAGTGTTTATAAACTTTTAATTGATATAAATTAAAATTATGTTCTGAGGGTAAACGTAGTAATTGCATTTTATTTGTGATTTGTAGATGCTGAATATCACCAACATACTTCTTAATGCTTCCAAAACACTCTTCTGGTTATGCAACAGCATTCATACCTATTCAGAACAGTGTTAATACTTCTAAAATATTCTTTCTTTTAGGTGCTGCAGTACTTAGGATTCCTGTCTTGTATGGAGAGGTAGAAAGACTGGAGGAAAGTGCTGTGACTGTTATGTTTGATAAAGTGCAGTTCAGTAATAAATCTGCCAACATGGACCACTGGCAACAAAGGTTTCCTACTAACGTCAAGGATGTAGCAACTGTTTGCAGACAACTAGCAGAGAAGAGAATGCTGGTAAGAATTGAAAGAAACAAGCCTCTTCCAAGTAAAAAGAGTTCCAGTTCTTGGCTTTGTTTCTGAACAACTGAGAACTGCAGATAACCTGCATCCTTCTTTGCATTTCTGGAACACTGGGAGGGAGGAAAGAACTCGCTATAATACTACAGTATCTTCCCTTTACAAGACAGTGTGTGCATATTCTGATATTTGAAACAAATGCGAGTGAAGTGATAGGACAGATCCTTCTGAAAATTGTCATTTGTCTCCTAGTATACAGGAGAGAAATGCAAATACCTAACATTCTAGTATGCCTTTTGCAAATTGCCATTTTGGGCTAAAGACACCTCATGATGTTTGAATGTAATTCTCAAAGGTGCCCTCATTTATCGTATTAAGAACACTGAAGTGGCAAAAACAAGCCACTGGACTTAAATACTTTACCATTTTGTTCACCACAGCATCTTCAGATTGCCACCTTTGCAAGGCAACAAAACCAATCAATCACCTTAATTTTTCATATGTACACCTTTGAAAAAATGGAGCATGCACATGTGGTAGACATAGTACAATCAGTTTGTTTCACAGGACTTGTATATAGTTTGCATTTGAACATTCAGAATGTACATGGTGCCTTTTGCATTTGTTTTCAAGTAAGTGCATAGTATAGTATAGTGGAGTTCCTCCTCCCCGGCTATTTGACCTCAGTTGGTTGGTTGGCTCGCTCCTTTCTCTCCTGTTAATTCTACAGAATCTAAGTTGCTTGTGAACAGTAGGCCAGTTATACGTAATGCCAGTTTTCAGTCTCAGTCCCATCAGGTGTTCTCTGAAAATGCGTGAGACCTTTCCATAACATCAGTGAGGTGCTGTAACATGCCTTTCAGGACAGGATCTTGCTGGAAGATTTTTCTGCACAATTGTTGCACAGGAATTAGTGTGAGAGCTAGCTGGCTGCTTTTTTTTTTTTTTCACCTGTGCTTCCTGTTTCTGCTGTAGGACCCATCAGTAAAAGGAACATTTCACTGGTCTGGCAATGAACAGATGACTAAGTATGAAATGGCATGTGCAATTGCAGATGCTTTCAACCTTCCCAGCAGCCACTTGAGACCAGTAAGTGATGTGTTGTTCGATCTGTAGAAAGATGCACGTGCTTTATCCTTTCAAGCAGTAGGTCTCATGCTAGCTATACATGTAAGCTTCCTCTTCAGGATGATCTGTGTATGTCAGGCACAGCAGATGAATTGCTGAGGGTGCTGTCTAATATCTAACTCGGGAAAACAACAGCTGGTTTGACCTGCTGAATTATGAAAATTACCCTGTCAGTAACTAATTTTACAGTCTGTAGTGTAATGGTATTTCTGCAGAACAGTTCCCTTTAGTCACAAATAAATCCATTTTTTTTGTTGTATTATTGTCCTTAAAAAAAACTTAGAGATTGACAGAACATTAACTTGAAGGTGATTGACAGAACATTAACTTGAAGGTGATTGACAGAACATTAACTTGAAGGTAGGAAGCTGTAAGAATTTCTCAATGTCCAAATTTATTTCTGATTATGCACACTTAGGAATTTAAAATTATTTTTGCTTTGCTTAAAACACTTGCAGTTTTATTGACACTTAAAAGGAAGACTGCTGTTAAAGACATACTGATAATGTTGTGAGAATGTAACATGTAAATAAGATTCTATTTATATCTAAAATAAATTTCAAGGATTCTGAATTAGTAAAGGCCAGAACTGAAACGTGGCTTGAAAGATGGAGAGTAAAAGAATGGAGAACACGAAGTTAGTCTGGGATTTTTCTGCCCAAATCTATTTCTGTTCAAGTACATGGATCGAGACATGGTTCTGTCAAAATTTTGGACCATTTTTTTTTTACTTTGTGATTATAGTTGTAGGATGAAAATAGGAATAAGACATTGAAAAGCATAAATGATGAACAGTAATTGAGTGAGAAAAACTTAAGACACTTTATGCTTCTCTGCCTGACATCTCTTGTGTTGAGATCAACTTAACCATAGAACAAGCAAACAAAAACCCCCAAACAAAAAATCCCAACAAAATCATTGGAAGTGAGGAGGGGAACTTACCTATATAGAAAGCTATGAAGGAAAAACTTCTGAATGAGCACATATAGGAATATTTTTTGTCACTTCTGATTACTTGTGGGTGTGTTGGGTTTTTATCTTGTTTATTTTACAGATCACTGATTGTCCTGTTGTGGGTGCTCTTCGTCCGAGGAATGCTCAGCTAGACTGCTCCAAGTTGGAGATGCTGGGGATAGGCCAGAGAACACCATTTCGAGCTGGGATTAAAGAATCGCTTTGGCCTTTCCTTATTGACAAGAGATGGAGGCAGACGGTCTTCCATTAGTTTGTAACTTTTTTAGTAAAAGTATGGTATGTGGCACTTTTTTAAAAGATAAAAATAGTTTTGTAAGAGTGTTCTTAAATTGTGACATTTATGAGTTTTCATTTAATCAGGTAAACATATGGTCTTGCACTAGTGAAATTATTAGTCAAAAAAAAAGTTCAGTGACAAAAAAATGAGCCTATTTGATGTCATGGATCTTTCCATTTGTATCAGTCTAACTTAGTGTCTATTCCTATGGTTCTTAGTAATCAGTACCATATGATGCTAAGAATGACTCAGTTCACTTGTAGACTTCCTTTTGGCTGAAATATGTTGTTGATGCTTAAGGTCTGTGCCATTGTTGTATATACCATTTCTCTTCATTAAAAGACACTGTCAGTTACTTTATCACCAAAAATCTGAGTTTTTTGTTTTTAACTTCCGAAGGTGATGTTCTTGTGAAGTTAAACTGAAGTAGGAATTGTTAAATGTTTGTTATGCTTGAGCTCTGATCAAAATGTTTTTTAAAAAAGTGAAACTTTATTTTTGCAATTATCAAGTGTACTTTTTATGCTTGAAATATTTTCAGAATACTCTGTTACTTGAATGCCTGCAGCTTCATATTTGTATATTAAGTTGTATGCATTTGTTTTAATGGTGAAATATAAAAGCTAGAAAAGGGTGGGGAACAAATAGTTCTGATCTGGGTTTTTTTTTTTTGGGTTGGGATTGGAGTTGGAGGAGTTGTGGGTTGTTTGTTGTTTTTTTTTTTCAGTTGGGGAGTTGTTTATTTTTTGTATAAAAGCATGAAATATCTTCATCTTTCTTTTGGGTAGTATTTTGGATTTGTGAAATGAGTGAGAGGAAGATGTTTGTTAGTCAATTCATGTGAGAGAGAAGAAAGGTATTTCAAGAATTTGTAGCACTGCAGCTTCTTTTGCACAGACTTTCAGATCTTGCATTGATGTAGCTTGTTCTGGAACAGCAAAGCACATATGTTGAAGGTTTGCACCATGATAATGTAACTGCAATAGTCTAATATAAACAAATCCTTATTCTGCTTAGGTCTAGTCTCTAAAGTTGGATTCAGTAGACAGGTAAAGTGGAGGAGGAACATGGTTTGTAAAGGTTAGCTTCTTTTTGAAGTTGTAGAATTAACAATATTAATGTTCTGAGATTGCCAGCAGATTGTTAGTAAAACTAGGAAGAGCTGCATTTTGATGATCATCTCTCTGAGGCTGAAGTGAAGGAGGAGGGAAAGATGTTCAGCTTTTAATTTAAACAGAAAAAAAGAGGGGGGGAGAGATGGATGCAAGTATAGATCAACTGAAGATCTTCTTAAGGTCAGCTTTACATTCAGTCCTTTAATTTCCAACTGGCATATGCTAAGGGTTCACAATCCCCAATTTGTTTTTTAGTCTGAAGTCCTGATATACATATGGTAACCTATCTCCAAAATGACAATAAATATATATTGCCAGCATGAGAAACAGTTGTTGATTCTTTCTTTATCATCAGGATTTGTTTATCTGAATCATAAATATTTGCAATTCTTCTTGAAATCTGTGTGTCCTTTCAGTGACTTGTTTCGCGCCCCCCCACCCCCCTTAGTTCAATGAACTATTTCCAGAGTTAGATTAGGTTGGATCAGTGTTTCTCTGTCAATGTGCTGCTGCCTTGGGGATGATAAATGTATAGGCAAAAAAAGGTACAGAATGTTTTGAAAATATGAGCCTGAAACATTCTGTGCCCCTGCTTGATCAGGAAGATTCTAAGTACATCCTTTCCACTTGAAGGCAGCAAAGTTTTTTATTAAATTTGACACCACATATTTTTAAAAAATCGCAGCAGATTACTTGAAACTGATACGGCAGTTAATCACTGATTTTTTTTATTTTCTTTTTGAACACCAAAATATAGTAGTTAGCTACCCAAGTTTCAGAGTGGTTTTGATTCTTAAGGATGGGGAGGTTCAACCTTGTCCACTCTTGAATTGGATTATTTTTTACATTCCATCTTAGGGTACATGGAACTTCCCAGGTTAAAAAAAAAAAACAACCAAACTACAAAACAACCAAATATATGGATTTTTTTTTTTCCTTAAGTTCTTCTACATTTGCAGAATCATTTTGCTATTTAGTAAAATCTACAATTTTTCAAATAGGAAGGGGTGGTTTGTGGAACTCTTTGCTTCCTAAGCAGCACTCTTAAGTAACTTTCTGTTTTTTGTATTTTTGTTGGTAATATGATTTAATTCATGTATGTGTTGCACCTTGTATTGGGCTGTTTAATTTTTACTACTAATTGGGCTACTTAATTTTTTCCACTCAAAAAGAGGGAGGACATATTCATTTGAAAAAGAAGGGTCTAGAACTAGTTAGTTACACTAAACTGTTGTACCTCTGGAGTAGGTTTCAAAGGATGACAGTATGACTGGAAGATACAAAGATGACAAGAGATGTATAAAAAAAAAAAAAGTTATTCTCTTAGTTGCATTCATGAATAGTTGAATGACCAAAGATAGATAAAATGTTAAGGTGATAGGAGTTTTCCCGCCTTCTACTGTATCCCTTCCACAAAAAGTTGTTTAGATATATTCAAAGACTGTGTTAAATGAAAACTATATTCCCAGCTAGACTGCATTCCAAGGGTCTTGTTACTAAAGGCTTTTTAAAAATGTCTTCGGTGCAGTTTTGACAACTCAAAATTTATTATGAAGTGTAAGGAAAATCAACCTAAAAGGTTTTGAAGTAAGTCACACTGACTAGAACTGGATTAAATGGGGAACTCCATTCATTAACTTTTACAGTATGGCTCAGAAGTATAACCTAGTTTGAAGCTTCACTAAGTTAAATCCTTTTGACCAGGTGTTTTGGGGTAATTATGCCTAAATTCTGGCAAGGTGATCATGAACATCAAGCTGTCATAATTAAATATGTGGGAAGTCCCAAGCTGAGATATGAGATCCTTTTGTATAAATGTGTGTTAAGATTGGATTCTGTTCAGATATATCATTATTTCAGTATGTTAATGATAAAATTTAGCAATTTATTTTTATTTAGCAATGTATTTTCAATTTTTCTCCATATGTAGTCTATAAAAAATAAATACCAAACTCCATCCGGCTATCATTTCTTTATTGTACTATCATAATCTGAAGGCTGTAACAGATTACAAAGGCAAAAGGCAAGTATGTTCGTAAATGTCATGTCTGTTCACTACAGTATTCTCCTGCCAAGAAAAATTGTTCTTAATGCTTAAAAGGTGAAAATCATAGCTTTTACATATTGTAACAGTTACAGAATCAGTAACAGTCTATCATCTTTGACGTAAATATTTAAACCAAAATACAGAACAACGCTTCCTCTTACCTTTTTCGTACCAAGTCAAGAATAAGGAATCATTATTTCAAGGGTTCCAGTAGGAAATGAAAAATTAGTTAACGCTGTCATTTCTGTAAAGAAAAGACTACTGTTCAGTTGTGTCTTGTCAGAGGGGATCTTCATCCTCAGCATTCCCCCTCTATAAAACATAATAGAAGGTACCCTGGAGAATGGGGTCTCCAAGACACTTTATTACTAGACAGACACCTTTCATGACATTTCCCTCCTTTGGTTATAGATATCTGAGAGCACACTATAGATACTGCAAAAGACCGTGGAACTAGTACTCTAAATTTTCCAATCACTTTTAAGGTATGTTGCTGTTGAAATAATTGGTCATACGCTTCCCTTTTATTCTCTGGCTTTGTGTTTCTGGGTCAGTGGGCTCTGTAGGTATTTGTTTTGGTCAACAAGAGCCCAGGAACTGTTCGGAGGCAAAATCATTGTGCTGTCTAAGATGTGATCTTTGTGTTCCGAGAATGGCTTCTTTTTATAGAATCAGTGCCAATTTCTGCTAGCTTAGTGATTGTGAAAGTATGGCATTATAGAGTCAATCCTGCTTGAATCCTCATTCTAGGGTTATTTGGTGTTTATATTCATTTATTCATTGCTCTCTGTCAGCTATGGGGACAGAAAGAAAAGTCACTGGATTTAAAGTCTCATTTTCTGTTTAGACTGCAAAGATGCATTTTACTTTTTATTTTTCAGGCCTTCTAAACCCAAAGGACAGATTTTTGTGAATGAAATGAAGTTTCTTATATCCTGGTCTCTTCTGATTTATTTCCACATAAGGATGAGATAAAGACCATACAGATTTGTCCCTAAACAGAATGAAAGTAAACCAAAGTTGAAGTTATCATTTTATAAATGTTTCATGTTTTTTCTAGATCTTCACTATTGTTCTAAGGAAATACAATATTGGAATTAAAAAAATAATACAACCTAATTCCTCCATTTCAAGAGAAATGTAACTTGTTGACTTTAGTGTTCTGCCCTTTCTCTAACTTCTAAAGTTAATTTTATTAGCATGGCTTCACAGTAGTGGTATCTGTTAATATCTCAGCACAGAGAAGAGTTTCGTGTCGTTCTTTGGTGACAGAACTCTGTTTTTAAAGTACTTTCTGGTTTATTGCTGGGCAAGGGCACTGCAAAAAGGTTGTCACTGTAAACCTTCACAAAGTTGTCATTCTCTCCACTTGACTCCATGTTGCTGTTAAAGTTTGTTGTAACTAATATATGGATCAGTTCCAAAAATGGCATGCTTCTCTGCTTGTAACTGATAAACTGAAAAGCCATCAAGGAAAGGTAGAGACTTCTTATTAGACCAGTGGTCTTGAAGCCATGAAGCAATATCTACTACCAATTTCCCAGAACATTGGGCTCCTGCAAGTTCAGTAGAAACCTGACATTTTTCAGGAGCAAGTCATTTGAGGAAATTTCTTGGCTGTTTTGGGAAGCACTAAGATGTAAGAAGTGTTTGCTTTTCAGTAGAAGCTGTGTAGCAGAAGTGCCAGTGATGTAATCTCCAAGGGCTTTTCTGCACGGCTAGACTTTCCTGCCCATCAGATTTATAAGACAGGCTGTTGCCAGTTTTGTGGGGTTGGGTTTTTGTGAGTTTTTTGTTTTCAAAAAGAAACTTTTACCTGCCTCCTTGCATTCCAAATTTCCAATTTGCTAATAGTCAAATTCCCAATTTTCTAAGATTTTTGCAAAGAAATTCCACAAATAAAAGGTAAATGTAGGAATGGAACTTGCTGGATTCTGGAGTGTTAGATTCTCTTAAATTCAAAAATTCAGTATTTTCTCTGTGAAACGCTGAAAGAAAACTAAAACTCATGTCATGGATCTATACATCAACTCTGTATACACTCTGAAAGTGAAACAGGAAAATTAGATTATGCATGAAGTCCTTTTGGGTATTAAGAGCTACATTTTTGCAAACTTATGTGAAAATCTCTAGGAAAACAATTTCAGTTCAAAACAATCTTAGCTTCTCTCATTTCCTACTGTATGTTACACATACAGTAGATTTCAAATAAAACCAGGTTGTCAGAAGTTGATGACATTTCTCATCATACAAAAAGAAATGTATGTTACAAAATGGCAGATTGGCATTTTTCCCATCTTCTGTCTGGAAGAGGATCTGGCCAAGTGATCAATGCACCTGTCAGTTCCCTATCAAATTACTAAAGCTGAAGGAAGGCAGAAGCAATTTGCGCCAAATGCTGCGTCCCTGAGCAAAGGGGAGATGACGTTCTGCTATCCCGATGACTCCTCTAGGCTACAGTTCTTCCATAGTCCGCACAAAACTAACATACTGATTCATCAAGTTACAACTGGCTTAAGATGCATCACGGTAGCTTTCCCCTCCTATACCCATTATGGGCATTTGAGAAGATGCATTTTAAAAGGCTGTTGTGAAATACGAGGACTTCAGTTGAAGCAGTGGGGTTGGGGACTTTAATGTGTGTATTTTATAATGAGAAGGATACCACTCAGAGAACATTGCAAACTCAGTGAAATACAGTGAGCAGACTACTTCATAAAATCCAGTCATCTTGCTGTCGAGGCTTTCTTTGCTTCAGTATTTGTGTAATGTGTTAGTTCAGTTCTTAATACAGATTCATAGAAAAACTTCATTAAAAATAGTTCCTATGAATGAAGTTGTTCTGTGTGCTGAAGCTCTTAGGAAATGACTGAAATAATTCACTCAGCCTCGCCTAACACCACCCACCTAGAACAACATCACACAGACACAAGCACGTATCTGAACTCATTGCATTCAAGACTTTTCTGCTACAGAGGTGAATATGGGTATGTGAATTAGGACAGTTGGCTGAAACCAATTTTTCAGTGGTTATTATCACAAGAAATAACTAAGTCTGTTAAGGAGGATTTCCGCCCCCTCCCAGTATGTGCTTCAGAGGGGCTGCACATCTATTCAGAAGGCTCAAAAAGTATACTGTGTGTGGAGAGCGTGATGGCAGCAGGCTAACTCTTGCTCCAAACCACCCTGGCGTACCTGCGGGAGGTACCTGCAGGAGCTCTGTCGTAACCTGTGCCTGTGTGGCATCTGTCAGAGCAGGCAGAAAGCAGGACAAGCAGTCAGCGGTACGAGGGCAGAAATGGATGCTTAGGTACGTGCTGCTGTGCATAGAGTAGTGACGGGGCTAGGTGTTCTCTGTGTATGTTGGGGGCGGGGGCAGGAAGCAAAGTTTCAAAACAGTGTTTCATGTTGCTTTGATTATTGTCTGCAATAACATGCCAAAATGGACAATTCAAATTTAAATCTGATTTACTTCCTAAATGAAAAGAGAAAACTCATTAGTGAACTGTGACAGTCCTACGCATACCTCTCATAACTTAATTTCAAATGATATCAGTGATTTCTGACCTAATTTACATGAGACTGGTTTACACTAACTCACTAACGACAAATTATCCAAGTTTTTAACCATTCTGTTCCAACATACTCTATAAATAAATCAAAACTGGATATTTGTTTTAAGTGGCACATCTTTATTTGAGCTGTTGGTTTAATGTGTTAACTTCACAAGCAGTCAATCATATAAAAATGCTTCAGCATCTAGGGAATACAGTGTAACAGGAGCTTAGATGAACCGTATAATAAGATAGAAATATATAAACTCCTACATTATACACTGGTTTTGATGAGATGTTGGAGTTCAGAGATAAATTGAATGGGAAGCTTAGCACTGTCTTGAGGGACCTTGAGTTGTAGCTTTGGGCTCAAGGAACTTATGGCTTTTCAGTGTTGTTAGTTTACTTTATAACTTGTATTTGCTTGAATTTGTATTTAATTAAAACCTTAGAGAAATGAGACCTCTGTCTGAATGGCTTCTTTATAACCTGAGAAAGGGCTCTTGAGGAATATTGGCTGTTTTGCGACGCTAGCTTCCAAAATAATGACTGCTGTGTGATGTTACAGGGCATTTGCCAGCATGAAAAATTGTCCTTAATAGTTATGGAAAAAGTGTATAGACAGCAGGGATTAGGAATTACATTAAGAAAACTGTTACAGGAAAGATTTCTGTCTGTGCTTAATGTTCCACTGATTTCAGTAGGGTTCCTTACTGTGCTCACATTTAAGCACAGACATAAAACTTCAAAGCGTCAGTGCTTGGGATTATCTTGATGAGGAGGGAATAAGGAGACAGATTGTTCCCTTACATGTATTTTTAAGTTTTGATAGTACTCTATATCAGTATCAAAGAGTGGAGCAGTTAAGTTCCAAATCTTTTTATTGCAGTCTAGGAACTGGTAGTGATGGCAGTTGTCCTGTTTTCAGCTGGGATAGAGTTAATTTTCTTCCTAGTAGCTGGTATAGTGCTGTGTTTTGGACTTAGTATGAAAATAATGTTGATAATGCACTGATGTTTAGTTGTTTCTAAGCTGTGTTTACAATTAAGTCAAGGAATTTTCAGCTTCCCAGGTCCTGGCAGCAAGGAGGCATGAGCCTTGCACAAGAGGGGCACAAGAAGCTGGGAACGGGCAAAGCCAGGACAGCTCTCCCAAACTGGCCAAAGGGATACTCCATACTGTATGACATCATGCTCAGTGTATAAGCTGGGGGGAGTTGGTCGGGGAGGGCCACAGCTCAGGAACTAGCTGAACATTGGTTCTGGGTGGTGAGCAATTGTGCTGTGTATCACTTGTTTTGTATATTCTTTTTATTATTATCATCATCTTCCTTTTCTGTCTTTATCTCAACCCATGAGTTTTACCTTTTTCTTTTTGATTCTCTCCCCCATCTCACTGAGCAGAGAGGGGAGTGAGCAAACATCTGTGTTTTAGCTAGGCCACTAAAACCAGGGTAAACCACAACAGCAGTGAATGTAATCACAGGGGGGTGGACCTGATCAGATCCCCAAACCACTGCTCCTACCCCAGCCTCACTGACAATTCTGTACTAGTAAGAATATGTGCAGATAGGGCTTGTGCTGCATTTCATGACATAAGCTTATAGATTTTACTTTAAAGAAATCTGGGAAAGCTAATTCCTCAGTCAGTCAGTAGTAGTAGAGCAGAGAAATTAGAGACATATTTTATAGGAAAAAAGTCCTCCTGTACCAACACACACACTTCTACCATTTGAGCTAAGGGAACAGCTTATTATATGGCTAGCAGTTATGGTAACAGGCTGTTAGTCCTTCAGATTGGCCCACTGCCAGAAGTCAGAAAAGACACATTTGGCCCATATATCCAGGAAAAGCTTCTTTTCAACGTTCAGAGCTGATGTACTTTCAACCTCTAATTCTACATAAAAACATTTTCTGACCTCCTGCTATCCTCTTCCTCCTTCCACCAGCACTCTAGCATACAAATCTTTGTAGTCATCACTAGGAATTTTAATCGCTTGGAGTTTCTGATCCTCACTTTATACATATATATATATATGTATACACACTTTATTTACCTGCTATGTTTGATGCACAACTTGTGTTTGTTGCCGCTGCCTGTGTGGGAAGTTTCCAAAACAGCCCCATACTTTACAATTTCAAATACTAGGTTCTGTTCTTGCCTGTTTATTCAACCAGTGTATTTTTATTTTTAACTCAACAAGCAAATGGTCTAATTTTCAGAATTACTGATCATCACCTAATAGTGACTGGCTTGGCAATTCTGAGTCATTAGAATACAGGAAAATCAGGACAGTAGTTTTGAAAGTCCTAAATAATGGATGGGCAAATAATGTATGGAAAAAAGGCTTAACAGGAGTCAAGGGAAAAGAAACAATAAAAAAGAAGCTTTGTATACCAGTCCTAGCCACTTAGTTCTCTTGACTCAGGAGATATAAAAAGGTAGCAAAAATATGCCATATGAGTTCAATAATAACCCTGAAGATTCACCTCTGAGGCAAACGCCAGTCCTGAGACAAATATTGGAAGGACAATGCCAATTGCACCGTTTCTACTGTGAAGAAAACGGTGTCCATCTCTGTAACAGCTGTAAAAAACAAATGAGATGAATCTACGACCTGGGGGAGGTGATGGAGGCATGCTAAACAAGTCTGCAGATGGCACCAAATTGTGAGGAGCAGTTGGTATGCTCGTGGGCAAGGCCACCATTCTGATAGATCTAACCAGGCTGCAGGAATGGACAACTGGGACCTCATGAAATTTATCAAGGATAAATGTTAAGTGCTGTACCTGGGAAGGAAGAGCCCTTTGCAGTTGATCCAGACTTGGGAACAGCTCTGCAGGAAAGGCCCTGGGGTTCTGTTAGACAGGGAGCTGTTGAAGAGCTGTTGAACAAGAACCAATGGGCATAAACTGAAACATGAGTGGTTCAGACTGGACATAAGGAAAGCTTTTCACACCATGAGGACAGTCGGACACTGGAACAGGTTGCCCAGAGAGGCTGTGCAGTCTCTATCCTTGGAGATTTTCAAGACCAGACCAAATAAAGCCACCTGTCCATACCTCAGAGCTGACCTTACTTACAGCAGGAGGTCAGATTAAAGACCTTCTGTTGTCCCTTGTGACCTGAATTATCCTACAATCCTATGACAGAAAAATGTTAAGAGAATTAAGAAAATGTAGCAGTAAGTGAAATGCTATTTTAGAAGCAGCAAATAGCCAGGGGGAAACTCAGTAAGAAAAGATCAAGATGAATGATGTCATCATTCACTGTCAGTACACTGTCAGTAGCCAAAATAAATTTATTTGGCCTGTTTTTCATGAGAAAGGCTGAAGAAGGTCAAATTCTGGAAACTGGAGTAAGTGAGATGTTAAAAGGTTTTATGATTATGCTGGAGCAGACAGGCAATTGGAAGTATTAAAAGCTGACAAGGCATAAGGTCAAGATGAATTATATATTTCAGTATTCTAGCAGGAGTGGGAAGAGAAATATTTTGAGGAGCACATACTGTGCAACAGTGGTGCTTCAAAAGATGGGTGTAGATCTGAAGAACTGAAAAATGAACAAACATGCTCTTGGACACACAGGGGCTTTATTTTGTCCAAGTTCAGTTTCCACTTTTCCTTCAGGAAGACAGCAGGAAGGGAAGAGTTTGTAAAAAGGAGAAGGAAAGGCTTTTTGAAAGCAAAACATTTTCCTCCTTGTGAGGTTCTATATATTTTCTCAAAATAATTCATCTAAATTGTAAATCTACAGTCTTGCAATAGTCTTATTGTTCCTTGCAAGAACAGGCAATACAGGCACACGTAACCCAGTAGGTGACAGCAGCAGGTATTTTTTATCCCCTTCCAGGTGTGTGAACATCAAAGAGGTATTATAAAGAGCTGCTTGATTCACATAGATGAAGCAGTAGCTTCAGATTTTCTCCCTGAGGACCTAGAGCACCATACTTTCTGGACTATGAGGGACTATACTTTCTCTGATTAGCTAAAGGAAAAATAAACAGGAAGCAAGTCTGTGCATGACTGTTTGAAGTCTTTACTAGATAGTTAGCTCCAATATAAATGCAACTGTGTACACTGATGACAGTGATACACAAATGCAACAGATACTAAGAAGAAAAAAAAGCATGAAGAGACACAGTGAAAGCACAAGATAACCAGTATCCATAAACAAAGTCCTCTATCTGAAAACAAGTTAAATAACATTGGCATAAATGAAGATATACTTAATTCAATAACTAAAATATTAACATGCATAATATTCATCTTATCTTTTCATGCAAACAAGATGCAAATAACAATACTGCAAGAGCAAATCTCTGCCTTACAGAGATATTTCATAATACTGAGATGTAAGCAATGTTCAACACATTATACAATTTTCTTTTACAAAGGCATCTCAAGGCTGTTTGGGAGCCAAGCACCCAGTGGAACGTGTAAATACCTATCGTACACACTAAGTCTCTAACCATTCTGCAGCAGGCAGTGCTTGTCTCAATTTACTCATGGCCTGTGTACTTCGTAAGAGTACTGTTCATGTCAACCTGACTTTTAAAAGCACAAAAAGCATATTATGTATCCAGTCAATGTGAACTGGATACATAATACTTAACTGAACCTTTACTTGTACTTTTGACATCCCCTCTCTTCATTATCTACTCACTGCAATTAAGCGGGGAGCTTTGCACAAAGTCCTCCTCCCTCCTGCTGAGAACTGTTTGAGTTTATTGTATCAGGAGAAAAGTACAGCTTCTTCAGCTTCTAGAAATTTGATTCATCAAACTGTAACCACGGAGGCATTCCAGGTAAGTGCCTGCATATCCCACAGATCTAGAGGTTTCACTTTTGGAAGTCAATGTTAAACTAATACAGAGGAAAGGAAGAGAGTGAGTTAGAAACAAGAAGTCCAGATAAAGGGAGTGGAACTCTGGAAATACTGGGTCTGGGCCTCAGTGCATACCAAAGGACTCTTATTTCCTCCTCTCTCTGGGGCAATACATGTGGAGTTGGATGGAAGTTCAGCAAAGTATTATCCTCTGTATTCAGTCTTTCTTTTATTTCTATTTTAGTTTCAGATCTCAGGTTATGATTAGTCTCTTTTTTTGTTTGAGTTTTGAAGAGAATTTCCGGTAAGGAAAGGAGAGATATAACGCAGAAGGCTAAGAGTAGAGCAACAACTACTAGAGACACTATAGGAAACAGAGTACTGAACAGATACAAAAAATGCAAGGAATGTATTTAATAGTGGAGTGACAGGCTCGGAGATACAGATTTAGAACGTCAGAGTATACTGCAGATAGACGTCAGGGCCCTGAGGGTGCCACTGGCCCTGCAGCCCCTTTCCCTGCCCCGGACAGGTTTGGCCACAGCACAGGGTCAGCCCTGACCCACCACAGCCCGCTCGAGGACCAGGCTGCCGGGAGAGGCTCTGAGGGAAAGAACAGTGGGAAGCCTCCCCGCACCTTTGTGCCTAGGGCCGACTGCAGTTACTCCATGGCCTGCTCTCCCTCTCGGGTGCGGAGGAGCTACGGCCAGCGGATGAGGAGTTCGGCCTGCTTGCCTGCCCTGTGGGCAGCCTCTCCTGCTTCTCCTCGGCCAGCGAAGTGTTAAGAAAGGCAGTTTCAGCTTTTCCAAATTGTTAGGCCTGTATGAGAGGAAAAGCCTCCAGGGTGGGTGAGAACAGAGACACATAGCTGAGAAAGTTTCCCTTCTTAAGTCTTACTGGTGGCTGTTTTGATTCTCTCTTCAAATCGTATATATTTTACTGATAATTTATTAAAGGACAAAGCACAGCATTAAGCACCAGTGAGCATCTAATAGAAGCAGATTCACTAGAAGAAGATTGAGAACACTGCAGGCTTGTAAATCTGATTGCAGCGGCAGAAAATACATGGAGACCAATTATGCACACAGAACATTTAGATATATGTAATTGCTTAAGGGGTAGTCAGCATGGATCCTGGAAAAGAAGATTAGGTGAGATAAATGTGCTTGGTTGCTCTGAGTAGGCAGGACAGAGAGAGTGGATATCATTTATCTGGATTATGGGGAAGGAGGGGAAAATTTCTTAATCCTACATAAACCAAAAGATGACTCATTTTCAAAGTCCATAAACATAGCTTGAGAAGATAGCTAGTGGACTGGATTATGGCAGGTGGAGACAACAGGCATAAATATCATGTAACATTTTTATTACAAAAATTCTCCATCTGATTCTCAGAGACTGCTTAGCAGACCCCTGAGGCCTTGTGTTTCTCTCTATTGCATGTAAGTAACCCCTACTGACTTTAGTCCTGTCCTAATATAACCCGAGTCACTGCAGCAGTTTCTATAGCAGAGTCTTGATCTTGTATTCTTTTATGAATATCTACTTAGGAACAGAGGAAAGCATCCAACTTGGCATCAAGGACCCTGGCAGTAATTAAGTCACCCATTTTAGCATGTGGTGGAACATGTGTTTTAAGACCATGTGTTGCATTAACTCAGCGATGGAAACCACTGGAGCCAGGACAACTCTCTGGGTCTCCATCTTCATTTTAATTTCCATCTCCAGCAGCCATTCTTGTGATTTTGCTTTTCTTCTACATGAAAAATTTCAGAACTTAGCGCAGAGCAGGGACATTTTCACCTTAAAAGTACTTTGCCTGGGCTGGAAAACTCTTCCCAGATTGGACCCCAGTGGGTTTTTCGTATCTTTAGTTGCAGTTGGCGTCCATCTAAGGCATGTCCTGCACAAGGGCTCTCCTGTTTAAGGCCTTACTGCTGCAGTGTCTCCACTTCTGGAGCTCGGCATCCAGCGCTCCTCAGGAGTGTCCTGTGACTAGAACAGCTGGAGCTTTAAAACTGAAATAACTTCAAAATCTCGTTTTAATTCTACGCTAAAGGCTTCAGCCAGTTTACATAAGGAAATTAAATTGGTCTGAATAACTTTTATAGTTGACAGTCTCATTTTCTAGTTCTCAAGCGCAAAGTGAACTGTTTCATGGGGGCTTCTAGCATTACGAGAAAAGGTTTAAATAAGCAAACCACCTGCTTCTTGCTGGCCAGACTATAATGTTGTAAGCGCTTCTATTCAAGCTGTGCTTTACAATTATTTCCCCACATAAAGCTAGTTTTTTGTGCAAACCAATCCTTGAGTCTGAGGCCTATGTCATCTTTACCCCTTAAACTGCATAGCAGCAATTAGTTAAAGAAGATGAACTCCACAAGATTTTGTTTTTCCTTTTTTCTCTTCTGAGAATGAAACCCTGTAATGTGCACCACAACTCCCAGCACAGGAGAAACGTGAAAGGAGAAAGCAAAAACCGAGAAACTCACCTCACATGGGCAGGTTGTCATCACGGCCGCCTCCTCTCCCTCCTCAGGCCCTCTCTAGATAGTTCTAGATAGTTCTAGAACTCAAAATGGCGGCATCGGCTGAGGGGAGATCTCCGGAGATTGGCAGTGTGGGCTTGGGGGAGCGGTAGGAGGTTTGGTGGTTTTTTTTGTTGTTTGTTTGTTTTGTTTGTTTTGGTTTGGGTTTTTTTTGTGTTTTGTTTTGTTTGTTTGTTTGTTTCTTATGTGTATTTAAGATTCTTTCAGGGTTATGTTCAGGACTACTGTCGTCTTCTTTCCCTTGTAATAAATTACACTGTGGAGAAAATTTCAGGACAAATTGCTTTGCTTGTTTAGATACTATGGGCTTAATTTTCTTTGAAATGTGATGGTTTAAGCTGCTTACTTAAAAGGACTCTTGAGGATTTTATTTATTTTTTTTTTTTATCTTTTAATACTTTTGACTTCTCCAAGTTGTAAAATGATTTGACTGTTGAGGTGTGAAGCTTTATATTTTTGCAGTGTGCTTTGTACTGTGCTGGTGTAACCTCAGTGACTACTGAGGCTGTGAGAGCTTCTGTGGAGACTTAGTGGTGCCTCAGTGCTTGGCATGCCATTTTTGCTATAAAAAGTACAGCTCTTACAGGTATTCTGGATGATGTACATGCTGTTCTGAGTTGATGTGGTTTATGGCTACCAATCTGTCTTTACGATGGTTTCTATTTGGAGCATCAGTTTCTGTGGTTGGTGGGTTACTGTAATACTGCTCACAGGTATTTTGCATTAGCATCATACTTTGCTTGTTCCCTGTATTTCTCTTTATTTAGGTCAAATGAATAAAAAGAATAAATTTCTCAACATTTTAAGTGTAGTTTAGGGTTATCAAGTGCACCTGCATGGCAATACCCAAACACAGCCTGTAACAAGTAGGAATGTGCTGCAGGTGGTGTGCATGAAAATTCTGGGTGAAGTTTGTAAGTGGTAGTTACCCTCCTTTTATAGATTAAGGCCAAGTCTTCAGAATACATTTTTGTTTTGGTTTTGCGCTGGGAAGAGGTTACAGAAGGGAGAGTTATGAACATCTCCACCTCCTTTAGGTGGGGGAAAAAAACACCTCTTTTCCTTGGCCTTGTTCCCTAAGGTAAGCACAGCTAGCAATCATCTCAGTGCCTACAAAAACCATAGCTGTTCTTTGAACATGCTCTTTTTCCTTACAAAAGGAACAAGCAATGTAGGATAGATGCTAATGGCTTCTATTAATGCATTAAGTAGTGCAGCTTAACACATGATAATAATGTGAACAGCCCGTGAAATACAGTTGGGTGGAATTTGTGTAAATCTAGTGTTTTTCAGGACAAGTGAGCTGCAGATGGTGGCTTGGGAAGAAGCCTCCTCTAGTGTGTAGCCACAGTGTAAGAGCAAGCACTAGCTATTCCTGGAGGAGTTCACCAAGCCTGTTCTTGAGACCAGCCTGTTCTGGAAAGTGTACCAGCTCGTTAAATGATCTTTCTCATGCTTAACCATTCTGCTGTGAGAAAGGTGTGTTGTGTGTGTGTTGTGTTTTGTGTGTGGGTTTTTTTCAGGGTAGGGATGTCCGATGTCATCGTCTTATTTAATGTAAATATTTGTCTGCACTGCTGAAGAGAAGAGATGTAATAGACTTAAACTGAAGCTGCAATGATTGTTTGTGACAGCCTTTCCTTTTTGAGTGTTGCTAACTTATTCAGTCTGTCGTTGGGAGCTGTGGTGTTTGCTTTGACTTTGAAGCGTGTGTTGGAGGCTGAGAGCCCCTGCCTGTGACTAGGGCTTTCTCGTGTTGCTGCAACAACAAATTATGAAGATAGTATATAGAAAAATTACCGCGTTTTCAGAAAAGAGCCATTTGCTTCTGGAGTTGTTTCTCTGCAAAGCTGCCACAGGAGGTCAGTATTGTCCCATTTAACTGCTGCTCTGGTTTATCCTCTTTCTCGGAACAGATGGCACATTTGTTAGACTTCATTGAGTATATTTTTTCGTTTATTGAAGCGTGAGGGAATTTCATGTTTGCAGGTAGAAGCAGATAGGTAGTTAAAAATTTATAATGTTTATTATTTCTTTATGTATTTATATTGATGGAAGCAGCAAAATAGCTGATTTGTCTTCATTTGCCAATTTGATGGACACATGCTAATGGTGTGAGTAGGACATTCATTTCCCCTCTGATGCAGCACTTGTAGAAGAGATGATATTTAGTTGGTAGTGTGTATGCATCACTTGCTGGATGCTACCTGCCAAGCCTGTCATTAAGATTTCAAGTGTGGTTTTCTACAGGCAGGTTAGCATGGCTGGAGGCAATAGGATCATTTTTTGGGGTGTGTGCATGGAAATGTGACTGCTTGCTGCTTTTGTGCAGGATAGCTGAGAAGCAGTAACAATGGCCCAAACTCTGAAAATTTGTGTGACTTTAAACAAGTTGTTGCATTGTACTTTTCTCAACTGGTAATAAGAAAATCATGATCACAATTGGTTTGGGATTTTTCTTGTAAGACGTACTGAGATCTTGGGGTGGGAAACACTAAACAGGATTTAGTTTTGTTTATCCAATTAAAATATGAACAATCTCATTTTAATAATGTGTGAAATCTCTCTGTTTTAAATGGAATGTTCATCTGCTTCATTTGGAAGTGTCAGTTAATCATACATGATGACAGAAGCGCATCAATAAGGAATGCAGGAACAAAATACCAGAGCCTTCTCATTCTGCCTCTTGACACTCTGGAAATCCTGGTGTTTAATTTTCACTTACTACAGCAGATTGCATAAGCACTCAAACACACCTAATCCTGAAATGCACTTTTGACCCTTGTCTTTGACCCTGACACACATGTTGGCATTGGAAATAAAATTCTGGCAGTTTTGCTTGATTCAGTAAAAGGCAAGTTTGCAGAGATGGACAGGAAATCCATTCCCACTCTGTAGATTTATCACAAAAATGCCTAAAGCAAACAGCAAAGTAGGTTTGCTTTATTGGAGACAAACTCACACCTTTGCTCTTTCAAAGACCCTGTTTACAAGTTAAAGCTATGGCTCACACCGTCTGTCTTCTTAAACTACCAATCTATAGGTGCTGCCTGAAGGCACTTGCAAAGAAAAAAATCGAGAGAGATCCTGCTGCTATCATGGTCTAACAGAAGCGCTTGATGTTCTGAATATAGAATGATTGTGTTTCAGTAGTCTGAAAGCCTGGAGAGCTGAAGCTGAAATGATGGCACGTGTATGCTGTCACCAGTAGAATCTGATTGCTCTGCATAGGAAAAGTCCAATTGAAGTTATCCAGACCAATACAGATCTTTTCTGGTGCAAAATGCATTCCCAATAAACCTATATCATAGGAAGATTTCAAAAAAGTCAGTTGAAATGACTCTTTATGTTATCTTCCTCAAAGGCTTTGCCTATGCTTGGAATAGAGTTGTGTCTGAAAATGGTGTTGAGGCACAGTTTGAGTTCAGCTCTTGCTGTTCCATTACGACAATGATTTGGCAGCCTGGCAAGAGCTTGGATGAGATGTTAGAAGCTATGTCTTCCTCTTGGAAGAGGAGAGGAAGGGTTTTACTTTTGCTATATTTAAACAACGTGCTGTCTGGCACAGGTACTTTGAATTTTTAAATTTTTTTTTTTTCTTTCTTAATATGGTTGGTTTTGTGCTAAACATTTTTCTGTATTACAGGTCATGGATGATCTTGAATTGCTTTTTAAGACTGTTTTCAGTATGACTTTCCTTCTCAGAATAGACCTGATCTGTATTTGCGGGGGGTAGAGTTAAATGAAATTATTATAGATTATGAAATATATCTAGCAATACAAGCATATTATAAATGCATAACAAGAAATTGCCACACGGTAATTGTGAAGGTAACTGAACAGAAGCAATAAGGTGATGGGAGAATAAGGGTGCACATTTCTTATGCTGGCTAGAAAGTTAGTGTAATAAGCTTGGAGTATAGTTGGGAAGAAAAATCTAAGTATTTTGATACCCAGTTCCATGCTGTGTTTGCTGAAGACGATGGCTTTGCATTTAGGTACTTTAATAGTAAGTGGTGGTTATTTGTTAGGAAAGGAGGTAACTTGTCAGCTTGCCACTGGGCACTGTTGTTGGCACAGTTTCTGTTATGAAACTCCATTTTAAGTACAGAAACAGATATATTAAAAGGAACTCAAAATTCCTTATTTCCCTTTCTGTCTAGGAAAATGCTGTTAACATTTTTCTCAAACCATTCCCTCTTTCCAGATGTTATTACAGTTGATAACATAGGCACCACGATATGGTGAGGACTACCAAAAAGGAGAAAAGCTTGAAAATTCTTACCCATGGAAGCTGCTGATGGCTGCTTCTTTCTTTGTATCACCTCTTTATGCCTGGTTCTGCATCATCACTTGCTTGTTTGTGTATATATTACATTCTCGGTTATGCAATGGAATTTTTCTTTGCCTTCGAAGATCACCTACAAATATAATGGAAATGAAAGAGCATTGTTGCAATGCCAAATCTAAACATTTGCTCGTGAATAGGTGCCTTATCTTCAGAATCCTCTTGATGGCACTGCAGCCTTAGATATATATGCTCAGAAGCCCTTTCTTTTGGGTACCAAATCCTATTATCTAGGTTAGCTCATCTGTATTCAAAAGATCAATGTTGCATTATTACAAAGATCCTTTCAAGTGTAAAAAGGATGGCACTTCATTACAGAAAGTAAAAGAAACTAATCAAACTTTCTTGGTGAAATCATTGACTTTTTTAAGTAAAGGGCAAATTTAAGAATTTGAAAGTCCGAAATGTGAGAGACTCTTACAGTTGAAGCTCTGTGCTGCTCTAACTTAAATCTCCTGTAACACAGTTCTTGGATTTTCATGTAATCTGAAGAAGAAAGTGGTGTGATACAGCTCTCCTGATGGCTTCTGATTTAGCCAAGTTGCCATTTGCCCTCCTGAAATCTGATGTACTATATAGCTTTAGAGAACTTTCCAGTGTGTGAAGAGGGTCTTTATATGAGAGAAGAGAGGAGATCATCTCTTCATTTAGGATAGTTAGTCTGTGCCTTAGCACTGTGCAGATTTTTGGTAAACCTGAAATCATAGTGGACTTAATTTGAGTGACTCCTTGTTGAGTTTGTCATATAGGTTTGTGCAAGTTATAACAAATAATGAGCTAGTTTCTCTTTTTCTTTTTCTTTCATTTGTGAAAGAATATCACACAGTTATACAGTTCCCTGGTTTATTACTGATAGCTAGTTCTCCTATATCATACCTCTTGTAGCTTTCCAAATGCTTTGTTACAGAAATGGTTATTACCACTTTACATTGCCTGCAGATAAATACAGGGCAGAACCCAGACCACTGAACTTCCATTCCTCAGTGAATTGGTACTGATTAGCAGCTCATCTGTGAACACCTCACTGTGAAGATTTGTAATTTGTGCTAGATTTACATATATTACTATTTTTTTTTCCTTATTTCCCTTGTCTGATTAGGTGACTTGTGTAGCTCACCAGCACTGGCAGACCTTGCCATTGAAAATGCTGCTCAGAATTCCCTTTTGGTGACTGAGTGCTTGGTTCATTTTCATGAATAAATCTCCAGCATCTGATCATCCACAGAAATGAACATAAATGGGTTATGCATGCAGTCAAATCAAAATTCAGCTTTAGTTTACATGCATATTCATGAATGTTTCTTCCCACCACTTCTTTCTCACTGACAACTTGTATGAGTGTAACTGAGTTGCCAAAGTTCAGTGCAATACCACATCTTGCAGGCATTTAAAGCAGATCAGTCTGGCCAACTTGTACCAGTTTTTACTTTGAACTTGAAGAAAGCGGGTTTGAATTCAGGATGTAATTGGGGGCTTAATGAAGTCATTTGGAAAAGATAGAAAATACACCTTAAAAATCTGAACCAACTGAATTGCTTCAGTGACATACTGGGAATGAAGCAGACTAGCTTTATTATCTTCCAGCCCCCTTGTTGTGATTAATGGTTAATAGCGTCACAGTATCTACCCTCTCTGTATACTTAAGGGATTTTTTTTTTCTTTTTCTTTGAGTTTCAGGTTCTTTACAATGGCACACATGCTAGGAGAAAGCGAAGAGAATTGTTTTAAAGTAGGAATCATAAAAAATAATCTTGTGACATATCTAGGAAGAATTTGCAGGAAGATGTGGCTGTAAGATGTAGTCTTGGATGTCAACATATCCTCACTGAGCTAAAAGAATTCTCTCAGTTTGTTATTCTCTGCTATTTAGTATTGAAATTAGTTTTTGTGGCTAGTATTTGCAAGATGTGTTGACTTGAAGTCTGAGCATGCATTTCCTCAAAATACATGGTTAGAGTCCCATTCTTGACTTTGGGGACATACAATAGCACCATGCTGTATTTAAACCTCATCTGGATTTAGGCCATGGCATCTTTCTCTGTTTATGAGCTATTTCTTAAGTGTTGTGCTCTGACTTCTGACATTGGAGTACTGGAGTGGATTCTCATTTCATTCTTTTGAGGATTCTTCTTTTTTTTTTTTTTTTTTTTTTTTTTTTT
>VXBL01008568.1:2218430-2237911 GCA_013400195.1 Aramus guarauna
AAAAAGACAATAAGCTGTGATTCAGTGACTGTTAACTTCCTTTACATACAAGGTCTATGGATCACTCAAAATATTAAAATGCTGTAGATATGGATGAGACTTAAGCAGCGTATAGGGATCACATTGGTTTTCTGCACAGTGGTATAATTTACCCTAAATGAAGGCTAAAATTGCGCAAATTCCATGGGTTTTTTTTGGTGTGTTTTTTTTTCTTTTTTTTTTGGGGGGGGGGGGGGGCGGTTACACGATGCAAAATTCAGTGCTAAGTAGTTTTCAGTAGTGTGGATATATTAAGCTAGTGCTGAATCACTTAGTCTTCAGGTTGATGTCACTGAATTCTTTCAAGAGTTTAAAATTTTCATCTTGTGGCCAAGGCTTTGATGCTTTCTTGCTGTCCCATCAGCGTATATAGGATTTAACATGTTTAATGGCAGACCAGTTTTACATGGAGCACTGCTCTATTTAATTCTGTGATACAGAGCAAGAGAGAGAAAATATTAATTACAAAAACCAATGGTGATACAGTGTGATGTGTGGTACTGCTATTTTTCTTAAATTCTTTAATTGTGGTAAAGACACTGATAACATAAGCTACTCTAGATAGCTCTCTCTATGGTGACTCCAGCTATAGACTTTTTTTTCCTTGGGGTTGGTATATTCACATAAGCACACCAGTGCAGCCCTTGTCCCCTTGCTAGTATGTCCAACAAAGTGAGCCTGACCTGTGCTAACATCTGTAGGTTGTGACATAGTATTATATATCACTTTAAAAGCTTTGCACTTCATCAGGAGAGCCTTGTGTGACACATCTTCTAGTACTAATGAACCAGAAAATAACCCAGTAAGGGTGCTGCTTTGAATGGTGGACTCCTGTCGGCATTTAACTATCAGTGGCAAAGACTTTATGAATAGGAATACTTTGTACTAAAAAAATCAATAAATCTCTAAGCTTGCTCGCATGAACAATATTGTTTCATAGTGTTACATGTGATTTCTACCTCATACTGCCTAAAACTCTTACTAAGTATGTGTGACAGTTTTCTAGAGCTCAAGAGTATAACACTTATTTTGTCTGGTGTAAGGAAGACAGTCTCATGATACACTTTAGTTTATGTTCATAAGGAGATTATATTTACAAAACTGCCTTGGCTTTCTGATTGTTCAATAATTATTTAAAACTGGTTAAAAGCATAGAGTATATGAGTCACTGTAGGATGAGGAAAAAATTTCACAAAATTGTATATATTTCGTTGGTTTCAGACCCCTAAAAATGGGCATTGCTTGTGGTTTCAGCATGCAAAGTGCTATTGACATCACCTGTAAAAATCAGTCTGGACTTCTCTATTTATGGAAAGAGACCTTTTTACACTTTGATGATATGTAAGCCAACCTATTACTGAACATGCAAAGAGGTGAGAATGTAGATCTCAGTGCCATAACTGCTTCTCAAATCAGAGAAACCTTCCTCACCTGATTGGTGCCATTTATTGGAGTCGTAATTTGCTCATTCAGCCATAGTACATGGTGGTACAAACAACCAGTTATGAGAGAAGTTAGTCATCCCACTAAAATTATATGCATCATAGTCCTCACCACATCTTAGGTATGGTATGGATTTGTTAATGTCTGTATGTCCTCAATTATGTATCCCATAAATTGGAGTATAATGTATTTTTGCTCTTCAATTTATTTAAAAATAATTTTTAGTTGGAAAGACATAAAGACAGAATGCGCTTGTCTTCATGCTCTCTGCTCCACTTATATCAGCTGGACATTGAACTCTCTCTCTATGTCTATATATATATATATGTATGGAGCCTGGCAGAAATTTGTAAGTGGGGAATCCAGGTAATAAACATGTAGAGGTCACAGCATGCTCTAGAGCTGGGCAGGTAACATTTTACTGCCAACAGTACAGTACTATGATCATTTTTCTTTGATAGCTCTGTGAGATTTTTAACTTTCTGACTTTTTGTCTGAGGATCAGAAAATAGTGAAATTTCACAAGGAATGATACTGGATGTAAGATTTTTCTAAAGCAGAACCAGTGTTTGGCAGCATCTGATTACTAATTGTTCAGACATGCTTGTAAGCATGCTGTTTATGAGCACGCAATTCCTCATGGTGTCTTCATTGTTTAAGCTGCTGAAACTCCTCCCCAGACCTAATCTTGATATAGCTGAGTATCTTACAATCATTGCATAACAGAAGTGGGTGTTAAACCAAGGCTATGTATTTTAAAATGTCAGCAGTTGCTTGTATTGTCTGGCAAGGTTGAACTGTCCTTGCTGTCTGCCACCACAAAGCTCTGTCCCTCCTGTCAACTTTTTAATTTCTGTATTTTCTTTTGTTCTTTATTACCTTCCAGGTTGCAGTGATGAAGACCAGACTCCTGCCTACCACTCTAAATAGCACACTATCCTTCTTCAGACCTACATATCTCTATAGGCTGCTTTTTCATGTGTTTTTTTCAGTGTTTTTCATTACTCTCTGTGATACTTACTCATCAGGTGACTAAGGAACAGGACTAGCTGAAGGTTCCTATTTAAAGCTGAAGATTTGCACTAATATTATAGTATAATAGAAGCCAAATAAGAAAAGGAGAGAAAAGATGGCTCAAATGAGGCTCTAATCAGTTATACTGACAGAATTTACTCCCTAATTTATGATGACTGTGCTCTGCTCACAAGTGGCTTGAGTTGAGAGATAACATCTCCCTTAATATAAGCAGTAATTCTAAATAGGACTGTGAATTTTACTGATACAACTTGAACAAAAAATTGGAAAACAGTGATTGCATTTCCTAGCTCTTACTCCTTGCACTGCCACAAATGCAGCTGACTTTGAATGTTGATTGGGTGACTTGAAGTTTTCCACCCCTCATTCCTGCTTCCCATCACATCTCAGGTAGTCTTATATCACATTTGCACAGAGAATGCTAAACTGGCTGCTTTGTTCTCTAGGTGAGGTGTTGGAGACAACAACCCTGAAATAAATTATTGTGAATACAATATTTTGTAGTCCAACTACTCTATTCTCAGTTCTCCATTTCAAGCTAACAATAGTCATTGGAGAAAACTGAGCATTAACTGGTATTTGCCTTAAGGAGAGGAAAGAAGCATCTTTCCTTATGTGTTATGATGGGTTCGGCTTGGCATTTCCTTGTATTTCCTGAAACATCTGGTATTGGCTGCTATCAGAGATGAGATGCTGAATTAGATGAGCATTGGGTAGTTGTGGGTGTGTTGGTTGGTTTTGTGGTTTGTTTTTTGTTTGGGTTTTTTTTTTTCCCTTCTGGAAACATTAGCAACAAATGTACTACATAGGTTGTGCAAGTATATTGAAGAGCAGACATGTGTCTTGGGCTGAGGTTTTGCATTATTAACTATCCCATTAGAGAAGATTTGTAAGAACACATACAAATGTAGTTAGTAATTATTAGGGTATTGGTGGGCAATAATGGAAGGACAGTAAACTGTACTTTCACTTAGCAGTGATCGTATCTACGTGATTTCTAAATTATGTGTTAGATGTGCTTTTATTCTCTACTTTTTTGTGTGGGTATTTACATTTTTATCTAGCTTGCTCAGGTCATGTAACACTGCTGTTACAAGTGTCCTTGACACTCCTGCCCTAGAACAGAATATGCTAAAGGAAATAAATGGAAGTTTGTTGTTTTTTTTTCTCCCTGTGGCTTCTATTTGCCGTTTCTGTCACTGTTATATTGCAGCCTTAGAGGATGCAGGACTGAAATCCTCTGCCATTTTACTGTGACTTATGAAGGCTAAAGTAGCGTGCACAAAGCTATCAAGCTAGATTGCAAGTTCTTTTATGAGGCTGTTTTCTTTACATTTCAACATTTTATTTGCTCACCATTTTGACTGATTCATCATCTTCAGGTGTTGATTTCAAGGGGAATGCTGTGCTTGATCTCAAGAAGGACACAAATAAATGTGGATTGTATCAGTAGCTTGATTTTTTTTTTAATGCTCAAAGTAGTCTTACAGTTCTTCTACAAAAGTAGCAAGAATTGAGGGGAAAACAATTTTTTTTTTTCACTACAAAAGTATGTTGTTATTATCCATCCTTTGAAGAATATGACCCTATTTAAAGAGGTGTATTAAAAATACTTTTCTGTATTTTTAGACCCCTTTTTCTGACTTAGGCAAATGTCTTGTACAAAACGTAATGAAGGCCAAATCAGACATAACTGCCAAGTGGATTTATTTGATGTCATAGTAAATTAAGCTGTGATTTCAGTCTCTTCATATTTTAATATAAGATATTAATCCAATATCTAATTTTTTTACCTCTTAGACTGATTGTTCATAGCTTAAAATTTGTCCTTCAACTGCCTGACTCCTCTTCCTGTGTCTTGATTTTTCCAGTGCTGTATCCCATGTGAATTAGAGCAGCAAACATGCCACTGGCACATGGTATTAGGGTACTCTCTCATCAGAGGATTTTGTTTGACAAGAGCAGCATGTTTCTGTGTCTGAAAACATTAATGCCTTAATATTAGCTTTACTGTTGGGAAGCACTTTATTTCAATAATGAAGTTCAAAAGGTTCACTCCTTGGGTTCAAAAGGTGTTCCTTGGAATGTTTGGGGTGTTATAAAACCTCTGTGCCTGATGGTTTTTAAAAAACATTAGGAGCATGTGTTTATAGTTCATTTATATCAGATCTTTATTTTGTTTAGCCATGCCCTTTCCTTGGTGTATTAGCGATGTGTCAGGGACCAGCTATCTTAGCATGCAAAACCAGAACAGGCCAAATCCCTAATAGCTTAATTTTCTATTTCATATGCATTGGTGAGGGGGTTTAGAATACAGTCCCAAAATAGCTTTGATTCCAGTAAAGAGCTGTGTCTGACTAAAGTTAATTTTCTTCGTTATGATTTTGACTTATGTGGCCCTGCCTACATTTGGGTTTCCTGTTAATCCTTATGAAAAAAAAATGCGAGATGTATCCACATATTCTATTAAACCTGTCTTCTCACAGTTTATCTCATTAACTGCTTGATCACTGTAAAAACAAACAAACAAAAAAAACCAGAAAAAAAACCCACACCCCCCCAAAACCAAAACCACAAAAAATACCAAACAAAAACCACCCCCAAACTCCTCACACACCAACAAAAAAACCCCAAACAAACAAACAAACAAACCCAAAACCTCTTCCATTACCTTCAAAAGACTCAGATTTTTAGATCAAACAGTCTTTCAACAGCTGTTTAAAAATCTTTAAATCCAAGAGGTTAACTTCAAAGAACACCTTGTGGGTGTTCTGAAGCCACTTGACAGGTAAACAGTAATTTATGACCAAAGATATGCATTAATGAAATGCCTTTAAACCATGGGCAATCTCTTATTCTTTCCCTTTTGATTCTAGTGGGAGGTTCCTAGACTGACAGCAATACAAGTGGATGGCTTAATTAGCCATTGAGGAAGCGGGGATGTTCCAGGCTTCTTATAATACCAATCCTCCAACATGCTTAAAACTTCCAACACACTTGCTTGGAGTGGCAAGCTACTCGAAATAATAAAGGAATAGCTGGAACTTAATTTTCACTTGTTTGTAGGCCTTTTTGTTAAGGCTAGTCAAATTTTAATTTTGAGGCTAGTTGGCTGATGTGTGGTCCAGCAAAGCTTAGCAACAGCTGGTGTTCTAGGGGTTAGTGGGAAGGAGAAGGAAAGCCAGATGATTTTGTGCTGTCCCATACCCATTTTAAAGAAAAATGGGTCAGACTATTATTTATTCCATGACTCTGAAGGTCTAACTGTTCCTTGTGCTGTGCTGCAGAAGCCCATAAAGTGATTTTTGAGATAACATGCAGAATAAGTGGCAGTTGGGAAGAGAATGTGGGTCTTCTGGCACAATTACCCCATATGTAGGTTCAGCCTGTTTCCAAATGCTTGACTGAGAGTATCCAAGGAAAACTGCAGTGCTGTGGAATGTGATCTGATCAAATGAATTTATTTCTTGCCTATGAGATTTGAAACCCATCACCTAGTATGATGCTGGGAATTTTGGATGTTTTAAAGAAATTCAAAGTTAGTATTTGACTGTTAGAACTTGTTTTTTGAGGGAGAGAAGAGTATTAATAGCCAAAATTTAATGTGGCTGCATACCAGTAAACTACTTTGGCAGTTTCATCATCCATGTTTCCTTTCATTGCCTGTCACCTGTGCTGTTTTGGTCTATGATCCCCTCCAAAACACCTTAAATTCTGTGGTAGACAGGACAGACCCCTGATCTCTTCTTTATGGTCACAGACCTGTTCTGAAGTTTTTTAAACTGTTTTTTAAAAAGTAACTAATTAGAGACTTTTAGAGATAAAGAACTCTGCATTTTTATTTTTTTGTTATATTATCCATTACTAATTTGTATGGGTTATAAACATTGTGTTTTTGACAATAACTAAATCTTTCTGGGACACTTGTTCCATTGCTTTACTCTTGAGGTTATGTATTAAAAAACAAAAAACCAAACACAAATACCACCTCACAATTTTGAGCATACTTTGTATCTAAGGTTGATGGAGTATCATGAGAGGAGAAAATAAAAATTGTTCAGCGATAAAGACCAGGAAAGGGAGAGGCTCACTACTTAAACTGTCTAATTAAGTGTCCAGTCATTCCACGCTTAGTCTCAAGAGGACCTAATCTCACATTTGGTCCATTCCTTTGAGATGTTTCAATTTTGAGTTAAACCGGTGGAATTTGCTAGAGAGGATGTACCATTTACAAATACTTGAAGTAAACTGTGCTGCATGACTGAATGAAGGGATATGCATTTACATAGAGTATTTTGACATCAAATTGCGACCTGAGTAGGTAGGCTCTGCAGTTAAGTGAGTTTATTGCCTGCTTCTGTTGTGATAATACCAGAACTCTCAAATCAATCATTTAGAAAGAAAAGCCTAAAGCATGTATGTTTTGGAATAAGCCCAAGTGATCAGCTTTGATTCTGCTCATTCTTCACCTCCCCTAGCAGATGGCTGGGTGGCATTGGGTGTCTCATTTTGGCAGTATGGCTGCCACTACAATTTAGCTGGTAGGGAATAAAACAGAGCTGTATCGTTAGGTTATTAATAACCTACAAAAGAAGCAAATTAGTATCACTCTACTGTCTCAGAAGAGGCTTGAGAGTTGTGTTGAGATGACTGCTTTGTCAGTCCTGCCAGAGCTTGGAATGTGTTACCCTGCTCAACGTCACACCTCCACGCACAAAAGGGAAGACAGTAGGTGTAAGAGGGGCATTTTCTAAGTGAAGAATTAGAACTGATGTGAAGAAAGTGACAGGAAACACAAATCAAGCAAGTTGTAAGAGACAGACTGTTCAGTGCTCAGCTGGATAGTTTGCATCAGGATTTAGCTTCCATCATGCAATTATCATTATCCGGTCATTATGATAAAATGGGCTATCAAAATAGTACCCTGTCAGTTAGGATATTACTACATAGTCTCCCAAAGGAGAGGTAAAAATACCTTTATTTATGATGCCTAAATTATTCATTAGAACATAACCCACTAGGAATCCAGGCCTAAGGTAAGGAAAATAGTAAAGGCCATAGCAGGTCATTGCTTCTGATATTTGTGATTGTATGATCCTGAATGGAAACATCTGAATTATATTCTTCTAGAAGACAGATATTAGTATGTTCCTCTGTGGGGATGGGGGAAAAGAATATTGCTTTTAGTTAGCAAGAAACATTAATATCCCTGTTTTAGAGCTCTCCTCTCTGAAGTTTCTGCAAACATTTATTCTGTTGCATAAGTAGTTTTCTCAACACACCATGGGATTTTAATTCTTTTGACTTTGATGCCTTTTATATAACAGCTCAATCTTGTGTAACAGTAAAGGGGGAAAAATTTTCTGCCATGATCACTGCAAGTTCAAATGGGATTGTAAAGTGAGATACTGTCTAACATCGGCTTATCTGAACCATAATGATGCCATTGCTGGAATGGAGTGAACAGAGAAAAGATTTAATCAAAGACAGTTCTGCTCAAGAAAACCTTAAGCAATTTCACCCATAAGAATACTTTTGAGCTGAGGATCATGGGAAAAACATTTTGAAATCTATCTTTCTTCCTTCTTAGTCTTTCAGACTTAGAATTTTTAGATGCTAGACTGAGCAGAAGTAACCCATTGTGCTCCTCAGTATTACAGTATAAATGATTTCAAGAAGTGGTAAGTCAAATGTCCTAGTGGAATCAAGATTTACATGCAGAAGGCTGCCTGTGTTCAGCAAAGAAAGGTGGTCATCCACAAAAGAAAAGATCCTGTAACCTGAGGTCCTACCCCTACAGCTGTATGCCAAAGTAGAAGCTCTTAACTTACCATCCAGAGGGACCTTGACAGGCTTGAGAGGTGCGCCCGTGTGAACTGCGTGAAGTTCAACAAGGCCACGTGCAAGGTCCTGCACACGGGTCAGGGCAATCCCAAGCACAACTATAGGCTGGGCGGAGTATGGATTGAAAGCAGCCTCGAGGAGAAGGACTTGGGGGTATTGATTGATGAAAAGCTCAACATGAGCCATCAGTGTGTGCTCGCAGCCCAGAAAGCCAACCGTGTCCTGAGCTGCATCAAAAGAAGTGTGACCAGCAGGNTGGTGAGGCACTGGAACAGGTTGGCCAGAGAGGTTGTGGGTGCCCCATCCCTGGCAGTGTTCCAGGCCAGGCTGGATGGGGCTTTGGGCAACCTGGTCTAGTGGAGGGTGTCCATTCCCCTGGAAGGGGGGTTGAAACTAGGTGATCTTCAAGGTCCCTTCCAAACCGTTCTGTGACTCCAAAGAATTGCAGTGATAGCAAGAGAATGCAGAGGATAAAGATGGCAGCTGATAAGGTGTGATGAATAAAAATAAAATAGTTCTAATTCATGTTTGGGTATTAAAATATGTGGCACCTGCACAGGTATTCAAACATAATTAGGCAGCTGAATTGGGCAAAGTGGTATGAGGCATAATTAGCAACTCACTACAGTCTTTTCAGCCAAGCTGCCTCCTGGGAAAGAAAATAAACCCTTAAAATATCAACAGTGTATCATGCATATTCAGTATTTCAATTTCTATTGTTTTTATGAAGCACATTGGAATGAGAAAAGTCAAAGCCAGTTCAAAAGGAGAGTTGAAATGAAATTATTAAATTTGTGGATATGAGATGCTTTGCTTATATGTTGTTCTTTCCTCATTCTCTAAACCTTTGTCATTCTTGTTTTGCTGGCATTAATTACACAGGTATTTCCACTCTGTCAACTTGATTGTTGCAGTCCTGCCTCTTAGTTGACTTTTTTTTTTTTCTCCCTAATGCTTTTGCATCTAAAACTCACTGATCCATAGTTCTCAAGCTCTCAAGGTTCAGGCTCTAAGCTCACAGATCGTTTATTACCTCAGCCTTTACTGTTGTGTTTAATCTTCTTGGACGGGCTGTGTTAACACATCTCTTGGTGTTCAGCATCATAGGAAGCTAGCATATGGAACTCGAATGGAGGATCAGACTGATGCAGATCAAGTACCCATTACCTCAGACTAGCAAGTAAATGTAATCACTAAGGTTCTTATGGCTTTTTTTTTGTTAATGTTTGATGATTTTGTGAGTGACTACACATTGTCGTATTTAAAGCCATAAGCTATTTCTTTGGGTCTGTGTTACTTGTATGTACTAGCAATAGAAACCTTAATCTGAGGGTAAAACAAGGAGTAGGAGGACTTGTGGAGTAGGTCCACAAGTTAGTGTTTTCTCTAACAATTTGGATATAGTAGAGTACAACTATGCTGCCATCCCAGCTATAATGAGATAATGATCTGAAGTAAGCCATAAACTGGACATATTCTTTCTGTAAATGTTTATAAGGAACCTGTGTGAAAGTTACAATATCTGAACAAGGACAATAAGAGTTCTCTAAAACAACTTTTATCCCTTAGATATTTTCCTGTACCCAGGTATGAACTTGGGTGAATCCCTGAATGATACCATGCTGCAATAAGCTTTATGCACCATTAGCAATGTGGTGGCAGAACAGGGCTCTAAATGTGGTTGAAATAGTTGTTATTCAAGTAGTATCCCAGAAAGCCTTTTGCTGTAATTTTCAATTATAAATGAGTTTACTTTTTTGTTTGGTTGGGTTTTTTACCTCATTATTTGAAGTATGTGAAGTTATTCTGACTAGAAAGAGATTCTCTGTTTTTGATCAGAACTTTTTGGTGATTTGTTTTAAGGAAATGACTTTAGCTTTCCAGAGCTTTAACTCTTCCTGTTGACTTGCAATAATTTCTTGCTTCCAAATGTATTTATTTTCTGTCAGTGATAGATACTGCAGAGCGTGCAACCCCTAGTGAAAACAGCCTCCCTGATTCTACAGTAACAATGAATGTAAATGACTTGAGATCAAAGTTGTGAGTGAACTTACTTGTTCTATTCTTTCCATTTTTCTTTAACTTCTTTCTTTTTAAGTGAGGAATGTCTATTGAGAAATCTTATTAAATATCAAAACTGAACAGCAGGTTTTTTTCTGCGACCCAGAAACTGTTTTAAATGGGGGAGGAACCTTTAATCTTCTTTATAGTGTCATGACAGTTGTTCGAAAAATTGTCTCCTCCTGTCTTCAAAGTATAATTGTTTTTTGTTGAAATAGCTCACTTTCTCACTGAATTCTGCTGGCCCACCCCGCCCCCACCCCAGCCTTCTGGATCTTGTTCTTCTATCTTTGTTTTCTGGACTTCTTACTACTTTGATACTGTGTGACTGTTACCAACATATTACTACTGATGCTATTTAGCTAGATCACTTATATTTTGTTTGGCCTGTGTATTTATTGATTAAGATTTCTAAAGCACCTAGTAGTATCAAAGAATACCTGACCTTTCAGAAATTTCCAGTTCACTTTTATTTGTCCTTGTGGGTGGCAACTTCAATATCTGAGGTATTTGTATCACATGGGAAAAAGAGCAAATCTCCTGTACAATTTTGTTAATCTTGAAGAAGAAATATCTCTTCAGGTTTTGAAGGATTGCTGTCAAACTATGGATTGAAAGTAAAAGCTTAATGGTCTGATTATTACAAAACTTGCCTATCTGAATCTGTTCTGCTCCTGCATACCAGTCAACTTCAGAATGATGTTTGTAACAGTTTCATGACTATTAGGCCATTTGCAAAGGAGAATTTAGGAGCTTTAGCTGACAACTGAACATACTAAATAGTGCTCTAAAAATAATCTTTGTGTTCAAAATGATGAAAAAAAAAAAAGAAAAACCAGATCTGCTAGATAGTGTGTCAAGAAACAAAAGAATGATGTACCAAACCTGGAGAACCTACGGTATTTTGCTTGTCTTTGATGTAAGTGTTGTATAACGTTTGCTCATGTGATATAGAGCCTACCAACTTAGGCTTTAAGGCAACCTACTGATTTCAGTAGGATTTGGTTTCAAACTTATATGTCTAGCTGTACAATTATACCCCTGAATATTTTTTTCTTGCTGTAGAGATTTGCTTTTCCTTCCTCACTTGCAATAGTATGTATCTTTAATACATGTTAATATGCGATATTAGATTTGATACCCCAACAGTCCCACTTGTTGGTTATTTTGTTTGTTTTGTTTTTATTTGTTTGTTGAGATGATTCTCCAAACTTGATATAGTATCTGTGGCTTAATTACTTTTTTTTTTTGATGTACAAGTCTTTACTTGCTGTCATCTTCATTGGTATTAGCAACATCTACCCATGCATCTAATACTTTCTGTTCATAGTGTTATGGGTCCAGACAGAATTATTTATATTAAACAGATGTTTGAAAAGATATTAAAACACTAGGGATTCCTGGTTTAAGTCCTTGAAAGCATAATCCACATGTTCATTTTTTGTCTGCTACTGTAAGTCAGAATTTTGTGTCCCTGTGAAGGTTTGGGTTATGTTAGAGCTAGACACCCATGGAAGGTCTTCACAATACCTTTGAAATTAGTGACGTTCAGATGAGTAAACAAATCTTTGATGGAAATGCGCATAAAAATATAGAATTCCTATCTCCTAGCTAGAGTAGGTTGCAGTTTGCCACTGAACATTGCTTCCACTGGAAGAATGCCAGTTCACTTTAAATGAAGTATTTTGAATTAACTGAGGTGTGTCACAGGAAAGGCTAATTTCTCTGCCTCCTTTATAGCATACTATAATGAGTAGAGTGGAACCCTAGCTTGAATAAGGCTTTTACAATTTCTAGGCTTTCCAGTGTATGGTGGAAGAGTTATTTTGACAACTAAGGATTTTTCAAGCCGCTCCAATTTATCATGCTTTTCTTTTCCTTCCTGGACTTACAACAACTAAACATTCTGGTTTTCGTGAAAACACTGTAATTACTTGGAAAGGAAAAAAGATCGAATGTGATTTTTTAAAGGTAAAAATTCAAATTGTTTTACTAGTAAATCCAGAAATACTGGAAGAAGCATTAGCCTATTTCTGCAACCTTGCTATCAGCAGAACTACTGATGTGCTTCTTGACTATTGGACTTCCAATCATGGATGCCTTGTGTGTTGTTAAAAAGTTGCAGACAGAAGATCAGTGGAAAGTCAGCTTGGCCATCTCTGTATACCTTACTGCGGATACCAGTAAGGCAAGCGTGGAGTAGTGGCTGGTGTTACTAATAATTTTTCTTCTGGCCCCCTTTTTTAACTGGCAGCGTGTGTGTTTGTGTGTCTTCAAATGACAAGCCTCTGCCTAATCCATACAAAGTGTTTGGTGTTTTAATAGCTTTATTTGTTATTTAAAAGAGACATAGGGCAAGGAAGCAACACTAACACTTAAATCTTGTTGCTCTGTAGGCCATTAAACCTCTAGGTTGTTTTTAGTTAGCAACATTATACAATGTAAATGATGACACAGTTGAGGCAAGGAGGTGTGGGAGACAGATAAGGTGTCTCAAGTGATTAATTAGTGCTCTAGTGACAATACTAATTGTATGTGATGTTGGACTCCTGTGCTTGTTGTTTTGTCTGATGGCAACAAACATAGACATATCCTCCTCCCTCTCCCTTTCATTTAATTATGGTCTGTAACAACTAATCCCTTTCCCTAGCCTGAGAGCATCATCCGCTGTGAAAGGTTTGTTACTCTTTGTCTCTCTCATGTACTTTGTGAAACTGGATGACCCTTCAAGGTAAGGCACACACTTGTGTGTGTTCAGAAGAAGCCCAAAAGACTTGAGCCAGGCAATTTGAAGTACTGGTCAAGTTCTTTGAAAGGTGGGTGTCAGTGTTACTAAGACCAGATAAAATTTCCTGCCTATGCTCAGATGCTTAAGTAGCCTCTGCTCTTCTGTAAGTGGCTCATCCGTCTTGGCATCTAGGCATGCTGATGGGACAGTACTTGAAGGCTTACACAGTCCTTGCCAGTGTTGCATCTGTCTGTCAGATTACTGGAGAACTTGTTAGTTTCTCTTGCTGTCTGCTGCTTTTTCCAACACTTAAAAAAACAAAAGCCCTTTAGAGTGTACTTTTATTATTTCATAGCTCACAGTGATTGATCAAATTATAGTACTGAATTGCTATTTAATGCAGATGTGATAACATTGTAGGACAGTGCTGTTCAAGTGAAAGACTAGATGATGTCAGTAAACATAAGGGGAACTTACAAAAGAGTAATAGCCACAGAAGGAGATGAGTGTTAAGGGTAAGCCTGAGCTAAGCATTGGTAGGGCAGACATTAAGCTGCAAAAGGAAGGCAGTTGAGAGAGCAGAATGAATCAACAGCTGGATCACTGAAAGTTATTTAGAGGTTAATTCAACAGATAGGCTTGTATGGAAGCTTGGTTGTATTTTCTCATTTTTGTGGGGAGTTTTGCCTGAGTAAGCTAGATGGATTGAGCCTGCAGATGTTGCATTACTATTAAAATTGTCATTTGCATTATGTGAATTGGACGTTCAGATCCCTTAGGCAGCTTGGAAAATGTCAGCCCTACCTGTGTAATAAATATGACCCCTATTAACCTACTATGGGACTTTTTTTCCCTTGTTCCTGGATTTCTGAAAGAGACTGTTACTGCATTCAGGATAACTGTCCTGGTCTCTTAGTTCAGTCACAGAAACCTCTGCATTTGTGTACACAGGTCACCGATTCAGTATGACCAGATATCCTTTGTGTATATATGCCCAGAACTCGGTTAAGTCAATCAAGTTTGTTAATGACCAAGCCACACAGACAATACTCCATTATAGGAAGGAATCTATTCCTGCTGCATCCAATTTATGATATGCTTATGCAAATTTAAATTTCTTTGTGCACAAGAACATCACTGAAATAAAAAAAAAAAAAAAAAAGTGGGTGACAGACAATAAGGAAGGCTGAAAATGTTTGGTATTTAGACTGAGCCCAGGAAAATAATCAATCTGAAACTACATCCAGAGTTTGTTTGGTGTACCTGCATTTTGTGAGGTGAAAAAACTGATAAGGAGTCCCGTTGTTGCCAAAGTTTGCTTTTTAAGAGCTGAGAACTTGGTGTTTCAGGTTTTTTGGCTCTGTGTGTGTGCACGTCTTCTTGTGTGTCTTTTGAAAAGATGTATACTGATTTGCATGTCTATAATAAGAAAAAGAAAAACATAGGCCACAGCTTGAGAACCACCTGTGAGTAACTTGCTCTTTTATTTTTAGCTCATTTTGTTTTGTGATGTGTTGGCATATATTGATTACATGGGTAGATTTTTAAGATGATGAGCTAAGAGATTGAGCAGCACATGCAGTGAGAATAAAACAGTTTAATAAAGAATGCTATTTTTATCTTCAACTTGGATGCTACTTGCATTGCGCCAAATTCCATCTTTACCTGTTCACTGCTTAATTGCTCAGTTGTAAGCTTGAGTATAAGCAAATCTGAATTTAGCATGACAAAACTACTTTTTTTTTTTCTACTTTTTTCTTTGTGTTTTTGACTTTGTAGTTTCTTATTTGGCTATTATTTTCAGTTTAAACTGACTCCTATACATCTTTCATGGTATATAATTGTGAAGTTTTATCTCTACTAAATCTAGCTGAATGATGTGGAATGAAACTGTTAGGATAGTCAAACCCTATTGTTTAAGGGAGAGGGGGATTATAGGAATGCTTAATACCCTAGAAATTATCACTAAATGCTTGATGGATAAATAGTTTTTCTCAGTGAACTTTCTCATCTCACTGAAAATCTAATGGAATAGGAGAAAACCAGCACTAAAATATGTTAATTGGATAACTTGCAGAATATAGAACATGATTTTTCACAGGAACATACTGAATTTCAGCAAAGATAGGCACCAAACTAAAGATCACTTTTACTGTGTTTTAAATCCTATCTTCTTTTATTCTTTCCACTTTTTGATTATTTCTTTTTGTTGTTGTTGTTCCAAAATGAATTAACTAAAACAATTCAAACTGCCATAGGATTTACAGGGAATATACTTAAAACATGAAAGGTTGTGAAGGTTGATAATGTTAAATATAATAGTCTCACCTCTGTCTTGAACATGCAGGCTTGCTGTTTAATTAGTTTTATATCTGGTGCCAGGAGCTACAAATAACAAATCAGATAATTTTTTTCTACCACTTTTCTTTCTTGCAAAGTTTCACTGTTAAAGCCTGTGGCTCCTGGGGCAGGAGACTGCAATCTTTGTGGCTCCATTTGCTCTAGTGAAGACGGAATGATTTCTTGCTCATAAGGAGTTATTTGAAATAAAATGAGCAGGAGTTGGAGGAAGCCAAGGGGAAAAATACATTAAGTGTTGTGTATTGTACCCTGTATGATGGGGAAAGGGCTACAATAATTTCTTCTGCCATAGGAGTTTTGGAACCCACATCTGTGAGAGAATGTCCTGGGTTGACCAAGTATGTGCATTTGGGAAGGTGACTTTCAGTCCATGCTGTTGGCCTTGCTCAACTCTGCATAAACTACTGAGCATGCCCTGGAGCCATGACTGGAGTCTGATCTTCCAAGGTACATCTTCTAATCGGCAGAGGATAGTATTGTTTTTATCACTGTATTTAATATGTTGTGCATCAATACTTCTGGGAGCAGCTGAGGAGATGCACCTGTGAAAACCCATTTGAGGATGGGGAGTGGGGAAATTCTTCAATTCCCTTTGCTGATTGCAGATAAGAGGAGAAGTGAAATTGTCTCTCATTTCACAGATTATTTTTTTTTCCTTCCTCTAGCTTATGTGACATTTAAGACAATATTTCTTAAATTATTTTAGTGCACTAAGCAAAATATTGCATAGAGAAGTATTCTTCCACTCGGCTCTCTGTAAGATAAGGACTTGTAGTCTCTGGAACTTCTTCCAGAGTGAAAGTCATTGCCTTGCAGTGGAGCAAACAAGACCTTTGTATCCCAAGGAAACATGTCTCATCTTGTGTGCAGGTACTCAGCAACAGCAACTATAATTGGCCTGTGTATGAAGCAAAGATTCCTGCCAAGTCCCTAAAACCAATGTCAGTACAGCAGTTTCCCTACAGACAGTGTCTGTTTGCTGAACTTTAAAATAATACTATGGCAATATGGCACACTGTGATGCATCGCTGGCAGTAAAGACCCCATTGAACCACTTGAACTTCTGGAGGTAGTGTACCACATTATGCTTGTTTTCCTGTCCTGGAGTTGTGCCATCAAAATCAGAAAATCCAGCTATAACCTCATTGAACTACAATGGTAAATCACTTGTTTTTGGGAAGCTGTGCTGTTCTGTTCCTGTGTACCTGCATTCTGGAGGGGGGAAAAAACCCAACACAAACCACCCACCATGTTTCGTTACTTTTTCTTTCTCTAGAGTGGAGAAGCATTTAAAAACTGCAGATAGATGGAGTCAAAGAGGGCATACCATGAGAGGAATGTTCTTGTAGTGCCAGTTGTGCATTCCTGGGGACCTTGAGCAAGAGTGGGATACTGGAGTTGGTAGATTTTCTGACTCATGCAGCATGACAGTTTTCTGATTTCTACCACCACCCTCTGACCTGCCTTCCACTAACTGCTCTGTGTCTGCCAGTCTTCTAGCCTCTAGGAAGTAGGAATGACACTGGTGAAACTATAACAGAGGCTGGGTCCATTCTGTATGGCAAGTTTGCATGTTTCAGTGGTGCTTTGAGGAAGATGTTGATAAATCTGAAGATGAACTCTGCAAAGGGTAATTAATGTAGTATAAGCTAGTTGATGGAATAAGAATTTAAGGGAGCTTGTAGGTACTTTGTGTTTTGGCACTTGAAGTGCTCTCCTGTGCTCTGGAATTTCTACCACCATAGGTAGCCCTGTACTGTGAGTATGGCACATGTTAATAGAAGTCTCTTTCCCCAGGTAGCTGTACTGCGTTATAGACTACCCAAGCCAGAGCAGAATTCTTTTCTGTCAGCTTAGTTATGTTTTCTCCACTGGTCTTGCCACAGCGGAGACTTTAATGAGGTGACAGAAATTTTTGAGATCTTGATTTAAAATGTGAAAGGAGCAATGCCAAAACTTGTTTGACTTTAAAAGTAGCCTGAGCTACTTCTTTATGAAAAGACTTTTAGTAGTGTTGCAGTTGAGCTGTGTAGTTCAGTGTAGTAACACAGTTCTGCTAGCCTTGCTTCAACTCTGAGCCATGGTGATGGGTTGACCTGGGCTGGACTCCAGGTGCCACCAAGCTGCTTTATCACTCCCCTGCTCAGCAGAACAGGGAGGGAGAAAATAAGATGGAAGAGAAACTTGTGCATCGAGATAAAGGCAGTTTAATAAAGCAAAAGCAAAGGTTGTGCATGGAAGCAAAGGAAAAATCAAAAGATTTGTTCTCTACCTCCCATCAGCAGGTGATGCCTGGCCACTTCCCAGGAAGCAAGGCTTCAGTATGTGTAGCAGTTGCTCCAGAAGACAATCATCATAAATAACCGATGCCCCCCCTTCCTCCTCCTTTCTCTAAGCTTTTGTTGCTGAGCGACGTCATATGGTATGGAATATCCCCTTGGTCAGTTTGGGTCAGCTGTCCTATCTGTGTCCTCTGCCAAGATTTTGCCCACCCTCAGCTTACTGTTGTTGTGTGGCGGGGAATGTTGGAGAGACAGCCTTGGTGTTGTGCCAGCACAGCTCAATAGTAGCAAAAACACTGGTGTATTACCAATACCTTGCTAGCTACCAGTACAAAGCACAGCACTACAAGGGCTGCTGTAGGGAAAATTATCTCCATCTCAGCTAGACCAAATATAGACATGAAGACAAACCTAAAGATAATGCAGAGAATGCCTGTAGTCAGAGTACTGCTCGTACTGCTGTACCGCAATGTAATATTAGTTCCTGCAGCAGGAATTCTACAGCTGTTCACACAGTCACAACTAGATGTAGACAAGACCACACCAAGTTCCCTCCCCTTGTCTCCTGCCTTGTGATTCCCCCCCCACCTTCTTTACTTAAAATTCCTTAAAAATACTTTGACTTTTTAAACACAAGTATTCTAACTTAAAGCTTTGCATTAAGTTAGCCTCTGTGGCAGCCCATCCCTCACTATGCAGTAATATAAACAGGGACCATAGTCACTCACCACTCCCCCTCACCCCCAACATGCCTTTCTTGCTGATTGCTGCAGCACTCTGTAATCAAGTGCTCAACTATAGTGAGCATACTTCAGCTTGTTGTAATTGCCCTTTGTTTCAGTCAAGAGACTGGTAATTACTCCTGTGGGCCATGCCTTTTGCTTTAGCAGCATTTGATTGAAACCAGTCATTTATTGTGGTAAAATCCTAAGGCTTTCTGCAGTGTTTACAGATAAGCTTTCTGTGTGACAGTCATTTAGTCTACCCAACCATCCATATATTAAAGATATTGCACATTTTCCCTTTCTCTATTCAGACAAATCTACTGCTGTTTTCAGTTTGATTACATTTCGGTTCATAGAGATCATCTTATGAGTCTCCTCTCCTTGTTTCTACTTGGAGCAAGAATGCCTTTTGCTGGCCTGTGCTAGTTTTTGGGCTGTTGGAAATTACTGATGTGAAACTCATTAATAAAATAAACTAAATACCTTTATGTATACTTTTATTATTCCCTTTTCCTTACCACTACATAAAAGAATATAACATCGCTTCATGAGGCCTTTTAAACATTAGTGGTTTGGAACCTACTAATGCTTGATCAGTTACTCTCAAATTATTAACAGCGATATAAATCTTTTGCTTATTACCAAGTTTTCTTGGTAACTAAGTATTTTAAGTCTGAAAGTGCTTTAGTGTTTATGAAAGAAGCCAGAAGAACCTTAGAAGAAGAAAACTGTGATGGAATTCCTCAGAGCACTATCAAATAGTGAGATGGTTGATATGTGTCAAAGGGTTAATTGTTAACTGTTTCTGGGGTGGGCAGTTTCGGTAATAGGGGATGTTTGGGTGACTTTATGTCCTAAAAAATTGAAATGGCCATGTTTCACATGACTTGTTTAAAATTGGATTAAAATTAACCATTGATCACCTGAATCTTGTAATGATCTAGAAGTAAAAAAAAAAAAAAA
>VXBL01008568.1:2237955-2251694 GCA_013400195.1 Aramus guarauna
TACTAGTTAGATTCAGTGATCCATGAAAAGTTAGGAGCTCTTTCACTCATCTTGTTGAGCTTTGTGCAAGGCACAAAGTTATCACTCCCTTGGACATTAGGGGTTCTTGTTCCCTTTAAAAAGATAGCATTCAAAAAAAATTATGTCTTTTCAAACTTTCTTCTATAAATGAAATGGGCAATAGTTCAGATTTTGACATTTGAGAACTGTACCTGTTATTATGCAAATCCTTCCAAATGATTCATAGAAGTTACAGTCGCGGTCTTTGTGCCTCATTGGTAGTCAGATAATGTGTGGCCTTGAGGGTTATGGGGCTGCATGTTTTGCCTGAGCAATCAAGACACCTACTTTTAGATCATGTGTGATCATGTGACCATCTTCCAGGTTTACTTGGATTAGGATCACTTAAATCTGTAGTTTAAAGTCTGTAAGTTATGAATCTATACAGTCTTTTTAAGTCTGTGATTTATCACACTGAGACAGTGATGCCTGCAGGGTGGTGATGGTGCTTTATGAGCAAGTTCACTTTTCAGTTCAGTTTGACCTTCGCATAGTATTTTTTTAGCAGTGTTTTTGTTAGATACCTATAACACAGTGCTTTTTTTGGCAGGACTGCTCTTGAAGGTCATAAGTTTGTAGAATACTTCACAAATTAAGGTGTTATACTTGATAAGTGGTGATTCAAATTGGCAGTAGTTGTTTTTGACATATCTCACCAAGACTCAAATCCTTGATTGTCTTGATACTTCAGGAGGAAGTTTTGTGCAGTCAGTGGATGATGCTTTTGCTTTTATTGCTGATATGCCAGCAATTACATAATACCCTTCCATGTTTTATTCTTCTACTTGATCTTTGGAGGAGTTGTTATTACTGCAGTTACATGTTTGAAATCTGGCTAGTGATATACAGTTACACACATGGGGAATTATTTTTTTGTGATCAGTTTACAGAGTTTTTGATTTGTCTTTAACATTGTTGTCTTTATAAATAAAACCATTCCTTCTGGCTTTTTTTTTATTGCCTTGGCTAGTATAGTAAAAGTTTGGGTTAGAACAATAACTAATCTGAAGGGGACAGGTGACATTTCATAAGCAAATTGATTGCTTCTTGGATCCTAGCCTCAATGATCTGGCTTCCTTTGCTGTGCTGTGGAAAGGTGAGATCTAAAAATTAGCAGATGGATATGATACAAGGTACAGTGAGAATTTGAACTTTGGGCTGTAACTTTTTACCATTCTTAGATATGTGTGTGGTGTTTTGTTGGTTGGTATGGGGGTTATTTGGGGTTTTTTTTTTGGGGGGGAGGTTTGTGATCCTATTTTATGGCCTGTGCATATTGTGTGTGATTGCAGGGGACTGAACTTGAAAATGCAGCAGTGTTTCCTTGTTCCATTTTTCTATGTATTTTGTTTGTTTCTTTATTGTAATGCTCCTTCCAGCTTGCACCTAGCACTGTCAAATTTGCATGCTGCTGAGCCTGTCACAAAGGCCCAGGCTTTCTTTCCTCTCCCTTCTTCCAGAGGTAGATTTTTCTTTCAGGAATTTTGTAGTTCCAAGACCTTACTCGATCTATTGGAGACAGGAGAAGTTGGGAGAACATAGTTACGCCAAATGAGAAATAAAAAATGTTCATGTCTGCATTGTGGCCTGCAATGGTAATGATAAAGCTGATAGAAAAATCTATGGCTAGAAAGTTGTGCTGCTTTTGAAGACGTTTTCCTGCCGTATTGCATTTTCTGCAAGTATTTCTGATGATATTGCAATATTTGATTAGCAAAATAGCTTTTCTTCATACATCTGAAGTCGTTGCAGTGTTTTAAGTTTGTGCTTATTTGCTTGTTTGAAAACAGGTATGGAAAATTAATGTCAATATTGTCTCTGATTTGTTTGTCACTCTTCCTCTGGTACAAGTATGTAATGAAAAATTTCCCAGAACAGGCTTGACAGAATGGTCAGTAGAAGGTGGGGGTTAACATTGAATCTCTTCCTTTTCTGATGTTAAGTAAAAATTGGTAAGAGTCAGAAGTGAAATCAATTGCAGTGTTCCATAGATCCATCAAGTTAGGCTTTCCCTGTGCATGAGGGGGGCGTGCAGTCTGTGGCTTATGGTGCCATTGCTACTAGGTCCTGCTGTACCTTACAGTGAAGTATTTAGCAGCAAAACCACCTGGAACAATTATAGTGTTTTCCTTTGTGAAGGTCGAAGTAGATGTCATTCTCCTTCAAAGCCTGCGTACCACAGGCTAAGTGAATACATACCTTACATGAAGTAAAATACTTGGGCATTTGAGACTCGTGTTACTGGTCCAGAAACAAAACTATTGTGACAAACTATTAAATGGAAGACTATTTCAAAGAAATCAGTCCTCCTTAGCAGGAAGACAAGTCCCCAGTGATTTCATACAAAAGGAGCAAAGAGTCTGATCAGTTTATTGAAGCTGCTCTATTTTTGCATACAATACAAATACAGGAAACAGAGTGCTCAAGTAGCACTTTCACCCTTGAAAGTGCTGATGAAGGCAGACAGGTAAATCATGCTGAGAAATGGGCCAGAAATACAGTAACAGGCAGGATATAGGAGCTCAGCCATCTTGCCAACACTTGTCTACTTGAATTATAACTCTATATATTCTCATCATGAATACAGTTCCTTGGACAGTACAGTCATCATCAGTAGTAGAACACTATTTGGTTACCATCACGTTGCCTATGTATGTTCTGGTTAACTAACAGATGTGTAAGAACCAAGCATCTGTGTTCCTGCTCCTCGGTTGTCATCATTATTGATTGGAATTAGTGATGACACAACAGTTGTGTTAAACAAACAAAAAACCCAAAAAAGAACAACAACAAAGCCAACCAAACCCTAAACCCCATCCCCTTCACAACCCAAAGCACCCCTTTCCTTAGTAAAGACTAGGATTAGAAACAAACAGCATTTAAAAAAAAAAACACAACAAAACAAACAAACCACCACCAACAAACAAACACAAAACAAACCAACCAACCAACCAAAAGCCCCCAAAAACACAAAAACCCCACAACACAACCACAAAAACCCCCAAAGCCACCTCTTTAGCTTAGACTGTACAGGTTATCTTTGTTAAAGCTGACAGGTCTGCGTGTTCTTGTGTGCACTGACCTAATATGAAGCGGTATTTGGATTTAGTAGCATAATTTAGCATCAGAGAGTAGGCTTGGAGCAGAACTAAGGATAGAAAGGTGTTTGGAACAGAAAATCCACTACCTTGCTCTCTAGTGTTTACAAACACGAATGACTTGGCCAGTCATACACCAGCCTTGGCCATCTTGGATTTTAATGAGTGTATTTCACATGTATAATTAGCTAGGTTTTTTGTTTTTTTTTTTTTTTAAGTTAAAATTTTCTTTTAGTGGAAAACTCAGTCTTGTAGTAACATGAATTTTTGAAGTGTTCAGATTAACAAGATTCTAATGGATATACTCTAAGGAATGATCAGAGCCTGGCAGAGAATGTTTATTGTAAGTCTCTTCCAATTCTACCTCTTAAAATGATCATTATTAATAAAATGAGACCATAAAGTGCATGACACTACACAAACAAAAGGCTGAACACTTATGCTGTTGCTGACATGAGTTCATACTTATCATGTATTATATTGACAATGTGTTTTCCCTACTTGCATTAGTTTAACTTAGATAATGACATTTCAATTCTCGGTAGATGTGCCAACAGGCCCGTATAAACTAGCATGGCTGGTTTATGGGTTCTGAAAATCTTGCTTGGAGATCAAAAAGGGACTATTCCCAGGATTCAGATATGGAAGGGAACCCATATCCTCCCATTCTGGAAATAATCACCCTGTATTTTCATGGAGGCATGTGTAGTCTATATACGTTTTGATGAAAAGAGAACCCCAGCTCAATGTGCGGAAATTAAGGGCGTTAAAATGAGCAGCATCTGGTCTTGAGGAAAAAATGAAATAAAATGAATCAGAGACATGGTGAACCCTGAATTATTTAAGCTCCTCCAGTGGTAGTGTACTGTAATTGCTTTCCCTTTCTGTAAATGTTTCACAGCTGTGAAGTTTCCAAGTGAAGAGCTAAAGTGCTGGCTATTGTACAAAAATTAAGGCCAATTTCTGCTTGCCTTGCTCACTTGTAAAATCTCATCAGGCCTGATTCTCCCTATCTTTTGCTCTCTGCAGTCAATTACACCTGTGCAAAGTGGTTGTAAATTGCTAGTATTTATGAGCTGATAGAGTTTTATCTCACGTTGTGCCCTGTCTGCAAGACTACAAAAAGGAACATGCAGTGCAGAATCAGGTCCGCTTTTCTTACCACCAAAGGAGTTATAGTTGATAACAAAGGCCCATAGAAAAATATGTGAAAACAGCAAGAACATTGGACAGGTCTTTAAAAGACTCAAACCCACAAAATGCCTAAGAGAAGAAAATACAGCAGCAGGTTGCTAGACTGTCACTGGACACTTCAGAGGTGGAGTGCAAGTCAGTCTCTGTTAGTGAGCTCTTGGGCAGTCAACCTCTGCAAGGAGCTGAACTTCTTCAATTACAAGAGTTGTACGTAACTGAGCACACTTAATATGTCTATGGAGTGTTAAGTGTAGGAAGTTTTAGTTTTTGTTTTATTCTTTCTTACTAATTTGTCCAGAGTAATGTCAGCAGTAGATTCTTTCTGTACTGTTTAGAGTGGGATTTTTTTTCAGGCAGCATGCAACAACCTAACATTATTTCTGTTGCAGTCCCTGTGAAGGATGTATGCCAACGCTGAGTAATTGCCTTGGTAGGTGGTGGTGAGGAAACTACAACCCACCCCCCACCCCNATTCCTACCCCACACACTCAAGAAAAGTAAGGCAGTGTTTCTTGATCCTTGGAATTGGTAGAGATGGAAAAGAAATAGGAATACTCGTGTATTGGCCCACCAAATGCATCCTACAGGGAAAGCTGGCTTGCCTCTGCATAGCAGTCAAAACCAAAGCAGAATGAAACACAGTAAGCTAATGACGTGACTGTTCCCAACAAGGTACATCATGTGAACTGTTCAGTTTTAAACAAATCACCTTGAAAATGAAGTTTTGATCTCTTGAAATGCTTACACTGCAAGCTTATTTTTTCTCTTTAAAATTGACACAGTCAGACCAGCTAGTCACTGGTTTTCTTGCAAGGGTCACATATACTTAGTTTTCTGTATGCTTCACCTTCTCTCTTGGATGTCTCTCTCTACATTTCTGTTCATGATAGTTAAAAATTCATGTGTTAGTGTTGCCTGTTAGTAGAAATTCTGTCTTACTATGTGTTAGCATTTCTAAATGGATTTATTGTACTATTTATTTTTTTTTTAAGTGCCACTGCAGGGAATTTAAAATAACCCAGCTAAGTTAAAAAGCAATTACTTTTATTCTGATTGTGTGCAGACAGCCACCATTTTGAAAAATGAAAGAGAATTAGGAGTCCTAATAAGATTAAGAGAAATATACCATATTTCCTGTCTGATGTGCCTTATGCCTTTCTGGGTTTTCTCAGCATTGGTGTAGAGTTCATCTAAGCGTGGGAAAGTTCCAGGATATCTACTTCATCCTCCCTTGCAAAATGTGCACCTTCAGGACAACATTTTAACCACTCGGATCTTGAGCAGTGTCCAGTGTCATCTGTAGGATGGTAGTGGTGCTTATAACACTTGCATCTGATGTGGTATGGAGTTTGTCACAGGGATGATTCATAGGTAAAAGTTCCAAATGACATGGAAGGGATTGAAAAGTGCATCTCCAGAAGGAAATATGAAAGGAGGAAGAGACTGGCTTGCTTTCACATGATTTGTGGGCTCGAGAACACATAATTATGTCTGCCTTTGGGACAGGGATGTTGTGGTACTTGCATGAGGATTTTTTTAAAAATTTTACTCTTTCAGCTAATGTAGATTTGTATTTTCCTGAGGGAGTGACTTTAGAGGACATATGTCACTAGGGGGTTGCTTACACTGCAACAGTAAGCAGTCTGGATTTTGTTGGAATGACTCAAGTGTGTATGTGAATATATGTAACACTGGGCTGATCAAAGGCAGGATCTGCCACAAAAGGTAATGGTATAAAGATTGGCTTTGCATGACTCATCTACAACCACTATAAAGAGAACACAGCATTTGGTCACTTGTCTCCTGTGTTCTTTGTACTTGTCCTCAGCATTTCTTTTTTTCTGAAAGGTGAATAGTTGCTGTTGCGCATGATTTTGAGTATCTTGGAATTGTGTGGTGGTTTGGTTTTTTTTCCAAGTACTGCTGCTGTTCTGGTGCCAGGTTAAACTGCGCAAACTGTAGAAAAGTCCAAACTAGCAACTGTACTGAGAACTTGGAGTGCTATTGAATCTTTTAAGTGCTTTAAACCAGTTCTCTCTTTTTAAGAAGTGCAGCTCATTGATGCTACAAAGAAAATTTAATTAGTTGGCATTTATCACCCCCACCCAATAGTAGAATAAGCTAAAAAGCTTTACATAATGAAATAATCTTGAATTTAACCAACTTGTTTATTTAAACAGAGTGTATTTTTTAGAAAAATCCATAGTCTACTTCGTAAATTCATTTCAGATCTTTTTTATTGATTTTGATTAGCCAACTAATTTGTACTTAATCAATAAGTGTGATTCTGATTAGCTCATTTTGAAGCCTTACCATAGAAGGCTGAAATGAAGGGATTAGCAAAGTGTTTTGCTGACATTCCAATCTATTTTAAGTGGATGCAAGCTTTCTAATAAATATTTAATGGGTAGTTGTTTGTGGTTTAATAGAATTAGGTAATTCTATTAGAATCCTGTTTGGAGATTTACATGTACCATACATCACTGCTGAGGATATGGTTAATAATTTAGGCTAAGTGTCTAGTAATTAGAAAAACAGTCAGATTAAGTAGGGACTTTTTTTTTTAGGTCATCCAGGGATTTAAATGGGTATGTGTTGGCTGTGTAACTGCAACTCCCTTCTTAGGTTCTCTCTTGCACAGAAGAACTAATTGGGCAAGTTTGGGACAAGCCTTAAATGTGATAACAAAGCATGAGGCCCATGGGGTTTATTTAATATCTTATCCTCTGAGTTAATGAGTTGGAAAATAGTTCACTGTTTATCTACAGTAGATTGAGCAGATGTTGCCAATTCAATTTTATGGAAAGTAATCTCTCAGAGATTGTCTTCTGCCCATTGCTTTTTCATGGGTTGAATCTCTGCTGTCCTCTTCTCAGCTTTAAGAGAACACTTCCCACACCAGTCATCGAGTTGACAAAGGATTAGTGCAGCAGAACTTGGTAAAGCGGGTTGATATGAGGAGGCTTTGCAAAGGTTGTTTGAAAATACCCTGAATTTAGTGTTTTAAGCTGAATGGCAAGGAAAATGATAAGCAATTGAGAAGGCACCGAGGAAAGTTAAAAGTAAATATGATATAGTGCAAATACTTCTCTGTTGTTGCCACTTACATCAGCTTTGGTTTCAGGTGAAGCTGTAGAAATGGTGATATAATGCGCACAGAAATCTCCGCGGACACTTAATTTAGAGCTAGTACAAACAAAGCTGCAGACAGGTGAAGTAGGGTACTGGTTGTAGTCTAGACCTAATCTCACTGGATTTCAGTGTGTGTGGTTTGACAAAAAGATGTTATCTCATCTACTGCAGCAATTTTAGAATGTGAGGACAATATGAATGCATAGCTGAGCGAAGGGAGCATGCCCAGCAAGAAGCTTTGCATCCCCGCTAACCCCTTTGTCATTTGAAATGAGGAGGCTGTCACTGATCTCTTGCACTGTCCAGGAGGTGAGCTCTCCTTGGTCTTTCCTCTAGTTACTTGCATTGTACCATCATCGCTTTTGTGCGTCTCTCATTGATTATGGAGTATTCAGTTACCATTTATCCTGTCAATGGAGGAGATCCTGACCGTATTTCGTGAGGTGTTTGTTTTCATGTACACGTACGTCTCTGAACATGTGTATTTTCCATGGGAGAGCCAGAGGCTGGTGTTTTCAGTTTGATCCAGCTCTTAGGTTCTGGTGGTGTTTACTGCATTCACAGTACCTATTTAATGGTGTAATGGAGCAGGAGCAGCACCACTGTTGCGCTGCTTCTGAGAGTTGTGTCTCTAGAGCTAGGTTACTTTAACATTTAATTTTGCAAGTAGGAGAGGTCAAGAGGCAACAGTACTGCAGAGTCTTTCTGCTGCCACTTCCCTTTCGTTCTCAGTGCTGTCTGTTCTTACCAGCAGTGAGGCACAAGAGCGTGTTGCCTACCTGATACATATATACTTTGCAGAATTGTTTTTCAAAGAATACTCATTTTGTGAGGCTGTGTAGTTAGGATTGTAGTATGTGAGAGTTTGATAAAGGCTAAAAATCAAGGAAAAAAATCAGTTCTTTAAATCTGAAGGTGAGCTAGTTGATCAGTGTGTATAATTAAATATGCAGATTTGGACAGTAGCATGTCATTGGCCTGTTACACAGTAGTGTCATGTAACATACAAGATGACAGTTTCACAGGAATTTTTTACTTTGAAATGGCCAGATAATGATGTATGAATGTGAAAATTCAAAGCAGCACTGACAGTATTTTGTTTGTTTGCATTTTTACTTTTCCCCATCTTTATACTTTTCACTTCTCAAAGTTAACTAAGTGTGTTACTCCATAACACTGGTAATGCTGTTGTGCAATAGTACTGGCTTGAACTGGAGATGTGGAACACTCTGACAACTGTCAAGCTCAGAATTAGACCTCTGTGGCTTTGAAGACAGGTTCATTTCTTGACAAGTGCAGAGGCCCTTTTATGGAATGACTATCATTCCTTCAGTTAAATCTGCTGGAGCTGAGACCTGACTTTTAGTATATGTACCTGTTTGTGCATATGTGTGCATATAAATAAGTTGTCCTAAAGCACTTTGGGCAGGTTTTGAGGCATTGTTGTTAATGCTGTACTCCCTAGGTAAAGTGAGGTTAATAGGCACTACATTGGCACAAAAGATCGGATTAAACCTGTTCTTTTGGGATATTATTTCTTAAGCTTCTCTCATTCTCCTAGTCCTTGCATGGATAAAAGAATGGCATCAGCCTGGTTCCTGTGCTCATCTTGTCTGCTTTGTTCTAGTTTTATTTCTTATGAGGTAGTGATATGTATTGTGTTCTCTGGAGAACAGTTCCATTACTGTGAGCTGTTAGTTCCACTCAATATTCACTCCTTGGAAACAATGGTTTGATGGGCTGGGACACGGATTGTTATATTAAGCAAGAAAATAACTTGAACTGCTCCTGTAATTACTTCACATGCAGTCAGTCTCAGAATTTCTGGCAAGCTCACCTTCATTTCTACATATATAATATTATAGCACTTACCATTTCTGTAACATGGCTTTACACCTTCAAATTGTTTTATAGTTATTAACTAATTAATCTCATAACACCCCTGTAAGGTATATCTCTTTGTTTCTGCTTGGGTGACTGTGTGGAGGATAATAATATGTGGCTTGAATATTAATAAACACTGAAGTCATATGCTGCATTTGTGGTAGGTGGTTTGTGTTTTTGTTGTTTTGTATTTTATTTTATTTTTTAAATCAGACTTGCTTTGTTAAACTTTGTTTCTGGTTTAGCTGGAATGATTACTGTCAAAGGCAATGACAAAATGTAGGTTCTGGAAGATGTATAGGGTCTAATTTTTTGCTAGTGCTGATGATTGTACTGCTCCAGTAATAAGTTAGAAAAAATGCAAATGCTGCAATTGTGAAGTCTTATCATTATTATTAATTAGGGACATACTCTTTTAGAGGCTGTTGGGTTTTATTTATTTATTTTTAATATAAAGGGGAACTTGAAAGCACTGAAATCTCTTCCTTGAGAATTTACAAGGGATGGTGATAATCTCCCTTAGCTTTGGCTCTTGACTAATTTTTCAGTTCCTAGAAAATACCAGCTTATTATGCAGACATCTTTTAACCCTACATTACAGTAAGTCTATGAGTTGTAATAGTTGAAAGTGATGCTGGACAAAGACTTTCACCAGAAAGATGAAATGATGGGCAGGTGAACAATGAGAGTAGGGATTTATTATGGTTTAACCCTGACTGGCAGCTTAACCCCACACAGCTGCTTGCTTGCTTTCACCCAGCAGAGTGGAGAAGAGAATCAGAAGGGTAAAAGTGAGAGAACTTGTGGGTTGAGATAAAGACAGTTTAACAGGCTGCATGAAGAAACCACAAAGCAAAACAAGGAATTCATAGATTCACAGAATGGTTTGGGTTTGAAAGGACCTTGAAGATCACCTAGTTTCAACCCCCCTGCCAGGGGAATGGACACCCCCCACTAGACCAGGTTGCCCAAAGCCCCATCTAACCTAGCCTTGAACACTTCCAGGGATGGGGCCTCCACAACCTCTCCAGGCAACCTGTTCTAGTGCCTCACCACCCTCACAGTAAAGAATTTCTTCCTAATATCTAATCTAAATCTACCCTCCTTCAGCTTAAAGCCATTACCTCTCATTCTATCACTCACTACATGCTCTTGTAAAAATTCATTCACTACTAACCATCAGCAGGTAGGTGTTCAGCCATATCCAGGAAAGCAGGCTGCATCGTGCTGTCCTGCCTGTGCGCCCTCCCAACTTCTTGTGCACCCCATCTACTCTCTGGTGGGGTAGAGTGAGAAATGGAGAAGGCCTTGAGGCTGAGTGAGCCTCCTCTTCAAAGGAAAGAAAAAAACCACCTGCAAATAAAACACACACACACATAAAGAAAATCCAAACAAAAAAAAAAACCCAAACCAACAACCTCACCTCCTCAACAACAGCATACCCAGACTTTAAATATAGAAAGCACCTTATTTTGTAGGCAAAGTTCTTTCGTACTTTTGCCAGGAATCTTATCCTGGTGTTTCCCTGACCTCACTCCTCAAAACTGGCAGTAATTTGCCTGTTTTATGTGAAATTTTGGTGTCTTCAAAATCTGAATCTTTGCTGTCTCTACTTTTGTATGATGCCTTATGCAGTAAAATTATAATTTCAGATAGGCATTTGGGTGGTTGTTAAAGCAATTAACTGAAACCAGTGGGTTTTTTTTAATTTTTTTTTTTGAGTTTGTATGAAGTAGCATCACTTGTCTTCCTGTCATTGAAAGAAGAAAAATTTGAGGCACGCAGTGGAACTACAAAGCATTGTATGTGTATTAACTATGGAGGACAGGCAAGGGAGAGCAAGAGGAAGTATTGACTTTGACAAAGTGCCCTGGCAGCTGTGTTGATTATTGAAGAATATCTGTTTTGGCAGATGAGTTGTAACTAGAGTTGCCAAGAAGTAGTTTGAGTAGAGACAAGCATCGTTAGACACTGTTCTCTCAAAGGTTTTGGCAAGGTCACTGGACTAACTGTGAATTTGGGTCAAGGACCTGAGTAGCTAAGGCAGCCTCATTTATCATCAGCCAAGGTTGAGATAATAGTCATCAGACCATTTGACTCCAGCTGAGAAGTGAACAACTAACTTTGTTTTAGTAATGATTTGAGAGACTCATCAATAAAATCACCAATACTCTTCAGTGCAGTAATCTGTCCACGTCTCAGTGGCCAGCATGATTTCTTGGCAGCAAAGAGAACGAAGAGCAAAGTGGGCAAGCTGGTTAACTTTTCTTTTGCTTCCTCTCACCTCTTCCTCATGGAGACACCTTGGAATCTCAGGACTAATTCAACAAGGTCATCCAAGACGTAATTCTTTTATCCTACAAAGCAGTCCTATCTTGTTGCATTAAAATAGTTGCATAGTTGCTGGTTTTATGCAGAAATTGTTCCTAAATTACTGGTATTGATTGTGCTATTCCTGTTTGTTTTGCTTATTTATGAACAAAATGTCTTCCCTGGACATATTCCCAGTTCATGTTGACATAGGCAAGAATTTAGCTATGCTACCTCAGCAGGACATGGTGTTTTGCTAACACAGCTGTGGAACTTCCAAAACAGGTAACCTCTGGCCAGCTTGGAGGGTAGACAGAGCAAATCTGCATTTCTTTGCATGTAATTTGCCTTTATAGCCTGACTGCATCTGCGTTGAGCTGTAACTGTAGACAGAGAAACACTTGGATTGATTTGAACTAATTGAGTTGATCAAGTGTTGCCGATTAGTTCAATTTGCACGAAGTCCCACTTGTCTTGTCTTCACTTGGAACAGCAGCAGTGCTAGCAAATGAATTACTAGGTCAGAGCTCTTACACATAGGCAGTTGAGGGATGCTTTGTTTCTGCACTGGGAGACCAACTGATAGGATTTTGAAAAAATTTGGTCACTTTGAAGCTTTGATTGACCCTTAAGGGTTGTTTTTATTTACTAGAGAGTTTTGTTTTCTGTAGGCTGCTCTAGTGATGTCTATTGTACACGATATTTGCCTGTTTGGCAGGTGCTTGTATTTCAATCTGTGCTAATTTGTATTTTACTCTATGTTAATTCTACATGTAGGCATTTTTTTCATTCATGGCACCTCTTTCTATTCTCCAAAGACATCTATAAAGTTATCTTCCTATTTGCAGTACAATTTTTGCTCTTAGCTGATAGACAGTAGGGAAGTGGAAAGCACTTCACAGATTCTAATGAGATAAGCTGTACAACACCTTAAAGCATAGAGATAGCATATGAATATTCCTATTTTACAGATGGGGAAACTGAGACAAAGAAGGGTTAAGTGTTCTGCTTTAAGTTATTGAGGAAGGTGAAGTTAAAGATGAGAATAGAAAGAAGGTAGATAGTACACCAAGTTCTGGGGAGATGGCCTTCAACCATTAGTTTATCATTTCCTCACTAAGACTGCCTTGTTACTGTATCTATTTTAATATATTGCAGAAATCTTGTACAAGGTTAATCTTCCTGATGTAGTTCTAGGTAACTAATAGGACAAAATACTATTTGGTTAGCACTGGAGCAAAGAAGGCCTTCTAACTCTAGTAGGCCAAAACCACGAATGACCGTGAATGCCAGAGAAATTTTCTTCCCAAAGTCCTGCTTGTTAGCTGTGTTGCGTTCATCTGAAAAGAATGCTGCAAGGGTGTTTGCCTGCACCTAGTGAAGGGCCTTGGGCTGCCTTACAGCAAAGCAGGTGCTCACTATGCCCTTCTCCCTTGGCTGACGATATTAAAAGAGTTTGGGATGCAGCTGTATGAGTGTAGAAGCACATACTCTCAAATGATTTTATTTTTATCTGGGTCTTTTTCCCGTGGATTATTTTGGTTGATGTCAAAACAAGCTCTACTACATTATATGCAACTTGAGAGTTGTCTTGCAGTCATAGCACCAGCAGAATAAGGAGTCTTTTCCTAAAGCCCCTTTGAATCACCTTCCTTGAGGATTCATAACATTTTTGCAGTGGAAGACTTTCATGTCATCATTAAGGTGCATGTATGCATAATGTTTGGTCGATATCAAAATGGAGTGTTTTTTTAATTTATAGCTATAAATGGAACAGATATCCAAATAGTTTAAAAAATTTCAGTAAAATTACTTTGTAAGTGTATGGTATGCACACAAGGCTACATTTTATGATCCTTACTCATGATGGAAAATACTTACATTCATTGATCTACACTTTTCCATTTAGTGGGACTTCTGGGGGGAGCAGAACTTGTGGGTAGGTCAGCTGAAGTTATAATTTGGACTAGAAAAATTGTTTTCAATAAAAACAGTTTGTTGGAAAAGCAAAAACAATTGTAAAGTGATCTGTTTCATATATTCCTTTTTTTTTGGGGGGGG
>VXBL01008568.1:2257335-2420942 GCA_013400195.1 Aramus guarauna
AAAAAAAAAGTGCAAAATAATTATCTCTGTGTGTGTGTGTATATATATATATATGCATATATATATCAACTTCTCACCGTGAATGACTTGTGACAGGTAATTTGTATGGGATTTGAAAGTGAATATATATGTATGTGTATTGTGTATGTAATACATATAATAGTTTATATTCTCTTCATCTTGATGATGATACAGATTACTAATTAGGTTGATAAAGTAAGTGTTTCAAAAGATTTATTGTGGTATTGGCAGAGTAATGAGTAGTTACTTTAAAATGTCTTATTTTGTAGTGGTGTCTTGTTCTGAATTTGATTTTTATGGAATTTTTTTAATGCACCAACCCACAAGGTGAATCCTAGAGCGTTAGTATTAACTCAGGGTTATGGTCCACTCACGATATGTCTGCCAGCAACAGTCCTCTGAAGCTCTTTGGCATTACCATAGCTGTTGCCATGCAGGGGTGTTGTGATGCCCCTGAAATGGACTCTGTCTACTGCCACTTAATGCACAACATTTCCTCAGTTGAGGGATATCTACTGCACACAGGTGATGATAAAATAGATTAAGTTTCTGTCCTTTCTCACTGATTTATACAGAGATTTTGAAGATGTCATGCACACATGGATAATTCTTTTTCTTAAATAAGCAATGACTGAGACTTCTGTTTCAGGCAATACCAATTTCAAAGTCATGTTAAATTTATTTGGTGTCTTGGGTTCCTAAGATGGCAGTTTTGTTAATTGGTCTCATGACAGTAGTATGTTGTTTAAAAACTTTCACTAGTATTTGGAGTGCTTGTTTGTCTGCATATCTTTTTCCTGAGAACATTATTAGAGGTGTAGCTTACTGCCCTTACCCTGTCAAGCTGGTTTAGGACTCTTTAAGTATAGTGCACTAATATTCATATGCAGCATTGTATTGGAGGGTTTTAGATGTGTGATTTCTTTGTATTACCTGTGTCACTTGCGAAAGGGAGAGGTTATCTGTTGAGTACTACAGTGCTGTTGGATGGGCTTAGTGTATTTGGATTAGGTGTAGTGATGAGAAACAAAGGTGCACATAGCTGTGGTTTGGTGCTGAAAAGAGGAGGGTAAAATGTGGGTTTGAACTCACAAGTTCAAGTGAAGTGTGGAAAGGGAGATATTTTGATGATGTTAATAAAGTGTCCCCTTTTCAGAGAGACTTGACAGAGCTCTTTGGTGATTTCTGATCTCTATTTAGAGGGATGGGGAGTATTAAGGGGAAGACGCAAATCATTGTACTTCAGGACTATTGGTGTCTTTGGAGTGCCATGTAAAATCTGTGTGTGAGACTGAATCAAATCACTAATATATGAAGAAGTGTTTGCCTTTTAGTGTGGTTTATTTATGCACCTTATACCTGAGAAGATGGAGTTGGCCCTGTCTGCTGCTGAACAAGCTGGCATCTGCTAAGTTAAATAACTTTCTGTATTTTCATTGTGGGTCTCAAGGAAACGACACATCTTTGTATTTGATATTGCAGGGTGAATAATACTGTGTTTACTCTGTGCTGCCCTGTTAGAACATTGATCTTTCCTTCCATTCTTCCTTACTTTGGTAAATGCAGCAGTCCCACTGATGGGTCACTTCAGTGAAAGTCAGTCTTACCTAGTGAAGGTGCATGTTGCAGGCTGGAGCTGATTCTGGAGTTCTCGTGTATCATAGCTTTGCCAGCTGCTGACACATGCTGATAATAGACTTTTTGTTAAGCAGCAACTTTGATTATAAAAATCAAGTGAGCTTTAGGTAAGTGTGTCTATCTTATGCTGCAGTGAATACAATTCACCTGTGGGCTTGTAGGTGAAATAAGGAGAATTCACATTTCAGTATAAGCACGATGAGTTTCAAGAGGTGAAACCTCGGTACCAACAACCAAGAAAGCATGAGCAGATTTAGCAGGAATTCCTCTGAACTCTGCCATCTAGAATATAAATGTTAGAATTGTCATCCTATTCCACCTCAGAGAGGAAAATAAGTGATGTGTTTTCACTGAGACAAACATTGCAAAGAAAACCCAACCCAAAACAAAAAATCCAAATCAATAGTAAGAAAATGTGGTATGAAGTCAAAGGCCCTGAGACAGTATTGGTGGCATATAGTGACGGCTTTCAGCCTGCCTTACAAGGTAAATGTTTTGTTAAGAAAAAGCATATAGCACAGTGGTCTGACTGAAGAAGAAAACTTGCTACAGAAGTAACAAGCAGCAAGGCTTTACTGAGGCCAAAAGCTTAACAGGGTTCCAAGAAATGCTGGCTGGACAAGATCATCCTGAGTTAGCATGGTATATATTTAAAGAGTTAAGTGGAATTTTGGAATGGATAGGGATTGTGTTGTTGGGCCAAACTTCATTAGGGCTCAAGAGGAACCTTGGTATCTTAACTGCCTTCTTCAAGAATTCTACTTCACACTGATACTACTGACCTGTGATCAAATGAAAATATGGGAATAAGGCAACTGTGCATCTAACTGGATATATCTGCTTCCACTTTTACCACCACATTATCATCTTAAGCTTTGGTGTATCATACAGATGCATGCATATTTTCTTTTTCCTTGGCAAGACAGGACAATAGCAAAGACATCCAGCGAAAGGAAAAATACTGATTCCTTCGCTTTATCTGTGAACAAATGTTACATGCAAACATTCTGAAGCAGATGCCCTTAAACCAGTAGAGGAGATGTGAAGCCAGTGGCAGCAACTAATGGGGAAAAAGTCAGAAAGTATTTGTAACAGAATGTAAATTGAGGTTTTTGTAGTGACTCATAAACACTAAGAATACTCAAGTAAATAGTTAGTCTGAAGTGCTCAAGATAAAAAGACAGCTCTTGAATTATTTCAAATGACCTAGTAGCCTTTAACATGAATTACGTGTTGAACAGGTTCAGTGTCTCACACTGCTGGAAACAAATCTCTCTCAAACCACCCTTAGCTATTAATAACCTCCTATGCTGCCCAGATTGCAAGCTTCAGCTGTTTGGTGACAGCATTGTGGGCTTACCTTTTTTTTTTGTTTTGTTTTGGTTTTTTTGGAGTGGTGTTTTGGTTGTGGTTTTGTTGTTGTTAAGCATTTGGATCTTGTTTAGGTAGCAATCCACAGAATGCGAACTGTTCTATTCGGGGGGAAGTACAGAGCACTTAAAAATAAGATCCAAAGAGTAGATTCAGATGGATAATCATAAGTACTAATATCTAATGATAACTTTCATTTGGTTTATCTTCTGTCTTTCTAGAATGCCAAAATGTTCTTAATGGAAAATCTCACAGCTGCTGTTAGTGGACAAGGGTTTTGGCAGTTTCGTTTCTTTTCCAAAGCTTCTGCTGGAAGTGCTCACGCTGCTTTCAAGTGCCTAGGAAGATCTTTAGTGAGGGAATAAACTATCATCAGTAAATGACTAGGCTTAAGTTTCTGTGGTAATAAATATGACTTTTAAAGAGATGTTTTCAGCAGCCAAGGAACAACATCAGTTACTATTTATAAGGGTATATCATCCCTAATTAAAAAAAAATAAATGTACTGGAATTAAGTATGCTGCCATTGAAATGTTGGTACTAATATTTTGTTGCACTTCCTTTTTCTTTTGTTCTTGACAAGATAAATAATATAGAGGAAAACCATCAGACAATAAAACCCCCAAACAGAAAGTATTTTTTCTTTTTCTCACCATTGAAAAATAGAAGTTGCATGGGAGTCATTTCAGTGATCAAAATTTTTATTCATGGGTTCTGACTGAAAAATGATTGTGATTTTTGAGTGGCCAGTGGTTCTGGAATGAAACAGGTTTTTATAAAACCAAATTTCTTAATCCTCAGATTCCTCATGCTGTATTTCAGTCTTCCTGCTGCTACTCAGTGTGTTTGCATGCAGTAAGAAAAACAAAGATTTTTGTGTGTGCGTTTTTGGTTTGTGGTGTTTTTTTGTTGGGTTTTTTTGTGTTGGTTTTTTTTTTTTCCTCCCCTTAAGTTGTTCACAAAGGCTATTCCTTGGTGCCTTCTGCCCTGCATAACAAATACAGGTCTATTCAGAAATTCATTATGGGTCCTGGCTCTATATTGCCTTTTCATGTCCCTCAGTTGTTTTCAAATCCTTTAACCTCAGCTATTCTGAAGAGTTTATTTTGGTTTGTGGGTGTTCTGAAGTAAGGAGTTTATTTAAACTGGCTAGCTCCAACAGTTAATGCGGTGTCTCTGAAACTGCCAGTGAGCCTAAATTAGGTTGTCAGAGTCAACATACCGATCTAGTGAGCCTATTAAAAACTTAATAACTTTTAAAATTGGACTCTGGGTAACAAAACATTGTCCCTGTGGATTAGATTTTTCAGTAGATAAATCCATTAAACTGTGTCTTATCACCTTCCCTCTCTTTCTGTTAGAGATTGCCCAAAGAAGACTTTTTAGAAATCCAGTGAGTACCTCTAATACTAGAACATCATAAATCAGTTATCATTGGACTACATCCAGCTCATCCAAATAAATTCTGCTGTGTTAGGAAAATTTTCTGCTTTTCTTTGGGTTGTCTTACTGATGGTGTTTGGATTTCTGTGCCTGAGAAGAAGGTAGTTTGTTTTAATGAGGCAAAAGTAGGGAGAAGATAGCTATAGTACTTGTTTGTTGCATATTATTTCTGAGCCCATAGTCCATCCTGATCTTAGTAAAGGAGCTGTCAATTACATTTAAAATCAGATTTCTGTTGTCTCAGCTTCAGTTCTGTGCATGAGGACATGCTTTGAGTCCAGTATATTTATATTGCTTTCTTCTTCTCTCTCCAGTACAGTAACAGATAACTGACAGGTGGCAATATCTATAATGCATTGCCATAAATTGGAATTTCCTCCTTCAATTTACTCTGAACAGGAAGGAAAATTCTTCTTCTGCCACAATTCTCACGTATCACTGCATTAATAGATGCGAGTGGGAGGTCAAAATTGAACTTTTTAATGGGAACAAAGTTGCAGCCTTAATTATGGAGGAAATTGTAGATTACTCATAATAATCAACTGAAGTTTGAATGTTAAGTTTGACTGGCAGAAAAACATCTGTCATCATTATTACTATGTATGAGACCAAATCCATTTGCAGACAAGTAGCAAGTGATTAGACAGAAGTAGGAGAAGTGAAAGGACTTTTATGAGAAACTCCTTGTAATTCTTTTCTTTCAAGAAGGGTAATTAGTGGCCTTTTAGATATTTCAGCCAGTTGCAATGCTCTCTGAAAGCAAATTAAATAAAACCAAGCATGGTCATATATGAGAGCAGTGACTGGAATTGAGCCCTTCTGCTCTAATATCCTACAGTCTTCGCACTGTGTATCTCTGTGCAAGGTGGATAGTAGCAAATAATCTAGGGTTTTTTCGCACTGCAGTTGACAACTAAAGGACATGTAAAAGGTGGAATATGTACAGCATATGTAACACTGATGTGTAATTCTTGATAGTAAACAGTGTCTTAAAATGCGGTTGTCAGTTCTGTGGTTGTGTTAGAATGTGTGCTCTAAACTTTGAAGAGAACCATAACATGTGAATTGAGGAACATGGTAGGTAGACGAAAATATGTCAAAATAAATATGCCTGACCTGAAAGAGAGTCATCATTAAAGACTATGAAGTATATATCGGTCTTTATGAGAACTACTGTTTTCTTTAGTCAGTATTACCAGCTGTGGTCGAAAATGCTGCTAAACTCACTGAACTATTTTCAGTAGATTGTTCTGCTTTAGTGAAAAAGGTGAACTTGACTTCGGGTCTCTTGAGCAAACACAAGTTATAACTGCTTAAGCAACCCAAATGTCAGTACTTTGTTATTGTTAAAGCAGAATTATCAAGAAATCTGCATCAGAGGATATTGATGACACTATATTTTGATATTTAGATAAAGCATTCTATTAGAAGCTCAAGTGAAAGAGGAAGTGATAAAGACAATTAGTTCTGCTAACTGTAGTCTGTGGTATCTTATCTATGGATTTTTCTCCTTACATGGTTGAATATTCCCTCTGCAATTTAGGTTTCATCCAACAAAGAAGATCTGATTTCAGATAATTCTTCTTTTAAGCAAGCAGTTGGTACTTTAGTCTGCCATTCATCCATATCCACTAATCCCAGGATAAACACTCACTTATGAGAGAATTCAAAATAAAGCACAACATGCAATTTCTCATTTACAATAAATTGGTAGGTAATATTTTTTATTCTCTAACACTTGCCTACCAGTGGCTATATCTCCAAGGAGATGAGTGCTATTATAAATATGATATGAGTTTCCACTTTTCTAAGGAAGCATAGCTGTCCTTGTACAGTTTATAAAACAACTGTATACTAACCTCACCGAACACTGGGATATTCTTCTGTGTTTTTTTCCCCTCATGGTTTATAATGACCAAAACAGAAGTAACTAGGGCATCTGTGTCTTTGCAGACAACACAGACCTATTACCTTGTTACTTTTGAAGTTCACATAATAAATAACAATTAGTAGGAAGCATGGCTCCTTAGAGTGGGACCCTGTTGTGCTTGGTACAAATACACTACTTAGCTCATCATTTACTCCCAAATTTTATAGTCGAAGTATAAAACTCTTGTCAGTAGTGAAGTTGGACAAATGACTGGAGTTGATGGGGACAGGGAAATGATGAAGTAATGGGCCTCAGCATAGCTGCCACAATCTTCATTCTCTAGGTGTTAGAAGGTTTTGAGTTTGGGCAGAGGAAGCTGTTCGGCCTGGGACAGAAAGTGAAGGTGGTGATGCCTTAGATGCAACTTGTCATAGTGAAGCTTGGATTTAAGAATGAGAGAATCAAGTGAGGTGTGAGAAATCTCACAAAAATAAACTGTGTAACATTTTGTGAAATACAGCCATAGCACTTTAAAAAAATGAACAAACAAACAAACAAAAAAACCCCAAACCTCACAAAACTAAAAAAAAAACCCCACAAAACAAAAAAAGAACCCAAACCAAAACAACAACAAAAACCCAAACAAAAAACCAAACCAAGCAAAAAACCTTTTATTGGAGGATCTCCAAGCAGCTTGCAAATATCCATTAATTACCTCTCAGTGGGAAATGATACAAAGATCATTTCACTTGTTTTGGAATTAGAAATCAGTTGCTGTTAATGTGTGGATCAACGTTGCTACCATCTGTTAAAAGTAGGAAAGAAAGTAGAGCTTATGGACAAAGCGTTAATTTGCAGTCGGGATGTTCATACACATAATGTAACCACCTGACCTTGAATTTAAATTTTTAAAAAATTATGAGACATTTAGTGGGTTTTTGTAGTAGAAATCTTCATAGCTCAGATTTTGCATCATCTGACTTTTGAAGTGAGGATGGAGCCTTGATACCTGGAAGCCAAAAATCCTGATTATGCTGGGACACAATCATGCTACTAACAGCCTGTGCAACTGAAAGGGGTCAAAAGCTTCAGGGACTTTAATGGCTGCTCAAACCTCTGAGCCTCTGCTGTTTTTCAAATTACTTAAGTGAAGTCTCACCCCAGCTGCAGTCTTGGGCTGTATTACAAACTTGCCCATCATAACTGTGATACATTGTGTACAACAAAGACCTTTAAAGGCCTTTAATGAGGCTTCATTTTTCAGTTCCTCACTTTTACAGAACTTTTCTGTAAATATTGAAATAATTTGTAAACTATGTAACTGACATTGTCAGTGGCTTTGTGATTGTATGTACCTCCAAAGACATCTCCTATTCATCTCTTTTTAAGGATCTGATCATGGTAGTAATCACAGTTACTTTTTTCAGATTTGTGAGGATATTCACTCAATTTCGGTTTTAGTTACTGTTCCTACAACAATGACTTTGCTATTAACGTATCAGTTATACCAGGCAAAAGGTGAAATTGCCTTTCACTACTTGAAAAACCAGGCCAAAGTAGCCAACAAATGTTTAACTTCAAAAACTTTGTTCCATATGAGCGAGCACTTTTGTCAGCTGCCTGGGTAAATAATAGCTCCTATTAGGTGTTAGCCAGTACAAATGCATGATGAAAACAATCTCTCATTTTCTGTAGAAATAATGCACTGATGCCCTTGAAATAGCTGTAGGCGTTTTTACTGAGAATCACAGCACAGGAATGGGTGTGTGTGTGTGTGGGGGGGGTTACTTTTTTTTTTTTAAACTGTTATTCACAGAAATACTCATCTGTCTTCCTCTTCTGTTCCTCCAGCTTTGATTAGAAGCCTGGTGTATTGTGGAGAGGAGGAGTGGGATGAAGTGTATGGTTATTATGACTAACCACGGGGGAAAATCCTTTTCCTGACATGATCTTTGGAGGTAGACAGCATTCTTGGGGTTGTTTTTTTTGATGTTTTGGATTTTGTTTGTTTGTTTTCTGAGCTGCTACGAGAAGCAACAACGTGCAAGACATTTTAAGAACAGGGGTGGTGATGCATGTATCACAGATGCTGGAAAGGAGGCAAATAAGTACAAAAGTGCTCCCTTTAGAATGTAGTAAGAGATGTAATATCTCCAGCACGGAGGATTGGGTAGCCTTGAACGTTAGAAGTCAAATGGTCTGATAAAGATTAATTGTGGTTGTATCTGATCATGAAAATTAAGATACCTTTGTTCACTTCCTGCTCATTGCGGACATTCATATTCTTTTTGTCAACTAAGTAATTCTGAATTTCACTCACTTGAGTACTCTGCTGGAGGCTCTACCACTTGTTAGTTTCTGCATGTGTGTGGATTAAGTAGGATTTCTAATAAATCTGGACTCCCCAGTAAAAGTGAGCTGCTGAGCCATTTTATTTTAACTCATAATACGTCATTGTGGCTTGTAGTGTGATTGAAAAAATACACATAATAAGACCCAAATTTAGCCACTCACCACTTGGTGCCACTCTAGCTTTGTGAACTGAAGTGTCACCAAAACTACAGATCTATCTTCCTCTAGGTTTGCCAAGTGCTGTCTAAAATACGACACTCTGAGCAACCATCTTTCAGCTATGTTGCTCTGAGTCAGAATAGATGGTGGCTGACGGACAGTTTTCTGATATTGCTCAGAAGGGAAAGGAGATGGTGGTATCTATGATAGAGATTTTAAACTGAATATGTGGATGTGAAAGCACTGCTGGTTTTTGTTTTCTAATGCTGCTGTCACTTCAAACCTGAAATTGGACTAAACCATTTCAATGACTGTTCTGAGACTTTTCTTTTCGTGAAGAGGGACAGCCATTGAATGTCCTTGCAGGTATTTGCACAAAAAGTACAGAGAACTATGGTGTGTGTATGTGTGTGTTGCTTACTCCATTTATTTAAGTACTTCTTGCATAGCACATCTATGTGCTTAGACTTTGGGATCTTGATCTGAAAAGTGTTGTGCACCATGGGTCATTCCTCTGCAGCCAACCCCATCATCTTTGTTTTGTTTCCCAAGATGTGCAATTGTACTCAAGGAGACACCTTTTTCAAAGGATAGTGAGGACTTCAAAGCTGTTTTGATACTGAGAATGTATCCTCTCCCTATGAAGTTCTGTAAATGATAACAGCAAAACGGTGATGATTTCTTGCAAGGTAAATGTTCATATTTGCATGCTGAAGGCAGGATTGCACCATCTGAATGGATGAGGAGCCAAATTGTGGGACAGTTGATGATGAGGAGCTGTAAGACTGGCTGGACAAGAAGTGTCCAACTTGGAACGGGAGTAGTATAATAGGAATCAGGAAAGGGAGAGAGGCTGTGGAACCCTCTCTTTTGGACAAAGGAAGGAACTCGGTAAAGAAAATAGGACTTGTAACTGAAGTCTGGGATGGAGAAATGACAAGATGAAGTTGAACATAGGAACATGACCAGGAATAAAAGCTTAAACCACTCTTGCAGTGTGTCTTCTCTCTGCCTCGCCTTTCTCCTCTCCACTCCACTCTGCCCTTCTCCCTGGTTGTGCAGACATTGTTATTTTTTACGTGCTTAACATTAGAGGAGTGAATCTGGGCCAATTATTTTTCCTGTAGATTGAAGTGCTGGGATCTGATGTGTGGCTAATGGGCAGCTGGAAGCAATAAATTCTGTAAACTATCTGTAAAAGAAATATATACAGAAGCCGAATAAGATTGCAAAGAGGACCCTAATTCCCATATTTTTCTAAGCATTTGACAATAACTCTACTAGAGTTTAATCTCTAACTTCTAAGTGACTTTACAACTGTGTAGTTTCCTTCAATACAAGGTTTGTGTGATAGACGTACACAGATAATACTTCATTTTTCAGCTCCCTGCTATGCCACTTTTAGTGAGGTATTTAGCAAATATCTGTATGAGCATTACTTTACTGTTCATGGATTTTAAAGCAGAGAAAACTGGCGGATTCTATAACAAAAGTTTAGGAATTAAAATCAAATTCTAGAACCTGGAAACTGGCTTAACACCTCTATTCCTGTAGAAGTGACTAAGAAGCTTTAATAGGGAGAGAAATCAAGTTATCAAAAATGAAGAAAACACATCTAAAGGTGTTGCTTTGCACTTACCCGTTTCTGATAGTTCTCAGAATTGCTAGTTCTCTTATAGGATTAATGTCTTTCTCTTGCACACCCTCCTTTACACTAAGAGATCACTCTTTGGGCTCTTTGGTTTATTTGGGCTTTATTGTTACTGTTCATTTCAGCTTGACTTTTCATCCTACCACTCGTTTTATTACTTGTCCTGTACTTAATGTTGTATGTAATAGCCTGAAATGTTGCTTCAGTTGCAGATCTCTGCAGAAGGGGAGAGAAATGTGGTGCAGATGCAGAGCAGGGTGTCTTCTGCACACAAGACTTACTTACTTTGTTGGGTAAACATCTCAAAGTTGTTGTGCAAGTTAATTTATATAAGTTGGCAATAGTTATTTTTCAACTGGGGTACTCCATACAAGCAGGCGTAAGACTTTACGACTCCAGAGAAATTGTAAACCAAACAGGTGTGTCAAAATTTCAGCTTGCATGATGAGCCAAACCCTTTGACCAATTCCTTTTGACCTTGCAACACCATGATCTTAGTCTAATATCTTAGCATGGCTAATCTACTGGCCTCAGTTGTAGCCTGATTATTATACCGATTTACGTTGTTCCTGTGCATCTCTCATGTGACTCCTTCCACCTCTTTGTTTAACATTAATCTACTCTTAAAAAAGCAAATAAGCCAAAGCTACCTGACAAAGATGATTTCTTGTCAATGCTTCTCTGATCCTGTGACCAAAAAGTCAGATGAAATCTCTGTTTTAAACCTAAAGCTTGTATAATTTTGCCAGATTATGAAGTAGCTGATGCCATTCTGTGCTTCTCCTAAATTTCTTCTAGAGGGAATTTTAATATGTCAATACCCGAAACAGTGTTCTCTGTTTTTTCAGTAGTTCTCAGTCTCCTTCTTTGTGTACTCAAGTTATTTTCAAAGAAGCAGAAACAAACTTCAAGATGCCTGAACTTTAATATATTAAAGAACAGTTAGTACTAAAAGAGTGTTTCCCTCCACACGTCCTTTAGCTAAAAGAAATGGAAATAGATGGTGTTTTTTAAAAAAAAAAATATAAAGCTTCATTTAATCCTTTATGTTTTCAAGGTTTTGAATGATTTCCTTCCCCTCCTGTATTGTTAACAAAAGGTGACAAAGACTTTTAAGGGTAGATATTGCCATGATACTAAGGAGGCAGAAATCTTTGTGTTATAAAATCATGAATCTTGTTTCCAGTGTTAAATGGTGTATAGTTACAGGGTCATGTTAACATGTTTTGTTTTTTGGGCCTTTTTTACATGAGAATTAATATAATAGTCCTTTGGAGTGAAAGATGTTATGGTAATGGAAAAATATTGTGTATATACTGCTCCCCTTTGTAAATCTCATTTTTCTGTATAAGTTTCAGAAATAACCTATGACAGAGTTAATAGCAAAATGTATATATTGTAAACTGCATCCAAGCTAGCTTTAAAGTGGTTAGCTGGGTGCCGGAAGTAATTTTTTAATGCAACAGTCCAGAAGTCTTCATGAGCTAATTTATCCTTCATTACTGTCTTGCTACAGCTAGACTGCTTTCCTGCATGAATTGGTTTACTTTAAACTAATGTGGATTTCTGTACGCTAAATTTAAGTCAGATGTATAGACATACCAGAAAATCTGTTCCTTCCCTTCTCTTTATTTTTGTCTGTGACTTTTAGTACAAAGCAAGGTACATGCATGAAGGAGGGTGTGTTTGGGTAAACATATGTGCAGACGAGTTGTCAAGCAAAATGAGCAGAAGGCTCAGGTTCTGAATTACCTTAATTTGTCAGCGTAACTCTATTGCATTCATATTACCTATTTGTATGCATGATGCTCTATGAAATCCTTGCTCTAGTCTTAAAAATAAGACTATGATAGTATTTTGCAAGCTGCTTCTGAATTTGCAGCACTGACAATTACAAACTTTCAGGGGAGAAAACGAAAAAAATTATGCATACATATATAAAGCAGTGTGTGCTTTTGATGATAAAAGACAAACAAAGTTCCAAAGGGACTCATGAAGTCTGTCTGACTTTTTAAGGCTGTGATGATGAGACATATGAAACAGTCAATCTTAACTATTGAAAAATAACCTTAAAATATTCTCACAGGGTCTAAACAAGAAGACAGTTAGAAATCTACTGTTTGAAAAACTTCTGCTACTAAATCGTTATAACAACTTGTCAGCAAAGGTGAATTTGAGGAATGTGCCAAGACTCAGTACAGTGATCTGTAGCTTAACACCTAAAGACTCAATTGTTTGATTTATTAGTAAATTTTATAATCCCCAAAAGTACCAGCTTTTTATTTTCCTGGGAACTTAGTTCTGGCGAGCAGAGTGACATCAACAAGCACCTTTTAATGCAGGGTGTTTGACGGTGTAATCTTAGGTGAACTTGAGCTAATAATTTTGAAGTGACATTCTTTTTGTATGAAGGAACCATTGGAACAATGGAGTTCTTTGTGGGAGAAAACAAGCTGGGATAGCTGCCCTGTCAGACTCCCTCTGCTCCCGCAGCCCTGTTAGCTCTAAACTGTTGCAGCACAATGTTAACTTCCAATAAAATGAGTGCCTTTGGAGCAGGCTATGAGGAGAATGCATAAAGCTCAAGATGTGCCATGCATAGTACCTTCCTGCATTCTTACTTTCTTTGTGATCATCCTTCTGGTACTGGCCTGCATTGGCTTCAGCACTTATGGGTAGGCTCTTTAAACAAATAGCTGAGTATTTGGTCTCACTGTAATAGAGGCATTAATGTTTGCTGAACATCAAAAATGTATTAGTAATCTGTTGACTTACTGATTAATGGGAAACATGTGATTTTCAATGTTGGAACATGATGCTGTCACATTGACTTAAAGTATTGCAGCACAAAGGTCAGAAAGGGATATTATTGCAGTACCATAAATGGAATAATTCCTCAGCATTTAACTGTTCTAGGGGAAGAAAATTGATGTGATAAAGGGAAACTAATCAGCAGACATTCAGTTGATACCGTGTGCTTTTTCAAGCAACAGTGCTTGTAGCTATCTTAGTGTTGAGAAAGAATTGTTGGACCAATACACATTTTACTGGACAGGCTGACTACTTAGGAGTTTATACTGGGGATTAACAAAGAACTATGATTGCAGTTCTCAAACTGAGATTCCTTCTGTTTAGCTGAGTTGCTTAAGAATATGTGTGGATTTGAGGTAGACCGAAATTGTGCTTCTGTACTAGAAAGTAATTATGTAGGTTACTTTGAAATACCTGTTTTGTAACGTGATTTTAAAGCATATTAAACTTGTCCAAAGGGAAAGTTAAAATGGTACATGTGGACTCAGAGCCATTGAGAGAGCAGTATTGCCACCTGTAATAAAAAGAACAAAGCAAAGTAGTAAACAGTAATAAATAGTATGAGTTATTAGTTTCACAGGTCAGAGCAACTCAGAAAAGTGGTAGAGTGCATAGACAAAGGAATAGGTGGTGAAGGAAGAGGCTGGAACATGAGCTGTCATGTCTGTGAGAGTGCGATTGGCCCCTCAATAGGGACTGATAAGCCTGTAGCCTTCACTGAATTATACCTTGAATAGGTAATGAGTGTAATCAAACGTACAGCCAAAGACCTGTGTGAGAAGGAGACATCTGCCAGGAAACCTTCAGAAATACAGGGACAATCTAATGCTGATTATTGTGCAAGTACTTCAGGAAAACTATCCTTACCCTTTCAAGTATTGTTTCCTTCCTTGAAATTTTCTTTGTCTCTTGCTGCTTTGCCTTTCAGAATTCAGATGGATAGGGAACTCTGGAGTGTTAGAGATGAATTTCAAGCAGCAAGAAGTTGATGGAAATGTGGTGCTTCCATAGAGACTAATTTTCACTGCAACCCCCAAATTGTTTCCAAAGAGATGCCCATCACTTTCCCTCCTCTTAGAAAGTTAAGAAAAAATTTGATTTAATTGGTTTTCTTTAGATATGTCTTGTTTATTCAATCAGTATGACCTTCTGGTAATCTGGAGTGAAACTTCACCTTAATTGAGCCCAGGTTTTTCTATTTTATTTGAGGAAGTGTTTCTAGGACAGTCCTGTGAACTGATCGCATAGCTGCAGATCACACAGTTTCTTTAAGTAATCTGTTGTAAGAATATTGTTTGCTCTGTCAGTCTAAACAAATACAAATGTATAGATTGTTATGGGTACCAATTCCGTAGTTAATTTTCAAGGTTCCTCTTTGAACCTCATGCTGTAATATTGAACATGTTGAGAGCACACTGCATATGAACATAGTTGAGTAGAAATCTCATTTAGTTTCAACTACCCATTAACTTAAATTGACCAAGCTTTGTTTACAGACTTGCACAACATTTCTTTAACTGGTTGTAATTAAGCTTATAGGAAGTAATTAATTACCAGCAAGTTAATAGAGAAAGTAGTCTGTAAAAACAGAACTTTAACAAAATGGTTCAATAGGTTTTACGTATTGTTTAGTCCTGTCTGCCGAAGTAGGAGGAGTGTGTATCAATGAGAAACAAGCTCCAGTGAAGTATGGTGTTACAGTTCACTTTGAGGACAAAATTATCTCTGTATTTTTGTCCCTCTTTTATGTCTTTGATGTGAAAGAGATGCAATATGCAGGCAAGCTATTTATTACTCTGTTTACTGATTTGCTCTGCTCTCATTACTGTAAACAAAGATTTGTCTTTCCCAACCATTCTTAGTGTGTAGCTATTGAGTAACCACTGTTTCACCTCTTAAGACATTTGTCGTCTTCGGGTTGAGATCTGTTATGCTCAGCAGCAATTTTTGTTCATTGTTTACTTCCTCTCGAAGATATTTTGTTAAATAGCATGCAGATACTTTGGCAGTGATTTATAGCATACTACTTAGGTAGCACTGCGGAAGTTTTGTAGTAGAATATGGATGGAAACAGCCTTGAGTAGATTTGCTGCTCTGCCACTGTTTTGCTCCATAGTCTAGGCTGCATCCAATCGGAATAATTGTAAACTGATAGTGAGAAAAGATAGTTCAGAAGACGTTGATTCAAATTCCTGTTTCCATGTCAAGCTTGTGGTATTCCATCTTTGTCTGGAGAAAGTCATAATGACAGGCATTTTGCAGAATTTTTAGGTGGGACATTGCTGATCTCTCTGGAGATCAAGCTATTCTTGTAAGAAATATGCATCCATCTTGGAGTGGTAGAGTCAAGTGAGAAGAACATGTCACCAGAGGACTGAGGTAACTAATTTAACATTTTGCTAGAGAAAATCATTGTTAGGTTATTTACACAATCTGTAGTAACATCAACAAATATTAAGAATCCTCATTGCAAAGTGTCTCTCCTGTAACAGTTGTAGACATGAGGGTGTGGGGGTTGGATCTCTGAGTGCCTTACCTTTGGAAAAAGGAAATTAGAAAAAATTAAGTTGCCTTTCCTTTTAGTAGGTAGTTGAAGAAGAGTGTTGGTTTCCTTTGTGTTTCTTCCAGTATGAAAAATTAAATATTCTGCTTTGGAGAGATGCTTGAAGGTCAAGTGGAATATTTTATGTTGGATAGATTAGGTTTTCAGAGGAGGAGAGATTGCACCCTTGAAAATGGACTTGATACTTAATTTACACTGGCTTTTTTGGTGGTGTGTTTGTTTGTTTTAGCTATTAAACAAGTATGATCCTTAATTGTTAGTGTTCCTGAAGTTATGTAGCAGGTATGGAAAAAAAGAAAAAAGCAACAACAAAAACAAACAAAAAACCCCCAACCAACTCTTCTCTGATTTCTAAGCAAGTCTCTATGCTTATTGATTATACAGGCATTCTACTGGGTAGAATGATAACTGCCTCAGATCTTTGGCACTTACCCCTTTTCGCTGGCTCAGACAATTTAGTGTAATTAATTGTAATGGCTGTATTTATCTTATGTGGTTTAGAGTTTACTCTCTGATATCGTGATTTCCTTAATGCAGATACTTCAGTATTGTTTCCATTAGGATCAACTGAATGTAATTGTTTAAGCACCTTTAAGCTGACCTAAGCTGAAAATTGATATTCAAACCACAGCATCTTTGGCTGAAAAAGACTCAGAGTAATGATTTTGTAATCAATCAACAATCATTGTGTAAGGGCTGAGTCATTTGCTCTGGCATCTGTAAGACTGCTGTGAACTATAAAATAATACGAGAATAACAAGTACAGAGGTGAAATACCGTGTAGCTCCCTCAAGGAAACGTTTTCATCTCTGGAAATTTGGTAGCAGGGACTTGCCAACAATTAATTCTTTGTCATAGTCACCATGTGTAATCCAGTAAGCAGTAACTGCAGTAGTTATAGAAGGTGATAGTCTGAAATTTGCTTTGTTGTTCTGGTGAGGCTCGTTTCTTCTAGAACAGATTTGTTTTTACATGGGAAAAGAGGAGACAGTTTGGTTCATATCCTACCTTAGATACGGGACAAGGCCCTCTACTAAGTGAGCTCTCATTGTAAGGTTTAAAATTGTGTGACTGTAGCAAGATATACTAGTATCGGTATTCAATGAAAAGTAAAGACAAGAATTGAAATTGCTGGCATTGGAGTGAGTCCAGAACCTGGTTTAAACTCTTGCCTTGCTGTTTATACTGCAATGTAATCTGCATCTAAGGAAAGTTCACACAAGAAGGAATCGATTCTTTCCTTTTACATCTCAGCTCTTTGCTTGGTTAAAAGCATGGAGGGCAGAAGTTTTCATAATGACTTACAGACAAATTCAGGACGAAACCCAAGTTTCGCCTAGCTGCTGGTTAATTACTTTGGCCCCTAGAAATAGCGTTTTCAAGGTGGGAAATAGCCATCTGTAGGTACATGTGAAATACATCTTTCTAGGATAGCATATAGTAAAAGTGTATTCTCAAAAATAATGAACAAATAAAGATAGCAGTCAACTAAGTACCAGATGCCCTATTATTGCCTGTTAGTTCAGTTGTACACTCTGAAGAAATGAAATTAAAACCTGTGCCGTATTTTGAAGAAGTCCTCTGAAAATCCATTGTGTTGTTTTAGGTCCTCTCTTCTGCATTACAGCATTGCATTGTTTGGCAAACACTGAGTAACTTTAAAGTTACATCTGTTCTGTGTTCAGGGAATGGGCATGTACCGAGGTTGACTTAAAGATTTGTTGTTCGGGGGGTTTTTTGAGGAGTAGCAGCACTGAGAAGCAGCAGGTGTTTATTCATAGAACATCTGAATGTGATAAAAAGAGTTACTCTGGTCTTGACATCTGTATTACCAGGAGTGTCTTTTACTGTGTGCAATGGACAGATTCTTCAGACAGTGTCTGCTTTATGAGGATCGGTGGACTCCACCCAATATGAAATGGGTTCAGCAGTCAATTGGCACATCTCTACTTCAGTCATCTCTTAGCTCATATTCCTGGATTTATTCTCACCTTTGTGAAAAGATTCTTCCCCTTGTGTTTCACAGAACGTAATGTAGTAGATATATAGTAGATAAGTGAAATATTTGCATTTATCCAAACGTAAAAGTGAGAGAAGAAACTTTCCCTGTTTTAACAAGATATGCTGAACAGATGAAACTGGGGACAGATGGAGGACTGGGAGTAGTGGCTGATACAGCAGAGGCTAGTGCTGCCATCCAGAAGGGACCTCAATAGGCTGGAGAAATCAGCTGAGAGGAGCCTCACAAAGTTCAACAAGGGGAAGCGCAAAGCTCTGTACCTGGTGCAGAATAACCCCATACATCAGAACATGCTGGGGCCAATGAGCTGGAAGGTAGCTTTGCAGAAAAGGCCCTGGATGTCCTGGTGGACACCAATTTGAACGTGAGTCAGCAATGTGCTGTTGCGGCAAAGGAGGCTAATGGCGTCCTGGGCTGTGCCAGAAGGAGTGGTGCCAGCAGCCTGAGGGAGGTGATCCTTCCCACTGGTGAGGCACCAACTGGAGTACTGTGTCCAGTTCTGGGCTCCCCAATAGAAGAGTTAAGGAACTGCTGGAGAGTGTCTGGCAACAGGCCACCAAGATGACTGAGGAACTATCTCCTGTGAGGAAGGACTGGGAGAGCTGGGACTCTCCTGCAAGGAGAACAGAAGGCAGGGTGGGCTGAGGGGAATCTCATCAGTGTGTGTAAATACCTGAAGGGAGGGTGCAAAGATGATGGAGCCAGGCTGTACCCAGCAGTGCCCAGTGACAGGACAAGAGACAGTGGGCACAAACTGAAACACATGAGGCTCCATTAAAGCATCAGTAAACACATTTTCACTGTGAGGATGACAGACCACTGGCACAGGTTGCTCAGAGAGGTTATACAGTCTCCATGGGGATATTCAAAAGCCGTCTAGACGTAGTCGTGGACAACCTGCTCTAGGTGACCCTGTCTGGGGGGGTTAGGGGGGTGGACAAGATGACCTCCAGAGTCAGCAAGATGACACACCGCCCCCCCACTCCCCCACCCCTTCCAACCTCAACCATTCTGTGATTCTGTGAGAATTCATTTCACAGAATGAAAAGAGTTCATGTTTCACAGTCATTGAAGTGGCTTGTTCAGGTCCTTCTGCAGCAGGGTAGTGAAGAATGAAACCAGTCATTTGACTTAATTCTATTGCCCTTTGTGTGCTGTGTTGCCTCTCAGGTTTCTCTTTGCTCCCTCTCCTCTTTTTCTAGATGTAAAGCAGAAAGCTTTACTACTATGTTCTATTTTCCAAAAGTGGAACAATAAAGCTGAAATAAATGGTGGGCAGGAGAGCTAGAAATGCACTTCTAAAAAATCCTGAGACCCAGGTGCACAGTTATGCTTTCAATTGCTTTAAAATTGGAAATTATTTTTGTTGGTAGAAATCACTGCTTCTCTTGATCTTAATACCTGCTGAATAGGAAAAAAAAAACTTAAGCCAAATAACTGTCACTTTATGTTTTCTTTTAGGATTTATGTATTTTGAAAACATGTTTTTAGCTGTTTAAGAGTACTGTCTTCTGTACTGAGGGACTTAGGCCACTGAAGAAATTGGTGCAGAAGATTTCTAGCTCTAAGTGTAGTTCTTAAATGTTTTCAGGGAAGTTGGACTTGATGAGATTAATCCTAGGGCATTTAAAGAATTGGCTGCCTAGGGAAGAAAGTGGTATCTGGGGAAAAGCAAATACAGAACTTCAGGAGAGGGTAGGGAAAGGATGAGCTGGGTAATTAAAGACAAGTCTGTTTGGCTTAAATATAGCAAGGAATAATTGGATAGACATCTCATAAGCCCCTGCCAGTTAGCAAGATCGGTTACTGAGTAAACAGATTTCTCAAGGGCAAATCATGACAGACCCATTTAATTTCCTTGTAAGGCACTGTTACAGGTCAGGTGGTTAGGAGAGAAGCAGTAGATATTATATACCTTCACTAAAGTTTTATGTAATGTTCTCTTAAGTCAGATGAGGAAAAGTGGTCTAGAGGAGTCTACTGCCTGGTGGATATAAACTTTGTCAGAAAAAAATTTTCAACAAATGTGTGCAATTGGCCAAATTTCAGAACATAGTAAGATATCAAGGAAGGCTCGTCAACATCCTATGTCTCATATTAGTCAGTATTTTTATTAATGACTTGAACAGTAGAATGCAGAGTACTTTCTGAATCTGCCAGCCCTGCCAGAGTGAGAAGGAACACAAGAGCATGGGGAGACAGGTACAGAACTCAGAATGATCTTGGAGTTCAGTGAGGATAAGACCAGGGTAGTGTACTTTAGCAGGATGAATTCAGCAGCATAAATACAGCATGGAAACATTTGGCAAAGTGGCATTTCTGTGTAAAGGGATTTAGGATTTACAGAGAATCACCACTAATAGTGAGTCATTAATATAATGTTAAGATGACAGCTAACACCATATTAATGTGCCTGTAACACTTGTGAAATAATCTTGCAGCCTCATTCAGCATTGGTGAGGCCTCTATTAGAAAACTGTTTCCAGTTTTATTTTTCAGACAGCTGTAGTCCCAATGAAGACAGCCCTCAGAAGAAAAATAGCAGGTCTACAAAACACTGCTGAGAAAAAAGAAAGTAATAAAGAGGAGCTAGACTTGTTTAGCCTAAAAATAGAGGGAAGATGGGATGTAATAAATCTTAAAATATACGAATGCTGTTTCAAGAAGAAAGGGGGTGATCTGTTATCTGTTTATGGTGGATGGAGCAAGTATGGAGCTTAAATTATAGCATGAAGGCCATCGAAGCTCCTAAAGGCTGTACACTCTCCATTGTAAGAAGTCTTTAAAGCTTGCCTTTAAGATTAGATTGATGAGACTGGTCTGTCTTATACAGCTGTGGAACGTATTTTCTGCAGGAAGATGTACTCAGTAATTTTGTGGTGGTTTCACCTCTGTAATTCTGCCCTCGTTCTTTGTTCTTGCATTTTGTACTGCGCCTCTTGCTGATTGTGCTGACAGAGAAACTGTGTGGTGTTGTGCATGTTTTGTTATCTAATACTAATACTCCTAAAAAAATTAGGAAGAATAGCCCAGTAGAAGTTGTAACTGTTATTAACTGGTGAAAGTAGAAATTGGAATGTTGTTTTCTGATGAATATGCAGAACAAAGGTATACTCAAGAAAATGTATTTTAATGTACCTAGACTGGGTGCCTCTGGCATTTTCAAAATTCAGGGGAAGAGCAAATATACCCGGCCTCTTCCTGCAGCTCTTCTTACATTGAGACACAATTCAGAAAGTTAAGTAAAAATCAGATTTGCTGAGAAAGATATGGCTTGAAATCTGTGCAACTCCTCCAAAATCCACTAAAGTTAGTGAAACTTCTCCCCATGGATGTAATCCAAAACCCAAGTGAGTTCGTGATTTTTTTTTTTTTTTTTTCTCCCCTGTTCCAACCCCCAGTACAAAGAAGATGCAATTAAAATTGTGTGGAATTGATTTTTCCTGTAATGATTATTCATGCACAGCAGAGGATAAAAGACTGTGTTATAATATATAAACCTTTTTTTTTTTTTTTCCCTTTTGATTTTAGTTAAAAACAACCTGATACTGGGAGGCTTTGTAATAGCATTTCCAGAAGCTCCTGATCAGGATTTGTCAACTTAAGGCAATAACATGTTTCACTGCAGACTCCTCTTGGTAAGACTGAAACCTTACCAAGCTGAACTAGCAAGCCTCCACAATTTAAAAAGGGAGGTTCGATTTATCAAATGTAGGTTTGGGAACTTAAATTTTATAACACTGCCTATATCTGTTCACTACCCAAAGTAAAGACAAGAAGGTCAGATTACTTTAGCTTTCCAGTGAAGAAGGAGATAAGAAGAAAAAACAACTTAAAAATCTTATATGCATGTTAATGTGCTTATAACAGCAGAGAGGTCATAATAGCAGTAGTTGTTTCCATTCTAAGCCTTCCCCAGCATTAAGTTATTGAAACTTCCCACCTTTTAGGGTTGAGACTGTCCATGGTTGATGTATGCCGGAAAGAGAGTTTTCATTGTAGAATTGAATGAAGAAGGTTTCAGTTGCATTTAAACACTCTCATGCACTTCCTGGCTCTAGAGATGACTGGTTTAGATTCATCCAGTTTGAATCTTAAAACCACACAGTAAACACTAACTGATCCCTCCTGCTCTCTCTTCTACCTCAAAAACAACTCCAAAAAAATAAATGTAGACTTGTCTGGTAAATGTTGTAATCTAGTAAAGGTTAAGTTTAAAGAACAGCTAATGAGAACTGTAAAGAGTGAAGGGAGAGAAGAACAGTTTCTTCCTACCTGAGTTTGACTCTGGTTACAAAAATACTGTCTTTCTCTTTAGAAACTGAACAGCCATTGTTACTGAAATTCGGGAATAAAAGAAAACTCCTTAACACCAATTTAGCCTTAAGAAGCAGGCATTTCCTTTTATTATGGCACTGGATGCACAGGGGATAGCTCCACCTATCATGCATACCCTAAAACAAAAGTTCATCCTTTATATACCTTAAAGACATGAATACTAACACATTTTCCAAGAAGCCTCCACCTCTCTACTACATTTACATAATGCTGGCGTAGCAAAACTACACTATGGACGTGCAGGGGTCTCGGGTGGTCGTTTGGGGAGGTAGCCCCCCACTTCTTTTTCCCTTTTATGGTCTTGCCTTAGCTCATCACTATACTTGCAGATTCCTCAAGCTCCTTATCTTAGTTCCAACTGGTTTCTTGCTGGTTTATCTGTATCCCTCTAGGATGTGCCCATCACGGTTGTGAATTTTATGTCCTTGATTGCAATCTTGCATGAGGACCCTCACACTTCTTAGTTTCTGGTTTATAGTTTGATGTTCCCCCTTCTGTCCCTGGTAAATATACATTTTGTTGCACTACACAACAATTGGTCATTCTTGTAAATCTGGCTTTTTACAGGTCATGTATCACCGTCACTGGATTCAGTTAAAAAGCAAGGGCTTGTGTCCTTAATTTTAAAAAGTGCTTATAGCTATTGCTATTAGCAAAACTGGGAATTTACTTAAACTTCTGCATACAGACGTTTTACTCCATCTCGGTTGCAATAAAAAGCTGGGAATAGATATACAAATATGCATTCTGTAAGAAATGTAAGAATGGCAAGACTTACAAAGTTAGTCCAGTCTATTCTTACTAAGACTGCAATGGCACATTCACTATCAGCACATTTCAATTAGCATTTCCTACCTTCTAGTTTACACACCCTTCTCTTACAGAGGGAAAGATTTGTGAGATAAAGTGGATTGGGAAAAACAATGTGGTTAAAGCTAACCTTTACTTTCCCTTTCTCCTTCAGCCCTCCACCACCTTCAGTTCTGTTTGTTTCAGCTAGTCAAGTGCCTTGCATTTCACTGTACTGGGCAAACACGTGCCAGGACAAGTGACTGGGTGAGACAGGAATGGAAACAAGACTGATGCCAAACGTACAGAATTACCTCTTGCACTGGCACTGGTGCCTCAGACTGTCTTGAAGCGTTCTTGAAACTTGACTTTCAATTAAATGCACAAACTATCAACTTCTGGCAGTCTTGGCTTAGACCTTCAGGCTCTTTGCATGCCTTTTTGACTCCCCACATGGTTTTTAACAGTACTTGTAGCTTGTGGAAGTAATACTGGTTTTAGGCATGCTTCTGCTAATGTTAGTTAACTGAAGAACAAAGTTAGACGTTAATAGACATTTAGCAGGTATATCTTCGTGCTTGCACTGTTGTAGGCCACGTGTCAGAATCCAGTTCCACTGTGCACACTCATTTTGATCAGTGCCCACATCAGGTAGCTCCTCTGATGTCAATGAGCTTCTCACATGTAGTGCTATTCAATGCAAGGATTGGAAAAACACTCCCAGGGATATGGCTGGAAGCTTAAGTCAACAAAAAGGTTGCATCGCTTTTGATTTGACATTGTGGCAGTCAGGGTCTCATTAGGCATCTTGAATACAACTTCTTGTATACTTGTAAAAAATCACTTCTAAAGGTTTAGCTTAGAACACAGATGTAGGGTTCTGAAGTGTATATTGATATTGTATATAATAGCGTAGGAATTAAGTATGGGATCAAAAGATGTTTCTTTAAAAGACCGTGGTGTGCCATATACATGTAATATAGGTGAACAGTAGCTCTAGTGCTATCCTATCCTAATGTTAGAATATTTAATTGTAGGCTTCTTTTGGAGTATGGAATATTACTGTTGCTTTTTGTTTCTTACAGATGCTTAACTAGAGAACCATAGATGTCACATATTAACTTAAAAGCTCAGAGTTCAGCTCAAAAGCAGTATTAGCCCCTTTAAATTGGTGGCTTGGTATGCACTATCTATGCTTTAAAGCTATGGTGAAGAGAGTTCACCTAAACATGAATTGTATTATCCACTAAAGAGGGTGTTTTATGCAGATTTTGTCAGTCTCCTGATGGAATTTGCTTCTTAAGCACAGGAGCAGGGAGAAACATAAGATAATGCAACCTGAAGCAAGAGAATTCCATACGGATCTGGGCACAGCAGTCAGCAGGTAAACCGAATGCAGGGAGACGTGTTGAGTGAGTTGTCACACGATCTGTATTTTATCTTCTATTTCTGGTCAGAACCTCTTCTCTTCCAGTATCAGCTATCTGTTTCAGATTTTTTTCTTTACTAGACCTGTCTTACATATGCTTAGGGAAAATAATTTTGTCCCTTAGAGCAAGTCTTCCTTTGTGTGGTTTTTTTTTTGTGGTTGTTGTTGTGGTGGTGTTTTTGTTGTTTTTATTTTTAACGAATACCATAATACATTTCTTTTCTCTTAGTATTTTTATAGGCTATATGGAAGATACAAGGGTAGATTTTCAGTATCTGTATGGGTATACATTTGTTGAAGTCTGTCTGGCTTCTCATGTTAAAATAGAGTATTATCTTTAATTTATATAGTGACTCTTACTATCTTGTGTTGTCCCTACATATTTCACAAAGCATAGGCCAATTTCTGAAGCTAAAGAATCGATACATCCACAAATGTGTGCAGCTACTCACTTTATGCAGCTTCCATAGGTTAGAGTGGCTTTTGTGCAGCTTTTTTTTTTTTTTTTTAATGGTGGAGATTAGTGTACAAACAACCTCAGAGTAACAAGAGGGGAGATGGATAAAGTGGCTTAATGTTAACTTTTCCCTTTTGTGCACTTTTATCATAAACAGATTGGACAGCTGGGGAGATTGATGTCAGGATGATATGCTATGATTTGAAAGAAAAGCATGCTTCAGTGTTTCATGAAACAATGGCCCTTTCAGCCTTGTATTGCCTGTCTGATAATAGCTCCTACCACTCAGAGATCAGTCAGAAAAAATTCTTCCTCTTTTCCCCTGTCTCCCAAAGTTTAGGTCAAACTAATTAGGATAAAATGCTCATTTCTTGTTACTTAAATCGTCAGTTTAACTATCTCATCTTTTGACAAATAGGTATAATTAGTTCTCTTGCATAATTTATTAACTTCCCTATTAAGTTGTGTACAGATTAGTGAGGCACCAGGCATGCTGGCAAAAAAAGGCTTCCAATTAGAAGATGATGGATGGTTTGTTGTATTTGATAAACAGGCTTTGTCATATTTTCAAATAAAACTGCAAGGAGCTATTTTTATTTAAATACTGTCATATCATGAGTCCGATCAGTATTGAACTGGATTCTGTCTTGTGCGTTGCCATGATAGCTTTGCAAAAAGAGGAGGAGATTTAAAGATATTAATAACATATAGAAAGAGAATTTTAAGACTTCTTAAGAAGGGTAGAAAAAAGGGTTAGATCAGAAGCAAAAAGTGAAATTTTGATCCTTGTCTTGTACAACTTCCTGACAGGAGAACTGACATCTCATTACGCGCTTGAAAAATGCTCCAGAAAGTTAGTGTTGTCTGAGGATGCTAATGTGTACCAACCTGTGGCATGACTTCTGCTGATACTGCCTCTTACTCTTTGGCTATTGGGTGAAGGTAGGCATGAATGTGTATATTGAAACAGAACTGCAATGTTGGTAGCAGTGTTAGTGTCATCAGAGCACTGCCATTTTCAGTAAGAACCTCCTAGCAGATGACATGGCACTTGAAATTTCTGTGAAGAATTTAGTGAATACTCAAAGGATGTCTGTAGGGTGGGACATATTTTAGGCATGTCCAGAGGGATGGGTCTGGCTATGGTCAAATATACGTAAAGGGAAATGGAAATTAAATGGAAGTAAGCTTGTGACAGAGTTAAGAAAGCAGGTGTCCTGAATCCTGACCCTGTGCCCTGGCCGTATTTGCTTTGGAGCATTCTTCTTTCTGTACAGCTTTACACAGAAAATAATACCGCAGGGTATAATGATAAAACAGGGCTCACATGAATGTATACTCTTATGTAATGATCTCCTTAACAATTTGTGTTTAGAATTGTCAGTATTATGTATCATCACATAAACTGAAAGATTTCTGATGTTTACGTTCCTCACCAACAGCAAGCTCCTGTGCTACTGATGCTTCTTAAATCAGCAGTTTCCTTTCAAATTGACAATAACTGGTCCAAATGTTCCATTCAGCTAAGGACTGTAAATCCAGACTAATTCACTCAAAATAAATGTATTTTGGTTTTGGAGAATTGGGCCCAATGGCGCTCTCCCATCAGTGCTTGTATTGAACTTTCTTATTCTACTCCTTTTTTTCATATGTTTTTAATTTCTCAACTGAGATCATAATCTGCATAGCCAGTTTGAAATGAGCACCTCTAACCCTCTGTCAGAAGCATTATAATCTAAAATGCTTAGAGAAGTTATTAGATTTTAATTGCCAATGCTAATGCTTTTCTCTAAAGTTGTTTTGTTTTGCTTTGGGTTTGTTTGGTTGTTTATTTTAGAGGGAGAAGGCATGGTTGTTGGGTCAGACTGTTCATCTTTTTTTTTCGATCTATTGAAACCTGCCATGATTTCCAATCTTGTCTTGTCCTGCTACTGACTTATTGCACAGGACTGAATCTGGCTTCCTGAGATAATTTATCTTTCTGCTATTTCACTTGACTCTGTAACTTTGTCATTTCCCTTCAAGGGTTTTATTTACTTTGGAGGTGTTTATACAGTAGGCAACTTCTTTTTGCTTTCATTCATATCCATCAGATCAGTTTTCATTGAGCTTACAAGAACAGTTTTTCCTTTGACCTTAAGGATGAAGGGTTACTATTTCAGCCAGTAATTCTGGTATAGCTCCTTCCCCTAGGAATTTTTCTAAAGGAATGAGCTTACAGTATGACTGCCAACATGAAATATCCAACTCAGGAGGAGTGCTTGAAAGTAAAGGACCCTTGGTTGCTGCTTCTCTCTCTTCAAAGGAAGAGGTAATAAAAGGTCTGCCTATTTGACTACCTGCCGAAAGCTAAAATACCCGGGTGATCTGAGGTGCAAAAACTGGAGTGACTAATGAGCTGGGCGTGGAAGTGACTTGAGATGATGTAGGTTGTCATGTCCTAGTCATGTCACCAATACCTTTTCTCCTTGCTGACACTTCATAGGAGCATTAAATGCTGTCTGTAGAACTTATCCAACTTCTTACAGAGAAAGTAAAAATTTAGTAATTAGACCTAAATCTTCCATGTGACATGTACTAGATACTAAATACTGATTTTACAAGACTTACATGGATTTATCAGCTGGGAGTTAGTGGGGCACTAAGGTGCCAATAGATATGAGTGGTTTTTGCTAGTATATAGAACCCATTACAGACCCATGGAGAGATTTTTATCAAATGGAGTACAGCCTGTCTTAACTGAGAGCTCAAACTTCCTTTTTTCTATCTTCATTCATACCACACGTTTATTGCCAAACTTGAACATGACTTCCCTATACTGTTGGTGCTCCTGAAGAACCTAACCATCAGGTAATATAGAGTCCTATGGTCTGTGTGTCATCTTCTTATTAACAGATAGGGAATAGGACTCCTTTTCAAGTCTAGTGTGGCCAAAACCTGGGTTTTGTTGTAGTTTCTGTCACTTCTCCTCAGAGCTCTTTCTAGCATATATGCTTTCTAGCATATGCTGTCTGGTTGCCATGGTAACAAGTATCTACTTGATTGTTCTGTTGGTGTTTTGACTATTTTCTTACGCCTTGCCCATCTCAGTCATGTTCATTCACCTTAACAGCATAGGACTGTTTTATTGTAGCATCAGACATTCTCTTGCAGCATCTAAAGGCTCAGTGCTTTCTTGTTTATGTCACAGGATCCAGCTTAGGCAGTTGGTCAGAAAGAAAGAGGAGTCAGTAAGTCTTGTCCTTTGTCAACAGAGTTATGTTTTTAATTAGCAGTTCTCTGATAGATATTTATTCTCCAAATACATTTTGTGAAATATTGTCTCTTTATTCACCTCACAGAGACCATGGGTTCAGGGCCTTGACCTACCACTGGAAGCTTCTCTAAACTTTTCCTGTGTCTTAGCCCCTGGCCATAAGGTGGCACAAGAGCACTCCTCTGTACTGGAGGGCTTAAATGCTGACATAATTAATAGAGGCTACCTAAGTACCATGAGTAACTTTCATGTTACAAATTATAGCATGGGGAGTTTCTAAAGCAAGGCTCTTGTGTAGATCTAATTAGAAATATATAAATACAAAAGCAAAAATATCCAAGATTACTGTGAAAGGATGATAGAACTAAGTTGGCAAAATAGCAAAATATTTTTCAGGTATGAACATAAACCTGCCCACCTCTAGACAGTTTTCTTTTTGATGACTTTAACACAGTCTATTAATGATCCTGGAAAGTAACTCCATTCACTTAATTAACTTATTAGATGCAGCATGTAAAGGGAAGGTAATTCAACTAGAATGAGGCTAACAGGAGCATGGCTGTCGCCTACTTTGACTTTATAACATTACCATGGTTTTCTAAATCTTCTTAGCCAACTGTATTTAAAGGTTATGTTGCAGAATTTTTAGAAAAAAGTTAAAATACATATAAACAAATGATGCCTTGCATGTATATAATCTTCAAATGCAGCTGTTAAAAATGTCACTTGCTCTTTTCTTTGTCTCCCAAAGCAGTAGTTGAGACTCTTTGGATTGCTGGTGTTACTGCAATAGGCATGAACCATATGTATGTTGTGTTATTCTTGATGCTTGAGGAATCAATTAGATATTATTACAATTGTTCAAAATGTCCTCTCAAAGCTTTTGATAGGGTGTTTGATCTAGGGGGTAAATTGTCCTTTCTGTAACATCTTACTAAGTAGCACACACAAAATAGGAAATGAGGACTGTGTTCTGGTTTTGGGGACCAAAATGAATGAATCTCTTTATTTGGCAGCTGAGGTTGGAACAAATGGAAAAGGAGCAGACTTGAATTTCTCTGGCAGAGAATTTGAGCCGTTGTGTTCTCTGAGGGTGCCCTTGAAGGAAATAAGCCCTCATTCTTCCTAGGTAGAACTGTTTCATTTTGAATAAATGGAGAGAGAGCAAGCAAAAATATTTTTTGTTTGATCAATAAGGACATGTACTCATGTATATTAAGATGGTCAAGGAATTAGTGGGGGTTTTTTTTAGTTATTTGTAATTTATCAAGAGCAGAGCATGGCCAGTGGGAAAGGCTACAAGATCCGTTGCTTAGTGTGGTATCACCTGATACTTTAATGAGAGGGAGAATCATCTCTCTTGAGGAAAAAAAGAGAGGTTGGGATGAGTCTTCCATATCCTGAGGATGTGCTTTAAGCACTGAGTTGGTTGTTAAACAGACCCAATGCTTCTTGCTCCAGTAGCAATTATGTGTTTCTACTCCATACAAGTGATGTTCCTGTGGTGGGTTGACCCTGGCTGGAGGCCAGATGTCCACCAGAGCTGCTCTGTCACTCCCTCTCCTTAACTAGACAGAGGAGAAAAGGCATAATGAAACGCTTGTGTGTTGAGATAAGGACAGGGAGAGATCACTCACTAATTATTGTTACAGGCAAAACAGACTCAACTTAGAGAGAAAATTAGTCTAACTTATTACCAAGCAAAACAGACCATAGAGGAATGAGAAATCAAATCTTAAAACACCTCCCCCCACCCCTCCCATCTTCCTGGGCTTAACTTCACTCCCAGTTTCAACCTCCTCCCCCCTCAGCGGCACAGGGGCACAGGGAATGGGGGTTACGGGCAGTTGATCACACGTTGTCTCTGCTGCTCCTTCATCCTCAGGGGGGAGGACTCCTCTCATCATTCCCCTGCTCCAGCATGGAGTCCCTCTCACAGGAGACAGTTCTTCACAAACTTCTCCAACGTGAGTCCTTCCCATGGGCTACAGTCCTTCACAGGCTGCTCCAGCGTGGATCTATCCCACAGGGTGCAGACCTTCAGGAGCAGACTGTTCCACCGTGGGTCCCCCACAAGGTCACAAGTCCNGGAAGCTTCTAGCAGCTTCTTGCAGAAGCCACCCTTGTAGCTCTTTCTCCCACTACCAAAACCTGGCCACACAAACCCAATACAGTTCCCAAATCCGCATTTGGTGATGTAGAGTTCATCACTCCTGGCCAAAATATCTGCATGCTACTTTTTAATCCCAGTGTTTTAGTTCTCCATCTAAAAAAGGAAATGTTAATAGTGAGATCTTGTCCAGAACCTAAATCACAGCAATATCTTTCCTGCCTCTTCAGATGTGTGCTCAATCTTAATGGTTCCAATACAGATTCTCCTCTCAGCTGCTGTGTGTCTGAATAGTACTTTTTTTCTAGATATCGTTCAGCTAATGATGTTCATAAGGAGCTAAGAGTGTTTAAAATACATCTTAGCTGTATTTGCAAAGTCTAAAATTTTTCCCTTGTAATTTTCAACCCTTCTAGACAGACAGGAAAGTTTTCCTTGAAAGTAACATCAGAAGCAGCATAATAGTATTCTACAATTGTTGTCATTTAGTGGCTTTTATATAAGAAATGTTTTGTTAATTTTTTGCATACTGAATTAATTTTAGTTGTAAAAAAATAGATGCCTATCTGGCACTTGCAGTGAGATGAATGCAAACATGATTCAGGAATAATAATTAAAACAACAACAACAAAAACCCAAAAACCTGCCATGCTTAGGCTTCAGTACAGTTAGTTGTACAGATTGCATCTGGACTATTAAGTTTAGAAAAATTTAATCTTCAGATCACCAGACATCTTTAGCTCATGGTAATTTCAGAGATAAATACTTTAAAGAGTACAAGGGTTCTTGCATTTTAATGCTGGTGGCAATGTGTATGTATAAGGATGAATTACAATCTGCGAAGAAAACATCCAAACTTCAGTCTCCATTTTGGGTGTAAAAAAAATTCTTCACCTGCTCCTAGCAGGAACTGCAGTCACTTTCAGAGATGATTGACTTCTATTTGTTTTTTTCATGGGTATTAACAGACTCTTTAGTGTTTTATGTTTTAGAGATCCTGGGAAATAAAATATTCAAGAGTTAAGGTGAGACTTCAGGAAAATTTGAATATCCCTTAAATGGGGTGCCAATTACTGCAGTATGTCTCCATGGCATTTTTTTTCTTTTTTTAATTACTGCAGGTATTTATTTTGGTTGTTTCCTAATTTATTTATTTATTTAGGCGTGGCTTCATTTCCACTGCTTCAGGCCAGCCTGACATGCTCTAAATCATTAACCCTGTGCTCCAGGGAACTTACCCTTATGGCAACATCTTTGATATTAGATTGAATCCCTTCCGGGCAGAATTTAATTGACTGGATTTCTTGGGGGAGAGCTGGTTCCCTCGGTCTCTCACTGCTACATCAGGCCATGATTGTTTCAGCAGCTGATTTAGAAGCCAAGCTTCTGCTGTTATATGATAGCAGAGGGAGAGCCGGCAGTGAATCAGAGGGCACAGGCTGTGCTTTGAAGCATAAGTTGATATGTTTCTTCATTTAGGGATATATTTGGTCTAAGTGTACTGGCACTTTATAAGTATTCATACCAATAAAAGCAGCATGAGATGGATGAATATAATTTTATAGCACTTGATTGTAGATTACAAGGAAACCTGGAATTCTGTCCATGGTAAGTCATGGAGACAACCATTGTAGCAATAAGGTAGTAAAGCGATGTCTCTTACCTTAAGCTTGAGTTATGTAACTCGGGTTGTGATTGTTGGCAGGTTCAACCTCTATGACAAATGAGAGAAGAAAGAGAGGATATTGATGTTGTTTCTTTCTTTTTTTTTTCCTCACAGTAGTGATGGCAGTAGAATCGCTTCTTACACAACCAGCCCCTCTGAAGTCAATAGAGCTATTTATAGATACTTGCTTATTCAGGCACTTCATCGTCAGTGAGCTCTTCCAGAATCACTGAAGTCTTTATTATTAAAATACAGAGAAGTGGTGATGAGAAGCAGGGGTTATGGGTATCCACACACAACTTCCATGAAAGCTAAGAAGTTGTATGCTTAGTTTATTACTCTTGGTAACCAAACCCAAATGCTTCCTCTTCTCTAAGTGTTTCAGGTTAAAGCAAGACTTAAAGTAAAATTCAAAAGACTCAGAAAGTTCACTGCAGGTGTAACAAGAAGGGGAACCCCAGGTTTTGTCCCTGTATTTCAGGATATATGTTCCTGTCTACCTGTGTTATGTCATAGCCTTTCTGTATAGCTCAGGAAGCCTCTGGATATCTGACATTTTCAGTATTAGTCTTGCAGATAAGTATTCAGTCTTTTCACTGTGCGAATATGTACAGGACAGAACTGGTTTTTGTAGCAGTATGAATCCAGTATCGGAAAGGCTGATAGAAATGAGATATTGTCTGTGCAGCTCCTTTCAAGAGGATGGGGTTTTTTTCTGAGGTGTAAATGGTTCTAGCAGTGTTCCTAAACTTAGAGAGCATTAAGGAGGACCATAACCTAGAAAACAAACAAAAGATTAAATTGGCAGAATCTTCCAAAACCTTTGAATTACTCTTTTGTGTAGCTATTCAGTAATTACTTGCTATTTTACTTGATAGATGCTTTCTGTAGGTGTTGGACTGTAAGGTCATTGCAAGTCTTGATCTTGATAGTTTTAACATTGCTTTTTTTGTTTTTGCAGCGGGTTGTCTGTGGGGTTGTGTTGTTTGGGTTGGTGATTTTTTTGTTTGTTTGGTTGGTTGGTTGGTTTTGTTTTGTTTTTTAAAAAGAGTGTCTATGCTAGTCCAGGTTCTTCTGATAACTTGTTCTTCTAGGTGTTTCTTAATGGTTTGGTTTTTTTTTTTCCTTAAAGATTTTTCCCTAGAAACACTTTCACTTCATGAGTTGGATTTTAGATTGGCTAATGGCTTTAATTGCTCTGGCAGTAGTGGCAGACACACGTAGATGTGGGGCACAGCTGAGTGTGCAGCCTTGGGCATCTGTCACTCATGAAGGTGAACACTTGCTGCATTTGCCATGCCGCTATGGGGCCTATTTCTTAACCCCTGTAAATCTATCATAGACAGAAAGGAGGTCATGCAGCTACATAAAATGTATCTATATGAGCATTTCAGAGGTAAGAATGACTGGAAATTTGCTTTGAAATTAAGATTAAAAGACCTTTGTTGTGAAATGGGTGGTCAGACTGGTAATGCACCACTTGATAAACTTGTGGTCTTCACTAGCATCAGAATTAGGTGAACTGGATTCTGTGATGTTAAACCCTCAGGAATGCCTGTCATTTATAGTCACCAATGTATGAAACATGCTTTTTCAGCTGGAATTAATTTGGATGATTAATTTGCATGTTCTGAGATGACCTGTGTCTATGGACAGCTAACAGAATTTCACCCTTTCCCCCATGTTTAGACAGATTAGACTCCTTCCTTCCCTATCTAAATCTGGGGTAGTTCCACTGTTATCTAAAAGCAGTTTTCATTAGAGGAAAAATGGCTTTATATTTCTCAGACAGTAATATGTGCATCCAAGTAAAATGTGAAGTTGAAAGTCAGAGTTGAGAGAGAGCTGGCTGCATCACTTGATCTCTATCTGAATGTTAGTGGCGTGATTATCACAGTGCACTGGCTCAGTAGGGAGGGAGGATGTGCAGGCAGCAGACAGGAATTACATTTGTTGGGGGGGGGAAAAGTGGAAAATTTCTCAGCAATTACTACATGTCTTTACTAGATCTTGCTGAATGGTGCAAATGTGATACTACAAAGCTTTTTTGGTAGCTTGAGTTCAGGGAAAGGAGAATGTGCAGAGGAAAGAATACGTGGGGATAAAAATGAGGCAGTAACCTTCAAATTCCTCTGTTAAAACAGTCTGAGGCATGGGGAAGCATAGAAGTAGAAAACTTGGTTTCTTGATTTCTCCCTGCCCTGTAGCTCTTTGGCAAGGTGAGAGCAGAACCTGATCCCACAGTATCTAGCTTTTTTTCTGTGTCCTGTCACTATAGTGAGCGATTGGTACTCAGTGAGGGAAACTGGAGCAGCAAGGGACCTTTGTTCTGAAAGATAAATTCAAGGTAATGAAAGAGCAAACAACAGTAATCAGAGCAACTGTGGGGGATTAAAAAAAAAAAACAGTTAAAAACCCCATAAAATCTAGTAGAAACAAAGAAACAAAACCCCACAAAAAACCCCAAAACAAAACCAAAAAACCCTCCTACCTACAAAAAAGTCTATCTACCTGGAGATGGCTGCTGTGTTACCCAGACACTCGCTGTGTGCAGGTTCTGCCTTTCTGTGTTTTTTCTCTTTGTTTCCTCTTCTGCATCCATTTCTCACTGACTCACCACAGACCTGCTCCTTGCAATTCTTGTTCTGTCCTAGATGAGCTTTGTCCTGAGAGAATAAAATGGGCAGGATGTCATTGGGCTGGAATGAGAAGGACTTTAGAACTTGCTGCAAGGGCACCTGCCAGCACTGTGATTATTCCACCAGCAGGCAGGTGAGAGGGATAAAACTAGTATCTTATTTACAAAAGTCCTTCAGAGAAGTCTCTTGGGACAGATAAAGTTCTTCAGTTAGCAAAAGTCTGAATGCTTTCTGAAAAGCCTTCAGATATTTTCCCCAAATAACTCCCATGTTAAGACTTAAACTCTGTCCCACTTCCCTCCCCAATATAATGTAACCGTAGAAAGTTCTTTGAGGCTATCACCTTAAGCTGTGCAACCCCAAATTTTCTGAAAGCTTCTAAATTATACGTTTTAGGGTCTCTCGTCTCTGCCATGACTGATGTCAAAGCCCCATCATTTTACACTAACGCCCATTCCTTTGCTTCCTTTCTTTTACCATCACTTACACAGCAGCAGCTGTGATATTTGCAGCAAGAAAGGGTGTCACACACTGAATCAACTAAGTGAGGTATTTAATATTTTATGAATTTAGGTCCTTAATGTTCATTTCTCTTGCTTTTTTATTTTTATTTAGGAAAACAAGTGGAGTCATTCATGTTGCCTAATGTTTTACAGCAACAACATCTGTTATATTTCCCCTTTTCTGTTTTTGAGGATGTAGGCATATCACATGTGGCACTTACAGCTGCATTTAACATAAATTACAGCTGATGCACAATTTGTATTTCTCTGCCTGACTTTTAAAATAATTATTAGAGATTAATCCAGGTTCACTGGGATTTATTTTTTTTCTGCACTGGAGTTTTCTGCTCCCTGTGTTTATGTTTTCCTTCTGGTAGAAGGTAAACTCAGCAGTGTTTGAATCAAATAAGCGATGTACCATATTCAAAATGGGGTAGTATAAGTTTGTTTACCCTTTTCTATTCTCTACCATTAGGACTTTCAAACAGGCTCTCATAACTTACCATCTGGATTACTGCAACATCCTTGCAAGCTGCTATCAAAGCTGTATCACCCTCTTCCAGTGTGTATGAAAATGCAACAGCTCTGCCCAAAGTGCCTTCCCCTAAAGGAACTCCGTCTTTGTGCCTCATCGGGTTCTTGTTTTGTGTGTTAGCCTGTTTACATCTTGTGCTACTCAGTTTCTCTTTTTATATCATCTTTCATTATTGCATTGTTCATATTCTTTCTACTTTACTGATAATCATAATACCTTTCTTCTTTTTTATGACAATTAACTGTAGCTTTCTGCCATATTACTCTGTTTGGAGGCTTTCTGTGCAGAATTACAGTGCTGCTGATCTCATCATTCAAAATCCATACTGAGATCCAGTTCTTGAAGGAAATTTTTCTATCTGTAGTGTTTGTTTCAACAAAGATAATGAATCAGTGCAACATATTTAACTTCCCTGGATAATCATTTAATCTTGCTGTATTCCCAAGAATCTTCTCCTCTGATCTTCTCACATTGTCTTTTGTTAGCAGACACATTGAATGACAACTGTGATTCTGTCGTGGTTCTGAGCATACTGCAGATTTGAGCTCTATGCTCATGTGTAGTCAAATTGACACTAATGGTCATATTCATAGCAGTTTGCAGGTGTGTGTCTTTATGGGCTCTTCATAATATGAATTATGCATCTTCATCTGCATTATGCTCTTCAGCACTGAAACTAATAATAGAGCTGATACTAACAGAGAAGATTTATGTTTTAGTAAAAACAAAGTTAAACTCATAAGATGGTAATATTTCAGAATCTGAAATGCTTTAATGTAGAAGCGGTATTAGTAATTATCTCTGTTTCCAGGACTCTGATTCCCGATTTTGTAGTATACTGTTGAAGTATACAGTTAAACTTTTTCATAAGGGATTAGTGAAATCTAAATTTTCTGTGACATTGAAAATGACACCAGTCAAGGATTATTATTGGCAAAATGGATAGTATGATTTTGTGCCCTCTTGATAAGAGTGCTTGTGAAACTTGCACCGCTGCTATACAGGACTGCCCTCAGCTAACACTCATCAGTGAACTTTACAGCTTCACAGTCTCTTTGGCTTGGCTGTGAAATTGGTGCTTATGTGCTGTTCTGGTGCTGCTGCTATTGCCAGTGCTGTTGAGTTGGCTTTCATTGTGATATGAAGTGAGCGGGAGAATTTCTCGCTTATCACATCTCTTAAATTCAATTAGTGCCCCTTATACCATGGGAGGCCATTGCAATATCTGAAGTGGAAAAAAAAAAAAAATTCTTGTGGCCCTTTCTCTTGTTTGTACTGCTTAGTATTTTGCTAGAGCCCTGCTCTGAATTTAAATTCTGTTCACTGCAAGTGTCACAAATCAGCAGTTGTTAGAATGCATTATGAAGAAATAAACATTTATCAGATTGCTTTTTGAGAAGGTGAATAATTTAGCTAGAAAAATTCCAACAACAACAAAAGCATGCTGCTGACTGACAATTTATTTTATCCCTTTGAGATGCAAGGAGTTGTTGCATGCTGAGTGAATATTGATCTGCTGTATACAGATAAATGAAATTCCACTTACAATTCTTTGGTTGCTCACTTGTCACCAATTAAAACTGAAGAGCATGGTCATGCACCAAAAATATTAATTAACTCTCTTCAGTTGCTGGTTATCTGCTGACCCAAGAGACTCTGGGCTGGCTTGTTTGATGCAGCTGTGTCTGGCCTTCACTCTATGCCGGAGCTCTTTTCTGGCTCATGTCGTTCCCTTTCCACTGCTTTTCGTGATGAAGATGAGTAGTAGTGTGTAGCCAGGTGTGTGTGTGGGAAATAAATTACTCATTCCTTCCTCCCCCTACTTCCTTTTAGATTAATCTGATCATAGTTTTTATTTTTGTTGGATACCTTATAGCTACTGTTCCCCACTCCTAACTGCACAGTCAGTGGTTGTGTTTAAAAGCTGCATCTTTCCTGTGTGTGCAATCATGTTACAAGGTATGAATTGCAGAAAGAAGTCTGTAACCAAGTGAAAAATGAACTTTTAAGTAAAGGATTTGTTCTCTGGATTATCAGCTTTCAGAAAGTCACAGGAGACCCATCAGGAAAATAACTGATTGCCAGAAACTTGGATAATATTACAGTGGGAGAAAGTACATGACAGAGTGAAAGCTAAGGAGTAAAAGGAAAAGGCTCACTGAGTTTGCTGGGAAGAATATTTGGTCAGGGCACTAGCTGAGGCATCTGCTCTTTTGATAGTGTTTCTAGCCATTACTGCAGCTGAATGTCAGCAGCCTCCAAGGAGGCTGGTCAGTGCAAAATTAAGAAGGCATAGCACCAGTCCTAATAGGAGTCAGGTCTCTGGCTTCTTACCTTCCCTCATGATTAGGGGTTCTAAAAATAACAGCTTAAGAGACAAGGTAGAAAATAAATAAGGTGATGAGGCTGTATTTTGAGCAGTTTCATGTGCAAATCCTGAGTGATTCTGCTGACATCCAATTATACAAGTGTAGTGGAGATCATCATCTAGGCCTTGATTTGAAAATGACGTTTCAGTGTTTTGGCAGCTCTAAAAATACTGACATTTCCAGTAGCTGGAGGCCATGAAAATATTGATTCAGCAGCAGAATTGTTTTGTAAAGCAGTGATAGTTGGCTGGCTTCTGAACTGTAGCATGTTGCTCCAGGCTCTACAGTACATTGCTAACAAGGAAGGAGTAAGGCTATTGAAAGCCAAACATGTGTTGGTGGGGAACATTCCTGAAGGAATCAAATGTGTCATCTACCACTTGCAAAGTATTGTTGCAGATTTCTGACTATACATCTCATTGTCAGATAACTTGGCAAAAAATGTGTATTGATAAAACCAGATTTGTCCTGTAGCTTAAGCTAATACCAGGCATAGGAGGGGTCCCCCGACTCCCCTTCCTAAGGGGCCCTATTAAATGAGCATCTGTTAACTGTAAAAATTCTGTGCACTGAATGCTGAAATACAATAAAATCCACAGCATTTGGAGAAATTAAAATAATAAAATACCATTGGAGAAGAGTAAGCTTGCTTGTCATGCTGTCAGAATTTGCATGAATCTGAGCTGTACAAAACAGAGCAGAAGCGCTTACTAGTATTTACCCTATTTGGGCAATGTACTTATCTTTTCATTAGGAGAGCAGTAGGGGAAAAAAACCCAACAAACCTTGGGTAAAATGTGCTTCATTGGTAGTGTTTTTTCAAAACGAGCTTATTCAACAACCTCTGCCGTGCTCCAGCAAATACTGAAGTAGATCATGACAATACAGCAAGAGCATTTTGGGAGCTGGCATGCCTTTTAGTCCGTGTATGTCAGAGTATCACAGGCAGCCCAGCTCAGCCTCTGAAACAGGAAAATTTGTTTCTGTTGTCCTGATATTCGAAGAAGTGAAGGAGATATGAAAGTGAAGGAGTCCCTTTACTGTTACCATGCTGTTGTAACAAGAATTTACATAGACTGTTAAAATTTGACATGCTTCCTTTTATGCGATATCACTATATGTACTGTTCAAGCAGGAATATGTCCCAAGCTTCTGTTTCCCTCCTGCTCTCTCTGCAACTTTTAGTCCATTCTGCTCCCATCCTATCCTCTGGTGAATATAGGCTTCATAGCCAAAGAAGAAAAATAACCTACTTTTGGAGGTGTCTTTTGATTTGCATGTATGGAAGGATTGCAACTCTCTATTTATTCCAAAGAAACCAAGAGGATCTTCATTTGTTGCTTCTGAGAAGCCAAAGTTAGAGGTCCAGAATCTTTGTTTTTTTCCTGGCTTAGTCCTGCCTTTTCTAGAGCTGGTGATTTCTGAGAAGGGGGAGAGTTCAGGGTCATGGCAGTGCAAATTTGACAGAGTCACTTCAAAACCTGCTGAACAGGAAATTTAAGACCAAGTCTAACATGGACTAATGTAGTTGTGCTGGAGTCTAATCAGTATAGAGCAGTTGTCTGAATCTGTTATTTGAAGATCAGTATTAGCAAGCCTCTGCAGGCTGTTCATCCAAACATGAGCATTGATATTATCTGTAGTATGAAGGAGTTGGAGGTGAGGGAAGGAGAAGAGAGACAGGAGAGTGCAATTCAGCTCCTGTTCCTATGGTAATAGCTAATCCTCCTGGTATCTGAACAACATGATTGCTCCCATACCAGTAATTTAAAACTTGATGAGCCATCAATGAAACTGCCTTGCAAGTAGCACACAAATCAGAAGTCAAAGCCAATGATTCTAATGATCTTTTTTTTTTTTCCTCCTAAAAGTTGCTTGTGTTTTGGGGACAAGATACTTCTGTTCTGCTACTGTGTTACTCTGCTACTGCCGCTATGGTTGCATAGAAAGAACTTACTACTTTTGATTCATTCCCCATTTTACATAAAATGGAAAGCAAAAATATATTCTCCTTTCCTCCAAATGAAGTGTAACATTACAATTCCAAAGAGAGAGGTGGTCTAAGCTGACTTCAAGGGAATCCATCTGTGAGCATCTAAAGCTGTAAAAATTACTATATTGTACAAAAAATTTTCCCTGTACATGGACAGGGGGCAATTTCAGGAGCTTGTCTGTAAATTTTACTAAGTAGTTCCAGAGGATATAACAGATACAAATTGCAGAGAATGCATCAGTGATGGCCCAGATGAGGGAGACTTAAACTCCAAGATATTACAGTAGTATCAGCTAGAAGTTTCAAGGAGATGTACTTGTATCTTGTCACTGGAATGAACATGTGAAAACCAACAGAAAGAATTTGAATTATGAAACCTAGCTGTTACAAGAATGTTAACTAGAACTATTTTATTTTATTTCTCTTTCAGGAGGAGGAAATCACTGGGAGATGGTCTGGAAGTTGAAGGACTTGGTATCAAATCTGGTTTTGTCCTTGTGAGCTGATCATTTTGTCTAGGACTGATCTCAGCCCAGTAAGAGCAAACTCTCTGTGAGGCTTCTAGGATCTTAAGGATCCTTTTTTTTTTTTTTTTTTTTTTTTAAAAAGATATTTTTAATGTCTGGCTCATTGTGTCTGCCACTGTTTCTCTTCTGTCTATCTGCATGCTCAGGTCTCATCTGTCTGTGAGGTGGTAGCTGTGCCTGTTCCAGCCTGTACCCTGAGCGTGCAGTCTGTAAAGATGCTTTTAGGATGAAGGTAGGAAAAGCTACATTTTTGGAACAAAAAAGTAAAGGAGGAGACCTTGTCCTCTTTGCTTAGTTTATTGTCATGTGGTTCCTGTCCTCTCCAAGTGCAAGTGATCTGGTTTTGTGATAGGGTCGTGGGCAGGCTGTGTAAGGGAAGCTGGAGAGCTGCTTCTTGAATGTTTCTTCCAGTCCTATATATCAATGAACTAGCTTCTTCAGCCCAAATGTGCTAATGTTCTCATGAATAGCCTAAGTTCAGTTTTGATTGTTCATCTAAGAATGTATTGACCATGCCAGGCCTTTTAGTTTAAAACCTTGGAAAAAAAATAATCTAGAAAGTTGAAGAAAATGGAGATCCCAAAAGCTGTTCTCTACTGATGCAGTTGCTTTCCACTTAAGCTCATAAAGCTGAGGTGAGGCTCTAGTCTTATACTGTCTTTGCCTCTGTTGCAATTTGAGTTGGAAACCCAGCATTATTTTTCTCAAGAGAAATTTTGATACTGAAGTTTCCATTGAAACTTTATATCAAAAGATAGGAAGAAAAGCTCTTTCACAAAAAATAACTGCATTTTCCCCAGATGGCAAGGAAGTGAGTTCAGAAACATACCATGAAATTGAAATTTCTCAAAGTGCCTCTTAAATCTTTGCTGCAATTACTGTAATTCACAATAATAGATCCAGTACTATTTTTAAAAGCTTTTGAAGGTTGCAAGTAGCATCCATAAATTGTGGGTTGTGGGCAATCTATGAAACCATAGGTTTCCAGGGCTTTTATTTAAATGAGAGAATAAGAAAGAAAGATGTAATAAAAGTAGTTATGAAAAAAACATGAAAGTTTGTGTTGTGCTGAACACTAACAAAAAAAAAAAAGGGGAAATGCCTGAGCCTTTGTACAAGTTGTCTTCAGGTTGGACAAGATTCTGCAAGTCTGGAATGAGCCTCTTTTAATCCAGTAGTTTTAGTTATAGAGACTGGTTAACATGGTAGCTCACTGGGGGAGCAAACTGTAACAGTTGAGAGAATATGAGAACAGATCTACAACAACCAGAGGAACCTGTTTATGCTTCTCTATATTGGTACAGACTTGAGTATGAAGGTGAGGTAGATGAATGGATCATCTACTTCCACCTTTTCCACCCCCACCCCCAAGTGATCTTCAGATGAGTCATACCCTCTCCTTTGAGCTTGTACACTACAAAGGTGTGTGGAACCAGATTGTACACAGCTTTTTCTGTACTGCATGTTAATTAAATGTTTGCTCATGGAAGATTTTTGATCCAAAGGAAAAGACTGTTAGTGTCTGTGTTACTGTGCAGTGTCTCTCTCTACATGCTGCAGGTCAGCTGTTACAGGCTATAGTCTTTTCTCTGATATTGTGAAAGTGTAGAGAAACTTCTGTAGGCTTACAAGTAGAGAAGGCATGTTTTCTTTAGTCACCTCACAGTAAAACTTAATAAACACTGTAGAGCAATATGCTTAATTAATAAAAACTAGTATAGCTTTATACAATTGATGAAGCCATTCAGATTTACTTTCTTAGAGGTTCTTTTCTTTTAATCTGGACCTTAGGATCACCTGCTCTACTTGAAGTCTTCTGGTAAGTTATACATCTCTAGATGACAGTGAATATGGACCTGGGACTTGTGATAAAAACTAACTGTGACCTAACTTGTGGGGAGGCATATATGGAGCAGATCCTCCTGGAGACTATGCTCAGGCACATGGAAGATAAGGAGGTAATTGGTGACAGCCAACAGGGCTTCACTAAGGGCAAATTGTGTCTGACAACTTTGGTGGCCTTCTATGATGGAGTTACAGCCTTGGTGGACAAAGGAAGAGCAACTGACATCATCTACCTGGACTTGTGCAAGGCATTTGACACTGTCCCGCATGACATCCTTGTCTCTAAATTGGAGAGACCTGGATTCGAAGGATGGATCACTCAGTGGATAAGGACTTGGCTGGATGGTTGCACTCAAAGAGTTGTGTTCAACAGCTCAATGTCCAGGTGGAGAACAGTGACAAGTGGTGTTCCTCAGGGGTTGTTACTGGGACCGGCACTGTTTAACATGTTTGTCAGCGACATGGACAGGGGGATGGAGTGCAGCCTCAACAAGTTTGCTGATGACACCAAGCTGTGTGGCCTGGTCGACATGCTGGACGGAAGGGATGCCATCCAGAGGGACCTTGTCAGGCTTGGGAGATGGGCCCCTACGAACCACATAAGTTCAAAAAGGCCAAGCACAAGGTCCTGCACGTGGGTTGGCGCAATCCCAAGTACAATTAGAGGCCGGGCAATGAATGAATTGAAAGCAGCCCCTAGGAGAAGGACTTGGGGGTATTGATTGATGAAAAGCTCAACGTGAGCCATCAGTGTGCGCTTGCAGCCCAGAAAGCCAGCCATGTCCTGGGCTGCATCAAAAGAAGTGTGACCAGCAGGTTGAGGGAGGATTCTGGCCCTCTACTCCACTCTTGTGAGACCCGACCTGGAGTACTGTGTCCAGCTCTGGGGGCCCCAGTACCAGAGGGACACTGAGCCGTTGGAGAGAGTCCAGAGGAAGGCTGTGAAGCTGATCAGAGGGCTGGAGCACCTCTCCTATGAGGACAGGCTGAGAGAGTTGGAGTTGTTCAGCCTGGAGAAGAGGAAGCTCCAAGGAGATCTAATTGCAGCCTTCCAGTACCTGAAGGGGGCCTACAGGAAAGCTGGAGAGGGACTGTTTACATGGGCATGGAGTGACAGGACAAAGCATAATGGCTTTAAGCTGAAGGAGGGTAGATTTAGATTAGATATCAGGAAGAAATTCTTCTCTCTGAGGGTGCTGAGACACTGGCACAGGTTGCCCGGAGAGGTTGTGGGTGCCCCACCCCTGGAAGTATTCAAGGCCAGGTTGGATGGGGCTTTGAGCAGCCTGGTCTAGTGGAGGGTGTCCCTGCCCATGGCAGGGGGGTTGGAACTAGGTGATCTTTGAGGTCCCTTCCAACCCAAACCATTCTATGATATAGAAGAAGAAGAAAAATCAAGTGGTTCTTTGTTTTCCTGGTAGGGTTGTAGCCTGAAAAAAGAAGTGGTCCAGAATGGAATGTTTCCAAGAGAAGTGCCAGGAGGAGCTTTGTGTTTGAAGGTAATTTGTTTGCTATGCTGGACATGGGAGGAAGGTGATTAGAGTACAATATTGGAAAGAAGCAAGGGAATGAAGGGAAATGGTCACCAAAAGAGCGTATTAGCATGGGTCATAGTCACAAAGGGCCCAGCAATTGTAAATTGGTAGATAACAGCAGAAACTGCTGATCAGAGCTCTGTTGGTTTGGTTTTTTTTGTTTGTTTTTTTTTGTTTGTTTGTTTGTTTTTTCCACTTGAAAAGCAGAGTATGAATAAGCAATGTGTTTTTAATATGCTTAAATGAAAAGTAGTTCTATCTCTTGGAAAGTTTCAAACAAAGAGTTGGAGGATTTGCCTAAATATTAGTCCCATCTGCCCCTCCCTAGAAGCATAAGAAATTATTATTATTTCAACAAGAAAAACAGTACTAGCAGTGAAGACTTACTTGATAAGGATGCAGTGGCTATTGAAAGATACACAATGCAGAAATTATATTAAGGTGTTGGAAGAAGTCCACAGAGTAACCTTAAATACCTATTAAACCATACAGTCCATTGTCTTTATCAAAGACAGAACTGGAGAGGAGTTTAATAAGTGTGTACCTAAGAGAAAAGTTTCTTTGTCATACTGCATAGATGTATAATGAGATACTCAGAAATAAGGTGTGTAGCTTTAGTAGTACAGATCTGGTGATAGATAAGGGAAAAGTGGCAACCACCTATAACTTTCCACAGGACACACGGTAAGTGGGTTCACTAATAACTGCAGCACTCAGCATTTCAATGAAATGAACCCTCTGCATATAACTTTGTCAAAGAGTTTTGTCAGTTTTCCTAGTTGTAGAAATATGTACTTTTAATTTGCATGTTATAATGATTGTACTCATCGATAAAGCTTGTGGCTAATATGTCGAATAGCAGAAACCTTTTAAATGTGCTAAATGGAGTTTAGGAGCACAAATGTTCTGAATTTTGATGGTTCTTGCAGACCTTAGTCTCCTGAGGCATGTCTGAAAATCAGTCATGGGTTGTACTGGTACAGCCTGAACTCTAGCAACTTGGGAAGAAGGTGGTTACAAACAGTATCTTGTACTTATGTGTGAGTCTTTTGCTGCCGTTGGATGTTTGAGTCCCCTAACCACTATTGAGAATGTTTTTAATCCATTTAACAAACAGTTAGTGCATTCCTATAGTAGTCCTGAGAAATGAAACTGTATTATATTGCATATTTGTGTTCAGACTGGAAAACCGAGACAGGGCAAGGTGAAGTGTCATGCAAAAGACCATTCAGGAAATAGAAAAATCAAGAATACAATATAAAACCCGACATAACAGCATGCCTTTTGTTTGTGGTTGGAAATTCCAAATTAAAAGCTGAGAAGGAATAATAGTTAGTGTACAGTACTGTGGTAGTATCCACAACTTTACTTCAAACAGGTCTGTACCACGTGACTTCTTATCAGTGGATAACAGTAGGATGTATGAGTCAGTGTGTGGCCTGCCAAGATGTATTTGAAGGACCTGTGCAGCCTTCAGCAAGGAGAACCTACAGAGTAAAAAAATAAAGAAATCCCACCATGACAGCAGGCTTCTGAAAGTGGTATCTCTCTATCCACTTTGTCTGCTGCATTGTGTTAGGGTTTGTCTTGTCAAGTTGTTGCAGTCATATAGCAAGGTACGAAAGAATGTGACATAACTCAGTTGTTAATGAAGCAGCTCCCTGTTGAATGCTACAACATTATCATGTGTCTTTTCTGACATGGCATGAAAGAAGGGAGCCTTATTTGAAAAGGAAAAAGTGCCAATGAGAAATGAAAAAGAAAGAAACTATTGAGTGAAATGCGTATTCCTCAGTGTTGCTTGTTTTGCTCTACCAATGTATGGCAGATAATTAGGTGACTCATTTAAAACGGACCCCCTTGCCTACTCAAATGTTTTGGTAGGTGGGTGATTGCTCCCAGGCTTGTAGGTGACTGAATTTCTCATCATCCATTTGGCATCCCAGGCAGTGATGTAGGTCTTCTGACAAGAAAATCAATTGCATTGCTAAGTTTCACAATTTGATTACTTTATAAAAAGTCTCTAGAGCAGCTCTCTGTGTGATTATATAGACTTACTGCTGAACTGAAAGCTTAGTCCCACATGCTTCACAGTTCTAAACAATTTGTAGTAATTATTTCGATTAGATATGTACTGAAATGCTGTTTCAATAATGAACAAGGTGAGGTGCAAATTATAGAGGGAAATATGCACAAAAGCCTTAAAAATAAACAATATAGGGCTAAATTCAGCTCTCATTATTGGATGAAACTCCCTGAAGCTTATGTTCACTGTTCTTGAGTTCAAATCCCTTGTCGGCTTGGATGTGTTTGCAATGAGTTCAGTTTTGCAGATGAGATCTCCTTCCGTTTCTCTCTTGTTTCTGATGTATTTTGAGTGATCAAGCATTGAAAATAATGTACATGCATAAAAATGGTAAATTGAATAACTGTTAGTGATGACCATGTTATAGCAGAAAAGCTATAGACATATTTAAACTCATTTAAAAGAAAATATTGACTGCATCTCAGGCAAGTCATCCAACCATCTGCATCTATTAGGCTGTTTAATATTGTGCTCAGTCTAAAAGTAGAGTTAAAATAATAGAAATTAGCCACCTACTTCAGAGTTTTGTGTTAGTAGGAACATCTTTACTGGGCTATAGATCGAACTGTATGTAAAGGCATCATTTGTTATCAAGAGCAAGAATTTATTTCTGCGGATTGTGAGTGCAGAATGCACAAATGTAGCAGAAGGGAGATGTTCAGAGTCTGTGTGCCTCAGGAAATGTTCTAACCCTCTGAAATCTTCAAAAAGAGTCTAACTTACAGGAATGTCAATAGAGTGGGTTTCTATGAAGATGGTAGCATGGCTAGCCCTTGTGAACCATGTTGCCTTATAAAGTTTTTAAGGTTCCTGGGCTAGATCTGTAGAAGAGTTAAGAGGGATAGAAAGCACAAGACTGAGATTTTCAATATGCGTTCTTTTAGTGTCTGTCCTTCAGTACAAGGTTTTCAGCCTTTAGGCTCCCCAGGTGGTGGCTCAAAATGGGGTTCACACCAGCTCTGGATCATTTCAAATTTGCTTTCAAGAATGAAGGTAAGATTACTCTTTTACAATATAACCTAAGGAGGAATTAGTCATAATCCCCTTTTCATTTAACAGCTCAATATTTCAGAGTTCCTGCATTGCGTGCTTCCATTTTATGTTAAGCAGGTATTGAATGACATTCAGCAACTGTAACTGAAACAGGAACTAGACACCTAGTCTTTGCCCTCTCAGCTCCCCTAGGCAATAGCAATGTTCTTTGCTATTTTTTCTTTCTTTACTGAGTGATTTTGATGAAAAATGGAATAGTTTCCACAAGAAACTGGTACTCTTCCTCTCATCCAGGAGTAATTGATAGCTTGGAATTAGGTCGCTGTTGTGTGAGATGAATCCTCTATAGCAAAGATGAGCTGGGAGGAGAAATGAACCCAGTGCTAAGTTTTCTGTGGAGCCCTGTTCATTAGGGGCTCTCTGGAAACTGGTATTGGCAATCAAATGTATAAGCTGAGCAACTTCATATTTATGGAATAAGTGGGATAGGTGGATGGGGATACAATCTGAGCTTCTCAGCACTGGCAATAATGGGTGCTTTCTGCACATACTCTGTTGCACAGTGTAAAAACAGTTTATGCTAATGTATGCAGAAGTGGTACTCCAGTTGTGTATGGAGGTATAAACATTGACTTAGCTGTCTGCTTCTTGTTTGTTTTTTCATGTGCAAGAACGGTTATTATGGAGCTAGTAGATAGCTCTTTGGTCCTTTGGTCTTGTGCAACACTTAGCAGAAATTTATCAGGGAAAATGTTTGGTTTTGCCTTTCTTCATTCTCCTCAAAGATGTTAGCTTGTGTGGAAAATGAAACAATCAATGTTAGATAAATTTGGTTGAATTTTTGTCTTTCTTTGGATTGTACAAGCAATGAAACATTACAATGTTGGTCACAATCATTTGTGACAAACTACACCACAAAACTAAGTGAGAGGTCTCTGTCAGTGCTGTGTGCTGTAATTCTTGGCTGCACTGCAAATTGTGTGGCGCGGTGCAGGAGGCTTGAGGGGACAGTAATTTATGGGAGATGTAACCAGGGAATTGGATGGGAATTGTTGTCTAAAGTCCTACAGCAGCACAGGCAGATTATAAAATAGTATTGAATTAAATGAACCAAAATATTTATATTTATTTCATAGAATCATAGAACTGTTTGAGTTGAAAGAGACCTTAAAGATCACCTAGTTCCAACTCCCCTGCCATGGGCAGGGACACCCTCCACTCGACCAGGTTGCCCAAAGCCTCGTCCAACCTGGCCTCGAACACATCCCAGGATGGGGCATCGACCATCTCTCTGGGCAAAGCATTTCCAAAGCATTGTTTGGAATGGTGTGGGGAATAATGAAATGAAATATTTCATTTCATGTCAGAACGGGTTTTGGTCACTATTTTTTAAAGGAGAAACCTGTGTTATTCAGGTTCGTATGTAAGCAGTGAATTAAGGTCTTCCTCATCAAATAATTACTTGGAAAAATTTCCCTTTAGGCAAACTTTGTAGAAAGAAAATCAAGTTCCAGTTTTAGTACTGGTGCATCTTGTTTTCTGTTATTTTAAAATGTGCAATCAGTTGATGCATTGAGTATCCTTCTTGTTCTATTTAAGATGGAGAGGGGAAAAGCAAGAAAGTAAAATCTTGAAAAGAAAACCAACAGTGCCCACCCCCAGTGAAGTGATACCTGTGACAAACATGGTAATTATGAACACATTTCTAGTTCTAGAAAGATATTTTTGTGGCTTTAATCTGTAATATTTGTAAATTTATATAATAGCATTAAGTATTGTTTTAATACAATAGCTCTTTCTTTTATCATCAGTATACTTTAATGTCTTAGAAGCTTGGTTGCCATCCCTTCTAGCCATCAGGTGGTTACAGTGAAAAGATGTGGATGTTCTCCTCTCTATGATTTGCATTCTTTTGTTTTAAATACAAAATTAAGAATGAGGTGTAGCTAATAGTCATTTGCTGGTCACTTGTAAAACCTGATTAGAAAGGAGAAATTTTTCATGCTATGTGGCAGAAAACAAGCTTCCAGCAGGTCCTTTTGTTGTTTCCCAGTGTTATTCAGTGTGCATTATTCGCTAGCTGTAGGATGTAAGCCATTAGGAAAAGACCCTGTTTGTTTGGCAAAGCTAGCAAGGAAGATAGCAGGAAATGAGTGGGAAGTTTGCAGGATTGAGCTGCTGGGCCTTTTGGAAAAAGAGCGAGTCTCTGGATACTCTTTCTATGGCAGAAGAGAAGAAATTACAGGATCCAGTTTATTTACAGAGAAGTTGGAGGAAGATTCATCGTGGAGGTGCAAGTGGGAGGGATGAATGGTAATTTCATCGCATCAGATATATGGGGAAAAAAAATTCATCGTGTGAATAGTTGAATGGTAGAATACGGGCCCAAAGAGGTTTTGGAATATAATTTTTTGAGATACTTAAAGCTCAGCTGGGAAAGACCCTAAGCAACCTGAACTAATTGGTACTGTTTTGAGCAGGGGAAGGGGCTAGAGACCTCCAAACTTCTCTTCCAACCTAAACTATATTATTCTATGGTTAGCTGGTTGAAAAGATTGTTTGTGTAACAAGAAAAAAGAAGAGCACTTGCCTGCAAGAAAATGGGTTTATTTTAAATAAAAGGCAAAATCCAAATATGTATGAATTAACAGTTTGAATATAGCTTATTTTTAATTCTTTTCTTAGAACCCCTAAATGTTCCATTCCCTCAGATGTACAGATCTTACCTTGACAAAAAGAATCCACAAACTAATTTTAAATAGTATCTGACTCTCATATTGAAAAATGTCAGCAGCAATGGCAGGGGTTGGGGGAGGAGGGTATTCATTTTGAAGACCATTTTGTTTGAGAAATGGGTTTTAATGAATACTTTTTGTCCAATTCTGTTTATTTCCCAGCAAAGACATAAAATTCACAATACCAAAAATACAAACCTTGGAAGTAGGATGAGAAGTTAGACTATGCAATGTGGGTTTGATACTGAATTGAGGGTGGAACAGACTTTCAGAAACCAGTAGGGGAGCATTAGTTCCTATTTTAGGTGACAACAATGTTGGATAATTAAGGTCCTATTTTCTCAGCACCGTGGGAGAGTGTGGATATTACAATGCCTGCACATTTTCTGTCTCCTTTGCTTGAAGGTTGCACTCAACCTTTATTTTATGTGTAAGAGAATGAGCCTAGTTTGAATTTATGACAAGTTCTTTCTTCATAATAGTCTGGCATAAGGCATAATTTTTGCCTTCTCTGCATAAAATTCTATGTGTATAGCTTCTATTTTACTTTTTCTTTCTGCTGCTTTGTAAGAGAGCAACCATTGCTCTTTGTATAGAGAAAAGTTCAAATACCTTTCATTTTTAAAGGTGACATTGGTGGTGGTGCTAAGTGATTCGGAAGTGAATTACAGTGATGCAGATTGACTGTCATAGCATGGATTTTTGAACTATCTCTTCAAATTCTTTCTTGACACTTTCCCATAGTGTGGTCTTTTTAAAATTCTATTTTTTTTTATTATTTTTTATTATTTTTTATTTTCGCTCCCACTTTAAGTGGGGCCAAACCTGCCCGTCGCAATTGTCTGTAAAGGAGGTAGTCATCTTCGCCATCTTCCTCCTCCACTGGCAAAGAACGTGCCTGTTGTGCATTAGATAATGACAACTGTATGTTTTCACTGAGTGTCTTCGGGATGAATTTACCTCCCTTAAGAAGGAACTAAACTTATACTCAGCCTGGTCTTGGGGAATGGTCTGCATGGATGCTCTTTAGCTCTGCATGCTCTTTATGTTGATAGACTGGGTCTTCCAAGCTGTCTAGATATGAATTTACCACTAGCCCTTTACCATTTGGCATATTGCTTTTGGCACTGAGATAAAACTAATTTTTAGTGGCCAAAAATGTAACTTTTATGTGGAAATAGGAACAATACTATGATAGATCCAGGAAGAGGTCCATCAGATCTGGAACTCTACCCTATAACAGTGCAATGTTGTATAAAAGCTGAGAAGAGAAATACAGAAAAAGGAGTCTGATCTCATTTTTTAAAAAAATGAAATAAAATTGGCAAAAATATGCATACAAAATGCTTGGATCTAATCAGGTTAGCATGTTCCAATGATTTTTTTAATTTTTTTTCAGTTGGTGTTTTTCCAGACAGCTTAACTACTAAAATCTCAGTTGCAGCTATATCTATCAACTAATAATTTTGCAACATTCACTCTTCCTAGTGGCATGCTTCCACTAAAGTTTTATAGGAGAAATGGGAATATCAGGGCACCAAGATGTTCCACCAGTCTGGAGGAGTGCAGTGCAAATACAACTCTTAAATTTCCTTTCTTCCTGTTAAGAGAATTGTTCACCTTTCTTCCATTTCAACACAGCTCTAAAAGGCAAGGAAAGCGTTAATGAATTTGGCAGGTACAGCAGGGTATGTAATGGACTGGGCCTTACACCATTATGTGCCTGTAGAGCATGTTGTACATCCACTAACAAGCCTGCCATTCATTTTTTCGATAAATCCTACACAGGGGTATTAGGGTCTGTGAACTGACAATTGATTTACTGCCTGGAAAATTATTCTTTATTGATTTATATTACATGGAGGCAACCGCAAATCTATAGCGGCCTTAATCAGAGAGAAAATGCTAAAGTTAGTGTCATTCTTACTTAGTCAAGCAATTACAAGTAGGAGAATTGGTTTAGTACCTCTAGGTGACATCTACATATTATTCAATTATGAATCTCAGTAATCCATGAATTACAATACATAAAAGCATGTGAGATCTGGTTAATTAATTTTTTGTAATATGAACAGTGCCCTTTGTGCAAGAAGGTGTTTTAAATGTCAACCTAGCACTTTATTTGAAATTTGGCAGCGGAAACTAAGTTTGATTTTAATGAAGATTCTTGGGATCTTTGCTCTGCCTGGTATTTTTCTGATATGTTGTATGAGTTGGACAGAATCCAGAATCTGAGACTATTCACAAGATTTCTTTGTTACATACTTTAAAAATAAGTAGATTTTCCAGTTTTTGAGGTTCTGAGCTCAAAATGGGTATTGTATGACAGGATAGAGCTATCCATAGGTACAGGGACCATGCTCTGGGGCTTGATACTCTTGAACTGCCTTACAACAGATGGAATTGAAACAGCAGAAGCCCTGAGCTCTGTGTAGACTAAGCTGAATTTTGCAGCTTTACCTTCAATTAACACTCTAGGCTGTCTCAGATATAGCTGCATATACACAGCTATCTTTGCAAACTCTTCAGTTCTGTGAGCTGGAAAATTGGGGGGTGCTGGACAGACATGTATGTGGTGCAGTACCACAAAAAGGATTTGCAGAGGGTGGAGCTGGTACTGAGGAACTGGAAACTAACAGCTGGAGGGAAAAACTTCTTCATGGTGGGGTTAAGATCTCTGGAGTTTGACTGCAAAGCTTTGGGAACACATCTATGAAGATGTGTTCCTGAAATTAGCCTTTTGGAAATTTAGCCTTTTTAGTTTTTCTCAGAAGAATACGTGAATAATGTACCTCACTCTATCTTTTAGTAAAAGAGATCTTTGTTGTTTTTGAGAGGGTATTTTCCTTCTCAGGGAAGAAGGTGAGGGTATTAGAAAAGGAAAGCAGACTGTTTTGTATTATATAAGACTTCAGCTTTTTAAATTATTTCTCCTGTAAGAGTAGCATGGAACTTCCTCTCTGTTAATGAATTTAACCTCTTATGTAATAGATGAAGGATATTTTCCTGCTTTGCGGTCAATGGTAATGTGGTATAGCCCAAGGTTTTCTATGGACCTGGTCCCATTGGCATAACAGCTTAATTGAAAGTTGTTTAGAAAAAAAAATAAATATTGGTTTAAGGGAATGAACTGCCTGTCTCTGTGGTTCATCATACTGAGGCCGGTTTTCTAGGCAGAGTGGAAGTGCAGCTTCTTCGGGGGCTGTTTCCATTAGGTATTTAAGGCTTTTACAAGTTTGTCTGTTCTGTCACTGACTGACGTAATTGGGAGTCTTGAAAATATTCTGGGGCCCGCGTATTTTATCCTGCCAGTCTCTGCTCAGTCCCTGACCCAGAAAGCAGGGATGATGAAACACGAGCCAGGTCTCTGCTGTATGAGGCTCTGTCAGTAGCCAGGCAGAAGCGCCAAGAAATTGAGAGCCCAAGTCTCCCGCACGCCCTGTGTTTGACTGGTGTGCTGCAGCTTCAGCTACAAAACACGGTGCTGCTGCCTCCATGTTCTGCTTGGCAGTGCCAAGTAGTGGAGAATTCTCAAAATCTCAGTGTCCAGACCTTCTTTTGCAGCACAATATGCCACCATATACAAAGCTTTTTTTCATTCCATTACTTATTTTAAAAAAAGATACCAGCTTTTTAAAAAGACAAATTTATGGGGTGTGGGGGTGGGTGGTGATTGTTGTTACAGACAAGCAGTTTAATGAAAATGCTACTGAAATGCCTTTTCTTCTATGAAAACTAGTAAATCAATTACAAAAGCAATTTCCTAACCCAGTGTGATTTTATTGTGTTTGACCAGGGCGTTTGATAAGCATTAGTTCTCGCTGAAAGCAAAGAATAAATTATATTTCAAGCTTTTCTTTCGTACATTTGGAAAAGGGAAGTACCAGAAGGTCAGTTAGACCTGTGGGTCCGATCATTGCGTTCAGGGACGGGTAGCTCTGGGTAGTATCTGGGCTAATAGCCTAGTAGTAGCTAATGTAAATAAAGTCACAGCAAAATGTTTCCAAAAGTATTTGGGCACTAGGCTTCAGGAGTTTGCTTAAAAATGTTTCTTGAAGTTTTTACTTACTTGTGAGTGTTCATTATATCTTTTCCCTTTTTGTGTGAAATTCTAGGAGCTCTTCAGTATTGTGGTGGAGTTCAATGTATGAAAAACTACTTCTAGCTGAAAAAGTATATACTCTAAGTCATGTTGCTCTCACCCCGTGGTAACATCTTTCAACACATGGAAGTGTTGAAAACAACAGAAGCTGTTGAATAGCCAGAGTTATACACCACTGAAAGATATGCAGGTGATTTCAAAGTCAGGCAAGGACAGAAATAGCACATACATGCTCTGATTTATGGCAGGGGTGTAATAGGAGTGCTGTAAGGAAATGTAAGAAGGCTGTTTTTTCTGGAGACATGCACTGAGAAGTCAGTGGAGTAGTGAATGCTCATCCCTGCGGGACTTCAGGGTGACACATTTAGGTACCCATGATCCACCTTGTGTTAATGGTACCAGAACCTGAAAGGTCAGCGGTGCTGCTGTGTCCCACTCCATATTCACACAGATGTAAAAGCAGTGAACCCTTCCATTCCCTGTTAGCTGCCCTCATCCCCACTCTACCCTGTATCCTCCTCATCCCGGGCTAGTATCCCTACCCTACTGCCATTTCTTCAGGGAAAGAGCAAAGAGATACATATTTCAATGTGAATGCTCTGGGGTCCCTGTGCCACTTGTTCTAGTGGTCACTTCCTGAGGGAATGACAAGCTGTTTGCCTTCTGCTGCTCTCCCCGTCTCTAGGCAGCTCTGAGGGAACAGGTAAATATTTTCTTCAATCTTAAGGAATAAAAACAAAAAGATCATAAAAACATGAGCAAATCCAATTATGTGAAGTGTGGCATATTGTAAAAACGTCATTAATTGATTTCCACTTTTAATGTGTTTTTCTTTACTGGCTTGTAAAAAATGAGAAGGATGTGCTAAGAGTTCAGAATGATTAATTCCTGCGTGACCAGAGGGAAGTCCCTAGGACCAAATTTCAAGACATTTAGGAAATCCCAGTAGATTACCTGCTTTGTTAAAAACCAAAAGATGTTTTAAGCCAACCATTTGTCTCTGTGGACTAGAACTCTGGGGGTTTTGTTGTTTTTTTTAAAGGTGATAATTGTATTTCTCTGGCTTTTGGGGATGATTTTTATGATCAAGTTGTTTAATGTCATGTGTCATAAGATAGGTTGATAATGGCTCTGTATAAATATGTGAGGCAGGAAAACATTTTCTTCTGTACCCTTCTTTCCATTTGGACTTTACTGTAGGAGCTTTAGGCAAATACTTCTTAGGGAAATCCTCTTAGCCACTTCTTCCTGTACTGTGGCCTCTCATTTCAAGGTTGTTCGAGATCAGGATTTTGGGGTGTAGTTGCTCGTATGTCAATGTGGTGGGATGGGACAGGGGCAGCATGTCATCCCTGCTCACAGCAGAGAATATGCAGTGTGCGAGAGTCCGTACTGTGGGCTTCAGCTTAGTGAAACTCATGTTTTTAAGGAGCCAGTTCATACATTTAATCTATTCTGAGTCTCAGCAGTATAGCACTCTATAGTAGCTAGATTTAGAATTTAAATTTCAAGCTAGCAAGTAAAGTTATTGATATAGATGACAGTTTGTTTCTTTAGCTCCAGGACTTGGTGCTGTTTGCTCAGTACAGGTTACAGATTTATAGATTAATGCATGCTAGTTGTCCTTTAAATTTGAAGAAGAATATGATCCTCTGCATTTAAGATCTCAGCTCTTCTCTTCAGTGAATCTGATCATTGCTACTAATGATCCCTCAGTCCACTGACCAGCCACCTGAAAGGAATCCTTCCACCAGGAGCGTTCTCAGTAAGCACTGCAACTTGACAGATAAGAGGAAGTCTGCTGAACGGAATTCAGCGACCTTGAGTGTTCTCCTCCTCACAGATCTCAGTGCCCCATAAATTAACACATAATTACACACTAACAAGAGAGATGGCCTTTTTCATGAGTCATCACTTCACTACAACTCATTTCATTTTGAGCAGCAGTACTGTTCAGAGTATTAATATAAGATTAATTTATGATGATTAATATTAAAATATTACCATTCTAGCAGTTGTTTTACTATTCTGAAAAGCTTTTGGGAGAGCATTATATGAATGTATGATTCAATCACGTGTAGATTGTGGCGTGATTAGTTTCTCACAGTCAGTAAGGCTTTGTTCAGTCATCTGGACCACTCTGGAGATGCATTTTTATCAAAAATAAAAATTCCTTATTTATTATTCTTGATAACAGTATTTTGATCTCATTAACATGAATCATTTTCTCTAAACTCAGCTAGACTCTGTAGTGTAGCGGCAAATAGCTCCTTTTTATATCAATTAAAGTATTTTTTTGACCTGCCATATAATTAAGATCCTGTTTATTAAAGTTACCAGCATATTAAAACACTAATTGCATTACAAACACACTTTCTTATTTCTGAACTGTTTATGATTTAATTGACTTGTTTAAACTAATTTTCATGTCTCTGTGCAATTAACTCATTAATTGAATTTATTTACATATGCAAATACTAATACATCACCCCATTGTACTAGCAATGATTAAAAAAATCCTAAATGTCCTAATTGAAGGAGTTCTTTGGTATGCATACGCAATCTGATAACACTGCAAGTTGACTTAGGAGTAGTACCACCTTTACGAGTATGCCTTCATGCAATGAGCTGAGATTTAAAGAGGGCAACATGCAGCATGGCTGTTGTATATGAATATTATTCCTGTATGCAATGAAATATTAACCTTGAGCAAGGGAAAAATCTGGTAATTTTACTATTTTAGCAAGGAGATACTTGATTATATTTGAATGGTTTTCTTATTACTATAGAGACTGGATAGTAATAAAGGATCATAGAAAGAAGAATGTAAAAAATATCAGGGGAGAAAAATTAGCGTGATGTGACAATATAAAGGAAACTTCTTCTAAGGTGTGATCCAAAGCCCAGTATTGTCAATAGTTTCTTTCCACTGACTTCAAGTGATTTTAATATCAGACAGAGACTCAAGTCACTTCTCTATCTTGAGCAAAAGGTCTTTGCTGTAATAAAAATGGTTTAATTCACAGTGAACCTATGGAAGGAGTACATAGCTTCAGCATGTGCTGTGCAACAGTAACAGCAGAAGTGTGCTCTGTGGACAATGGCAGCTGATGGTAAACCAGAAAGGGAAAAAAGGACAAGAACTGTTGCTTTATATTGGTAGGTCTTGAACTTGTGAATTTTCCAACTTTTACTCACGTTATTTACAACTAGAGCATTGCAGCAAGAAAGCTAACCCAGCAGTTTTCCACTCCCTAAAGTCTGTAATGAAATTAAACTTTGTTTTAGAAAAAATAAAAAAAAAAAAAAAAATCAAGGATAAGTACTAAAGTTAAAAAACCAACCAAACAAAAAAAAAAAAGTAAAAAATGTTGCTGCCTATGCAGTTGACCTCTTGATAGATTTAGGAGTAATGGCACTGTTTTATGTGCATATACATATATAAAATAAGATAAAGGTGAACATTCAGTGGTACTTGTCTGTGTTTGCATTTATTACCATAGGATGCTGATCAGTATTTGGGACTTTAAAGTACCCAATGACAATAAATTAATTTTTACATTTTATTTTTTATTGATAATGAGAAGGCTTTGTTCATAAACCATATTTCACTCCCCAGAGAGACTCCTATAGTGTGGCATATAGGCTGCTTATGATAACATCAAATATCTTTTTTAGTCATTTTTTCACAAAATAGAAATTCAAGTATGACACTGATAATTGAATACTCTAATCAATTATTTAGTGGTTTTACTCAAAGTAAAAATAATCTGTGTTATGGGACATCTTTGAACTCTGGAAAAGCATTTACATGAAACTTTATGTAAAGCTTCTGCAAGTTTTTGTTTTCCCATGAATCTCACCAACTGCATCCTATCCTAGTTGGATAAAGTTGCTTAACAAATGGAAAAAAAAATTATTCTAGCCTTTTGTTTTCCCCTTCCCTTTCTAGCCAGAAAGGAAGGAAAAAACCCAAACAAACCTAATCACCTTGCGTCTGGATTTCTAGCAAATCAGTGGAAGATGTATATGTGGATGATAACACGTGTGAAAAGAGGAGGGTGTACAACGGAACAGAAACTAGGACTTAATAAGTATACTCGAAAAAGGAAACAAGTTTTTCCTATTTTAAGTTATAACTGTTTGTGTGAACTATGTCAGTGGCCTATATTTTCAGAAATGAAAAGTGTTTTTGGTGCCCCTATGTTTCAGATCAGTTCTCTAAAATGTTTGTTCTTTTAAGGTCTAGCAAGTGGAGCAGGATTCTAGAGCACTGTCAGTGATCTTTAAACATTTGAACATTTAAAACTGCTACACAGAAATGAGGGATAGCATTTATTGGGTTAACTTCACACTGAACTCTTCTTCCATAGTCCTTTTTTCCTTGAGGGATAAGGATCCTATTGGGATCTGCTGTTCCACTTCTGCCCTGCTCCCAAAGAGATGTTGAATCTTTTTTCTTTATCTCCTCATATCTTACAGGACACCACCATGCATTAGAATAAACAGGAAACCTCTGAGTGATTGCTTTTGTTATTATGTCTCTGTGGCTTTCATGAGTCTAACATTTCAGACTGTTTTCAGAAAATAAAGAATTTTAGATCTTACTGTTGCCTTGTAATTTAATAAACACAAATACTGGCCTATAAAGAAATACCTAATGCTACTTTTCAGTACACAGAACCCATAACGTGGAGAAATACATTCTGTTTAATCTCTTATCTCTCTTAAAAGCCTCAAAAAATGTTTTCTCTTTCATGCTCCCAGTCTTTCTTTATGTGCAAAGACTCGTTCAAGTGACTAAATTCCCTAAATAGCTACAAAGCTATTGTGATAAGAACAGGAAGTGCTCTTGACAATGTGTTATGTGCTAAATATAACCCACCAAACACTTGAGGATGTTCAGGATGCAGTTTCAATGTATGATTTCATGGTTGTAGTGGTTTGCACTTTTATTTTAGCTTTCAGCTATGGATTATAAAAGGAAGGAAAAATAGTAGAATTCCTAAACTGCATCTCTGCTTCAAAATGTTATGTTTATTTTCAGTGGTAGAAATACTGTTTATGCTTATAAGATCCATTTCTTACAACTGTATCTTAATTATTGTTTATTGATAAACAGATTTACTAGTAACCTGTTTTTAAAAAGTCAAACAATGGTTTACCATCTTTGAATTATTTTCTCATGAAGGTACTCCAGTAAACATTTTCAGCATAAAATTGCACTTAAATTAGTTGCCAGTGGTTCCACTGTATAAATATGGAACCTGTGTAAAGAGCAGGTCCATTTAAAACTGTTTAGAAAAGTGGTAGACACTTCTGATGTTTTAAAAAAGTGCTGAAAAGTTTTCTTTAAAACAGAATCATATCCAGGCACAGACTTACTTTAAAACAAAAGAAAAATGCCAGTAAAATATATTGGAATTAAACCCAGATGCTCCACATCAATACAAGGTGATAGCTCATAGTAAGTTAGTTTGACTTGGATCATTTCTTTAGAAACTTTCTACCATTTTCTCTCCTGATTAGTCTTTTAAGTGCCAACCTGGTCCACAAAGGTTGCTGTGTGGTTCCTGCATTGAGTACTTGTTATAAAGCTGTATCTCAGTGTGTGACAATTCACTTCTCTGGACTTAAACTGGATTTTATGGGTATGAAAGGCTGATATAACATGGACCAGTCTACTTAAACGTACTACAGGAAATAAAAGTTTTTAGTTTGCTTAAGGAGTCTTGCTTGCTGTCTTGGTGGACCCGGAGATCTCGTGATATTCAAACAAACAAAAACCCCTATTCGCTTTTGTCTTTTTATTGGTTTTTACCGCGTCAGTGTGGAGATGAATGGAAAAAAAAATAGTCCAGTAAAATCTTGAAATTATCTAGAACAATGTGAAGATCATCTCTTCAAAGACTGTCCATACAAGTGGCTTCAGTTAATTCAGAGGTTCTTACTGCTTAATATTTCAGAGACTAAGTTTTAAGTGACATAGGAGGAACACAGTGAAATCTGTTCTTTCCCTCTCTGTTTTCCTTACTAAGGTCTGAGTCCAATGTCTCACATGTTGTTGCCCATCCCAACTTGTCTTTGTGCTGGTAAGACCTTCAGACACAGCACACCAACCTTTTATATATGTTTATGGAATTCAGTTTGTTTTCCCATATTACATACATAAAATAATAAATCCAGTTTTTACTGATGGATTTGGGACATGCTTGTGGTGTATTTTGTCTGTGTCTGTATGCTTCATTCCATTGAATGCACAAGGTTTAAAAATGTTGTAGCTGTCAAGATACATAAACCTGGATACTTTTGCTAATTTGAGCTGGTAATGCAGTGTGGACTAAGCTGTTATTACCACCATACCATCCCACTTGAGTGTTATTTAGCAGTGTGATTGCTTTGCGGAAGGTAGTTATCCTTGAGATTAATTCTAACATAGATAACCTAATGCTGTTAGTAGAGTGCACTGTGTTTGCTGATTACTATGCCGATTGCTATATCAGATTGTACCATGAGTGTATTTACTCTGCTGGGTATTTTCTTCAGTATACCATCTCCAACAGTTGAACTTAGTCTTTTGGAAAAGGAAGGTTATTCTTAAACTCATACTGCCGACTATCTGTACTGTAAGCCTGAAAACTCACATTTTGACAGCAGTTCAGCCTGCATGTGGAAACCCTGTCGAATTTTCTGTTGAATGTAGATCTGTTTCCACTCACTTCCAAACTCTGTGTTTTCTTAAGTGATTGAGTTTTAGGGATGTTGTAGCAGGGAATCCAGGGATAGACAGAGCAAATTCGTGTACGGATACTTAGGAGATATCTAGTTTCATATAGAGACACCTGATGTGCATTTATGTTGGGCTCAGAGAAAGTGGAGTACAACAGAGATGCATTCAGTAGTTTCTACTAAGTTTGGGTGGAAAGGCAGTTCAGTGCAGTTGAGTACAATCTCAAGATTAATCCTAAGCATCCTAGATACATCTTGGCATAGGCAGCCATGTAATGGTGTCAGGCAAACCCATGCTGATATGTGAGCTTGAATCCCTTCCAAAAAGCTTGCCTCTCTTTAAGTCTGTCACTGTAAATATGGAGTTCTCATTTTCTGTGTAGGTACGCAGTCTAACTGTGTATAATACTGAGGCCTCGTCTCCAGTAATGCCTCGTGGCAGTGGGTATTATAAGCCTATTATTTGTTGCACGGATGAGATTAGAGATACAGTTTTGTTGATGGCTAATTACATCTTTCTCATTCAGGGGAGAAATAAACCACAACCCAACCCTGAATGTGTGCTTCCGCCCCCAGGTACCAGACCTATCAATACTGCAGGGGAGCCTTTTCTAGCTTCTTAATTCAACTTACAGAGGGAAAAGTGCCAAATAAGAGCAAATGTTTTAATTATAAGGAGCAGTTTTCTTAGGTAAGACAATTGCTGTGTTTGCAAAATGAATTTAATATGCTACACAGTCTAGCAGAGTTTTTAATGAATGCTAAGTCTGAAAACACTGCATGAAGCAGCTATGGTTGTATTTGCATATTTGCTCTGGATAATTGATAGAAATGTTTAATTAAATATTGTAAAAGGCAATAGTTAATATACTCTGTGCAAGAAAAGTGAAACCATGAGATTCAGTAATTTATCTGATTGAACCTTTTGTATATTTAAGTAGTAAGTCTCAATAGACTATGCATTTCTGGGTAATTTTAACTCAGCTTGGGTGGTGATGGGAAACTTCATGATACAGAAGTCTGAAAAGGTTTTCACTAGGTGTAAGCTTCAACCAAAACCCTGGTTCCATAGGAGCATCCATCTTAGCACTAAATACAAACTCAGACTGGGCTTCTCTCTATCTAGAATTATACCAAAAAGGCACTACTCAGCATAAAATATATTATATGGTTCATTATTATGTATTCACATATGTTAGTCTGTACTATATCCGATATGTATATTAATGTACTAGTAATCAAAAAAGAATAGCTAGAAAACAACATTTCTGAACTATTACAATCACGTATTTCATATCTAACTATTTTTCCCAGGAGGAAAAAGAGTAATACATGCTTTGGAACATCCTTTGCAATTGCTTAGTGTATCTGAAATAACTCTAAAAATCACTTAATTTAGGAAAAGTGATTGATTCATAGTCCTTTAGTGAAGCTAGTATGTGAAAAGAAGAGAAATGGACTTACAGAACTAGTCAGAGCAAATTGGCTGGCTAAAGTTTCTGTAGTGCATAATAGATCAATTGATAGAGAGTTTGACCTATTTAACATTATTTAAAGCTTCGTAACTAAACACGTGTAAGTGGTGAAATATCTAGAATACCAGGGGAAGGAGTCTGAAAAGCTAATTCCAGTAAGTTATTTAAGTGACGACAAAAGAACTGACTCTAATTGAAAAGCAAAACCAGGGTGTTTGAAATCCTCTCACAGTTTTCTCTCTTGAAGGCTTCGTGTTAGATACCTTACAATAAATATATTTAGTTACAGACTTAATTTAAATCTATTGCTAATAGAAGCATTATATATTAATATGACATAATAATACATAATATAGCCTAAATAGTCACCTTAATCCTCAAAGCTATTTACTAACAATAATGAGTTAATTAGATCTTTATTACCAGTTCTTATAATGTTTAATAGGAGCTTTTTTCCAATTTTTATTTCCTTTTAAGAATAATTTCTTTACGATATGCAGCACTTTTAGCCACAATATAGAACATTGTGCTTATTCAAGGACCATAAATCTCTGAACAAAGTGACTTTTTGATCTGCATTTTTTATGTTAATCCAACAAATCACCTGATTTCTTTATGACTTTGTGGGCAAATAGCTTCTTGGCTGTATAATTCTTCTGTTGGATTTTTTTTTTTTTTTGAATGCTAATTTAGGTTGGTTCTAGTGGCAGAAAATAGTGGATACAGCTACATGGGCCAGCACAGTGAGTGAGGGTTTTGTGTGTGTATGTATTTGTGACAGCAAGGGTTTGAAGTAAGGATGTTTGTTTCTACAGGGTAATAATCTAATTTACATGCTCAGGTTAGGAGATTAGGCGTTCTGGGATCCTTGCAGGATTGGCGATTTTCTAGAGCATTTGAACAGCATTCTTTGATAGGTAGCTAGACCCCACCTTCAACATATAAATCGTGGCTTGAAGTTAGGCACTGTAAATAATGCCTCTCTGCTTTCCACTTGAGGTTTTTTGCATGGAAGCGATTAGCAGGAAGGATTGCTTTAATCATTCATCATCTCTCTCATTTTGACCGCCTAAAGATGATCTTTGCTGAGACAGTCAGTTGTTGCACAGGTGGTTTCCGTGATGTATGCACTTGTTTTCTTGTCACTGGTAAGAGTTCTGATCTTGTATTGTAGAGGTTAATGCAGATTGCTAAATAGTGAATGTCAGTCTTGGAGAAGCACATAAACTTGAGTCTGTGCAATTGTGTTTCAGTTCAAATGAAATCAACGGCCTTAAAATGTCTGCTTTAAGTTGAAACAGATGTAGAAATATTTCCAATTTAGAACCCAGTTAAGCACGTGGGAATCAGCATTAGGGATGGAGCTAGTGTTTCACAGGACAAAGACAACAGGTCTGTTTAACTTTGTAAGGATAGAGATGCAGGATTTGGGTGGCTGTTTTAATTCCCATGTTGTTTTCTTTTTGTCAAAGATTTTGCTACGTTCATTGCAGCTTTTGTAACTAGCAGTTTCTGGTACTGTGAAGTAATGTGACACAATGGTTAAGATAAAGGAGTTCCATTTCTCTAATTTCCAAAGGATCTAATCTTCTCATCTTCTGTAATCCTTAATTTTTGAAGAGGTATTCTAGACTCTGAAGAAAAAGGAGTCTCACCTCTGAAGAGAGCTTTCTGGTGACAGTGTGATGCCGGTGCACTACTTGTTGATGTCTTTCCACCTAGAATCTAATGGTTGGTTTTAGCTTATAAAGATCTAAGGTTTTCAAATTGGTCTGAAGCAAACGCATGAAAATTAAGAAGAACTTCACATCCAATTCTATACTATTGAAAATTCCAGGTTAACGTAGGTTTCTTGTCACTTGCTTACATGACCACAGTTGTGTGGTCACAAAGGACCCGGGAGCTGGAACGCATGCTAGTTTTGAAGGAAAAGCCATTAATTTAGGCTTTGGCAGGGAAATTGAACTGAAAGGAGGAAAATGTGGTGTCGGTATTACGCTCACATTGCTTCCCAAGAATGGGAAGCAACGTTATAGTCAGTATTGGGTTTTAATTTCCTGTATCCTTATGTTTGTTAGTATATCTTAAGGCTGCTCTACTGTAGTCAACTGAGTAAGCTGGATCAAAATCAACACCAAAGATCATATCTTGTAAATCCAGTGATTTGACTCTGAAATGTAATACAAACTAGTTCAGTGACAGGTGCATACCTTCTTGATAAGGCGATTACTGAAAGCCCAAGGTCAACAACGCAGGTTGTACCTTCTAGAACTGCTTTTGTAGTTAATACTTTTTCTTGGATGTTTTTGCAAAAGAAATTGCATAGATAAGATAACTGAGAGTTTATCATATTACATCAGATTTCTTTGAGATTGAAGCTACCATTCAGTTACAAAATGGGAGTTCTTTCTGGATTAAATGCTTTTTGGAGGCTCTGCTATTTAAGATTTACGGACTGTTTAATAAGAAGTATAACATTGTATATTTAAAAGAAGAAATGAGTGACACAAACATTTTTTGCCAAGGAGATAAATTATTCAATCTGGTGTATCTAGTAGGCTACAAACATAAATTTTCTTTTAAACAGAATGTTTCTTTATTAATAACTCCATCTTGTGACCATTTTTCTAATGCATATTTAGCTGGGACGAAGGAACAGAATGCATGCAATCTATGAGTGGTTTGACAACTCCCTAGCATTATATAGATTGTATTATTAAATTCCTTTCCCAAGAAGAGTTACTTCACATTTCAGTGGTTTCTTAATAACCCATGGTGAAAGACACTTGCCTAACTCTCTGCTAGGGCATCTCTGATTAGAACATAGAAATTTTACATTTTTATAGCATCACTAAAATACCCCTAAACATATATGGTTATTTGTCCTTTAAATTATGACTTTGGAGTGCAATTGGATGTGATGCTGTTTGATTTATAATCATTGCAGCCTGCAAGTGAATGGACATACAAAGAATACAAAAATGAAGTTAGATAATTTAAGCGTTCTGAGCTGAAGAATGCATTTTCAGCATCTTTCCCATCTTTTCAATATAAAAAGTACATCTTTCAGTATCTGGGACAAAGGAGAGACCAGTGTAACCCTAGGTGATTATGAAGAATTTTGTTTTGTCTGTGATACTATAAAATATATGTCTTGTGAGGAAGACCATTTCGTCTCTTCTAGTGTCCTGTAGTGGTAAATGGAGAATTGAAAAGGTTATCAAGCAGTTCCTGTTTGGAGTACTGCAGAGAAAAGAAATACCTCTAAGGAATTATCTCCAGGAATACAATGTGCTCAGACTCTGAGGAGTCAGAATTAAAACTGAAGCCATAGGGTAAGGCTTGAGAAAGGATCTAAATAACTGTCAGAGGTCTGGAGCCCTGGCTGTCCGAGCCCTCAGGGAGCTGGAGAGTAAAAGGACAGAAAGAGTAGTATGTCAAATCTTGCCAAGCCCAGTGACTGCTGCTACTGATTTTTGGGAAAGGGAAGTGCTGATGAAAATCTGTATCTGTCTCTGACCTTTGTGAACAAACCAGTACGTAAAATGCATAGCGTGCCAGTGGAACACTGGTAGAAGTCATTTCCTCTTAGTGCAGCAGTCACTTACCTGCTCCCATAGTCACCCCACAAGGCGCAGCTCCTTCTGCATTCCCCAGCCTCTGGTTCACCTGACTTACTCTGAAACTTTGTTTTCTTGTCATGCAGTGACTAGTGCACCGGACAGGTAACATACAGTATTTTTCATAGCTTTGTATGTATTGGTGATCCTTAGATGATAACTTCTCAGGTGATGAAGTGGGATGGCTGATTCAGAAATTATAGTAGTATTCATTTTACAGTGACAGTGTATATGCTGATTTGGTGTGTTTAATGTAGGGAATTTCACTGATCACATCCTTTCCCTTCACTGAATTATGAAACATAAGTACATAGTCTGTTACTTGGTGATTCTGATAAGGGGTGGAAGATGAAGTTGGGTGGGGTTTTTTTTTGTATTATGGTGACTGCCATCATTCACTTGCCAGTGTAGCACTTCTGAGGGAGCTAAAATCCAAAGTGTGAGAGAAAAGGACCAATGTGCACCGTCAGTACTTATGTGAACAGAACGGGAACTGTACAAATGCAAGTACAAACTTGTGCTTCCATTATGACTTTCTGCCAAATGGAGATGAATCAAAGAGCAGTCGTGCACAAACATACCTTGGAAAACAAACCTAGTGTACTCAATGTACTGACTATGCTACTCAGGCTATTATCTGGGAAATTTTTTGATCAAAAGATATAAAACTATGATCTTGAGCTTAAGGTGACATCTGCCTAATAGGGAGGGACGGGTTAAAAAAACCAAAAACCAAACCTACAGATGGAAATGTAGACATTACCAAGAAACCTGTCACTGGGGTACCCTCTTTGAGTGATGAGTTCTGGTAATTGTGAGGTTAGGCATAGTGTGAAGGTACATTTTTCAATAGATTTTGCCCTTTAAATCTTCCTTATTTCACTTCTTACATAAATCTAAGTCCAAAGCTGCAAACTATGTTTGTTTCACCTTCACAAACTATACCTATACGTACCTGGCTAATAGGGAATGAAAAAAATGCCAAACAACATGACCCTAGGGGGGTCAGCATACTCTTGAAAATTGACACTTAATATGAACCTGTGTGATGTGTTTTTTGGGAGTACTGAATAATGCCTTTTTATTTTTAAGGAATGCAGTATTTCTCAAAGAATATGTTGGCAATCTTTTAAATTGTAGGAACAACTCCTTTTGAAAGGAAATGGAAGACATGCAATTAGTTTGCAAATTCAAACATGATGATTGAAGTCAGATTATCCTTTGATTTAGAACAATACCAAAAGACATTTTAATGCATAGTTTTGTCCACTTGTGAACAATTAGGGCTGTCAGCATAAGTGGTCAATTGAACATGTAGGTTAAACTGCACTTTTTTAGATGTTCTGTGACATTGCATTTGGAAATCTTCCTTTGGAATTACAATCACGGCCATTGACTGGATAGCTGAAGTGGCAGAATCTAATTATGGCTGAAATACCCATGGCTATACCTTTTTAAACTGTATCACAAACAAACGGCTCAAGAAAGGACTGATAGTGGATGGATTGGTACAAGAAAATGTTGGTAATGGAGGCAATCTTTCAGTGAACAAGTGGATCAAGCAATTAGAGTAGCCAGGGTTTCTGCCTCAGCAAATAGTGTCTCTAGAAGAGACGGGAGAAGACAAGGTAGCAACTGTGCATTTGGATTTCTGCCTCTGAGAAGATTGGTCGCTAGTGAAATGGAAGAAAATTATATGTGCTCTAATGCTGCCTTTTGGCCAAGGACAGACAGCTTTTGCTAATTTTATCCTCTCTGTTCTGACACGCATGCATACCACACACGTGTGTATGTATGTGTATATGTATTTGTGTGTGTGTATATATATCTATATGCTTTCTTCCAAATACTATTGTACGGATTGGGAAGTCAGTGTTTAGACTAGTGAGCAACTTAACCTATTCTTATAATTTCACCTCGACAAACCTGTATAAAACAAATGACAAAGTGGTGACTGATAAACTGAAATTCTGCCCTGACACATGCCCAGTGTAACCTGTTGATTCCCAGAGTATGTCATAGGATGCGTACCACCTTATCTGCATGATTTCTGTGATCTGTAATCCAGCTTTCAATTAACAGCTTTGAGCCTTATTTGACCTTTTCTGACTTTTTTCTGTACTCAGTGACTTTTTTAGTGTCATTATGCCACTTTTTCTAATGACAGTAAAATATCTGCTGGAGATGGGCCTAATGACCTGGAAGTAATTAGAAGAGTCTGCAAACAAAGATAGCTGCCACATCACAAACAGAACTGATATTTTATTCACACGAGCTTCTAGCTATTGCAATAAATCTAGATCAGCTACTGTACTCATTAAGTGAAGAGATAATTAAAGCTTGTGGGAGTCTGGATAAACCACCTGGCAGAATAATACCTTTTATAAAGGGAGACAGTAAGCAGGTTTGCAAGTCTTGAGAAGGCTTTATTAAAATAAGTGAATGCTACTTGAAAGATGTCCATACAACACCATTATTTTTCTGTCTGAAAGGACTGCATATTACAGTGGAGTCTAAGAAAAAACAGTGCAAAATAATCCGGTTCTATGAAGTATATCAGCTCTAGGTTCCATTGTATTTTCTTACCTTTAGCTATGTGAGACTAGTTCTATCTTTCAGATTAACTTTGCTGTTCTGTGGTGGCTTTAAGATACTCTTGTGTTGACAAGTAAATGAGATAAAGGATAGGAAATTCTGATGTGATGCTCTGAATTGAATTTGATCCACTGTCGTGTCAATATACTCTCTATATTCATTCCTTTCTTCTTGATTCTCACAGGAGGGAAGCTTTCTGACTTTCTCTTTTTCCCTTTCTCTCTCCCTCTGTTTGTTGTGAACCTCCTAAAGTGACAAGGCAGGAAAGATTTGCTGTCATGTAATACCATTTTTTCCCTGCCAGCCCAGTCAGTAACATTTCTCATCTTGGTGTGGATGTATAAATAAATATAAAAAAATTTCTTTAAATACAAAAGTTAATTGCTGATTCAACCACTAGAGGAAATGCCTTTTTATTCAGTAGCTGAAACTGTTATGAGTTCAAGGGTGATTCCAGGTGTGGCTCATGTTACTTGCTATGAAAATGTTGCGGTGCAAGTACTATAAAAGTATGGGACTTGCACTGATTTTAAATTACCTTTAAATCTCATGGAACCAGACCCTTAACAATAGAGAACGTAGTATCAGAATTCAGTAGTTGGTGCAGTTAGAGAAATTTTCTTAAGTTTTGTTCCCTGATTTGGAAAGTTGTTCTACTCACAGCCCAAGCCGATATTGGGGAAAACCTGATTAGAAAAAACATTGTTGCTGCTTCTTCCTATTTATTTATTGGTACATAAGGACAGTACAGAAATGCAATTGCACGATTCCATTTTTGTTATAATGTCTTGTTGTTTTTCTTTAACCTCCTCAAGTAGGCAGGTAGTTCTTTGAAATCTTAGTGAACTGGGTGGTAATATTCCTCAGTTCTGTTCACATCATCAGTAAAATCTCTGTATTATTGCAAAGAATTTTCTTGATACTAAACTTCTGTTTTCAGTGTATGTTCATGGAGACAAACTGAGGAAGTATATGGTGTCAAAAGATGAAAAGTGTTGAACAGCCTGATAGCTATTAGGTCGTATAGAAAAAGGTCTTAAGGCTCTGTATCAAGGGCTATCAAATACAGCAGATTCAAGAATAGGAAGATAAGAATTCAATTGCCAAAAATGTTTCCTGTTAGAAGCTTTAATTTTTTCAGAAGGTATATTAAGTTTGCATCTAATACATGTCTATTCTCCAGTGCATTTCTCTGACTTGCCTAATAGCTTGTAGTTAGAATTTAGCCATCTGTCAGTAATTAAGGAGTAGGCACTGATTTTCATGTACTAGGACACCTTACAAAGAGAGCCATTTGCTGGGACTTTCTCTGTTTAATGGCAAAGGCAAAGCCAAGTAGGAAATCAATCATGCTTTTCGCTGGATCAATAACCAGTGTAATGTGGGTTTTAGTATAAAAAACAGCATCAAACCCAAACATTGTCAGTGTGCAGTACATCATTGTGGCATGCTGCACAGGTGTAAAGGTGATGATTTAAGTTCCATTTGAGTAGATAAGTAATGTCGCAAATAGTTGAATAGGATTTCATTCTTGTAAAACATTTAGAGGCATGATTTGTTAACTGTGATTTTCTAAATGTAATGTGCTTTAGAAATGGGGAATATAAATATTTTTCAAAAAGTAAATTTCACCTGAACAGCCTGCATGGGACTTCGATCAGTAGGAGGCAAGAAGATTTTTTTGTGTGTGTGTCATTCATTCTTTTGTTGGAGTGAGTTTAACACAAATGAAAGGAACAAGATTGATAGCAATGAGGAGTATAATCTCCTTCCAAAAAATTCCTCCAGCCCACCCAAGCAGTGGCAGTGCAGATTTCCCTTATAGAACTGTGAGCACTTCACTGTTTATCAGAGGCTCCTCTCCTGCCGGTATTCATACCAACTCAGTTTAGGGCTTTCCAGATGATGTAATATGAACCTGTAAGTGATGACCATCAGTATAGTATTGATTTGATTATTTGGCTTCGTGGAAAAGTTATTTAACTCTCAGCTGCCTGTTCAGCTATTTGGATCAGAACAGCTCTGTCTGTGCTGTATTCTCCTTTTATTAGTGTACCTCAGTTAGCGTGCATCTTCAGTGAGAAAGGAGGCACATCTGTGATGTGGACAAAGAGGATAACTATTTCTAAGATCAAATTGCTCCTCTGCTCTGATGTGCCTTCTCCAAGCGTTCTGGTGTTCCAAAGGGTCTGTCTGGTTTAGTGTTGTCTGCTGGTAGGAAGTGCCTCTTCTATGGGAATATCCTCAGGTGCCATGCTCTATCTTTCCATCCTCTTCACAAACTTTGTAGGAAGAAAAACGGGCTTGATTGAAATGGTGTGTGTATCTGTGTGATAACTGGCTCTTAGGAATAACTGCAATTAGGGGCAACTTAATGTCTTAAACCTGCTTCAGGTCATGTTTTGGCTGTTGATGGGTAGTTGATGGTTAAGACTTATTAGATATGGAAAAGATGAAATAAATGTGTGTTTCCCTACCAGCTTGGATTTGGATGATGCCCAAGTTTGGGAATCAGAATTTCTAAGTATAGGCATCTTAGGAGTTATGTGGTAAAAGAATTAGGGTGGGTGGGGTTTTGTTTGGCACTTTTTTTTAATGCTATGAGTACAATGTTAATGTAACATTCTTTTCATTTGAATAAAATGGTCCTTTGTTTTTTCTTAGCCATAGATTCTATCAGGTTAAGCCATTGTTTATAAAAAAATTTCAAAATGTAAATTAGGATTAACAGAATGGTTTAGTATCTTCTTCCAGCAGCCATGCCAAACTCAGTCCTGAAAATACTTACTTTGCCTTTACTTAGCTAGCATTATTTCATTCGGTTTTGATTTGAGTAAGCCCTGGTGTCATCCAGTATAAAGCAAATTGGTTTAAGGTCAATTAGAAAGAGATATTGTTTTGAGAACATACTGTTTGAAAATAATTATTTTCCTTACTTGAATAATTATCTTTCCATTGCAAAGCCTCACTAATAGTAGCTGGTACTGTACGCTCCACAGTATGTGAATCTATTCAGCAAAGAGCAGATACTGCTGCAGAATGGACCAGCTGGAGCTACTAGAACTTTTTGTCATTGAAGATGTTCTCAGTGTATTTCCTAGTATTTTGGCCACTCTGTTTAAAAACAAATAAACAAAAAAAATTCCCACCAACAAAACTGAAAGCACTGTAGTGTATTTCTGAAATTGTTGTGTTCCTGGTTAGTTGTGAATCTTTTAGAGCTGTGGATTCATTTTGTATGTTCAGTTACAGAATTGCTTTAGTGTAAACACTCCTAACACTTTTCAGTCAATGTAAAATAATTTTACTTTGTATGATCTTTGGATTGGTGCATTTACCTGTTATTTTCTTTCGGATAAACTTCAAAGAAGCTGTAAAAGCAACAAAAAGTTTTCTCTCATTCAGTGATACAGTCTATGAATTACAGACAAATTTGGAAACTCCATATCCTCCATTTTAAGATAAGAACGTGATGTCAATGTTTTAATCAATCTATCTTTACAGGCACATTTGTGCATCCTTTTACTTTGCAGCCTGCTGGGAAAGCTGGAATATTTAGAGAATTAACAATTTAGAAAAACAGCCCACTTACCTACAGCTTTAAACGCTTTTCCCTGCAGTAGTTGGAGTTGATAGCGGAAGAGAAATATATCTAAAACTGAAGAGAAAAAGCTGCATTTAAGTAGTTATTCAAGATTAGCTTTTCACCTCCAATATGAGTACATGAAAGTGGGAAGAAGCAATAAAGTACAGGAAGAGAAATTTGCAGCAGCTATCTGCCAGAAGTTCAGAAGATGCATGACATAATATCAGTCATGAGAAGGTCTCTCTGTATAAACTCTGCTTGTGAAGTTGGGGAAGCCATTCATCTGAGCTTTCTTTGATAAAGGGATTTACTTTTGCAGAGGCTTACACAAAGAGCAATCAGTATACCTATATAGCCCAAAAATATACCAGATCTGGGGACGAAGGGGTAGAGGTTTTTTTTATTGTTTTCCTGGATGCTGCATTATGCACTACAGGCTACAGCTACCTTTCATTTCCATTCATATTGCGTGAAGCTGTGATTCATGCCTCTGGGAGCAGAGTGGCCTCTCGTCGTTGGTCTGTGCGGGCTCATCGCTGTGGCAGGCTCCCAGAGAAAAGCCTCTACGTGTGCCCCATGCTGTTCGCTTGTCACTGGCCGTCTATGCCTTGGCAGACTGCAGAGCTAGTGAAAGAAAGGCAGACAGAGAACAGGGCCGCTCAGGATGCTCCTGCACATCCTGATGTGTATAATGGGATTACCTGAGTTTAAGCAGCCTGTGTGATGGTAGTATATTCTACCTCCCAAGAGGCAGACAGGCTCTTCCCTTTGGCCTTGAATTTGGACCAATAGACTTCCTTCCGTTATTAAAATGGGCATGCACAATGAGAAAGCATTTTTAACACATGCTGGCTCTAAGGGTACTTTCTAATTTTGAATCTAGGCAAGGTTTCTCTTAATAACAGAATGTATTAGAATGAAAGAGACTCTTAAAGAGTTATCACAATAAGGAAGTCTCTGGCGCTGTGTCGAATTGGAGCTTGGATTGCAGGTCAGACAGAACTGGGACCATGCCGTTCCTAAAGCGTTAGAGTGTGAGACAGGCTTTGATTCCTCGCTAATCAGAACTAGCTAGCAGGCTCTCTGTTCTTCCCTGGGGAAGATAGCTCGTGTGTTCTGGGTAAACGAAAGCCTAAGATAAGCCTTAGTGAAGAATTAACTTCCATAGCAGCTAAATTTAAAACTATGGATTTTTTATCATGAAAATATTGATGTGTTTTATTGCTTTGGGCAATTGCTTCTTAGAGAGGATTTGACTCTTTCAAAGGTATTCCTAAAAATAAAATGATCTAAGCTCTTCAAAGTAAAACAGATTGTTCTTTTTATTATGTGTGCTTCTTAAGCAGCATTTTCTCTTGTAACTGAATTTTTTTTTTTTTATTCTTACTGATTCAGTGAATAGGCACCAAACTAATGGAAAAACTCCTGCCTTGCTGCAGTAATAGGAGGTATAGGTACTTAGGAGAAAGTCTGTGTTTATTAAGTATATGTATTTAGAGACATTACCTTTTTGCAGTGGTCCCAGGTTGCACAGACTGTGATACAGAGCAGTTCATTGCTGGTCCCATGAAAAAAGAACATTTTTTTTTTAAATGCAAAGGGTGCATCACCAATAGGGAGCATCTGGGAAAACCTAAATTCACGTGGTAGAATGCAGATCCTAGAAATACTGAGCTCTTGTAACTTCTGTACTACACTATCTGTGATTTCTGTACTGCACTGTCTTCTGCATCTGACTTTGGATGACTCATTAAAGTAATTGCAGAAGAGGCTAGATAGAAGGCAGTGTTTCTTGAAGCAGTGTTAACCCTTGATGGGAGGTGCAGTATGTTCAGCTGTGTAGGGAAAACCCTCAAAAGATGGCCATCATGGACAGCCACTCACTGTTGTCTGAAGTCTGGCTAAGTACAATCTCTTTTATATACTTAAAGAGGGGCCTTTGGAAAGCATCTGAGAGTGGAACTGGATAAGAAGACAAAGCTAAATGCCACTCAAACACTGTTTGGTTTTATGTGTTTTGGGTTTTGTGTGTGTAGGTTTGTTGTTGGTTTTTTTTTTTCCCTGGCTGGTTAACTCTGGGCCTGCAAAGGTCCTTAGTCAACACAAGCTTCAGAGGACTTTTGTGAAATTCTGGTAGTCTGAATAATGGCCTAAATGCCAATCTTTATTTTAATGGCACAGGAGAAGGCTGACAGACACATCTGCCATTTGTTCAAATAGTTTTCACATGCTTCTACTTTAATACACAATACCATCTGTTGAGCTTTTCTGCAAATGGAATTCTTTTCTTCAGTCTACCCACAAACCTAATTATGAATGTGAGGATTGTAGAGGTTACCTTTTAAATATACAGCCAGCATTTCTGGAAAAAAAATACATCTGCAGTTCTTGTTTGTGTGAATTATTTAACAGATGGCAAAAATGCATTTCAGTTATTACAGCTATCCCTACTGTGGAGGAGAGCAGTGTTTACGTAGGGCTAGAGTCTAGTGTTGACAGCATACAGTACGACTTGGCATGCTTAAATGTGATGGGGTCTGATCTGCAACTCTTTCTTCTGATTATTTATTTGATATTACCTACGTTAAAGTGGTTTGTGAAGCCAAGGGGCTTCATTATTTTAATGAGGGCTGAACTTCATCAAATGATTTGGAAAAGAACTGCCAAGGATAAGGCGATGCACTGTAACATGTTGACCCATCTAAATCCTGAGACTGTGAAAACTGAATTGGTCAGTCAGACTCCTTCATGGAAATGAATCTGTGTGATTAAAAAACCCCACGAAACCAACAAGATACCCCAAGGCCTTAATAAAATTTCTGCTCTTCTCCTCTGAATAATTTTTGTCTTGCTAGATGAATTTCTGTTACATTGCTTTCAGCTGAAGTGACCAGAGTTTGAAGGTTTACTGAAGCATCTTAATTTTTATTGCCACTATGCTTCCTCCTCTTCCCGGTCTAATCACTATTGTTTAAGCTCTAACCCAGCTATTATGTGTCTGAGGTTGACATGAGAGCTGAGAAGAAGAGAGCAGACTGTCAAAACCAGCTGTCAGCATAGATAGGAAGAGTGTGAAATTGAAGTAATAACTGGAATATCCACAGCATCTGTTCAAAGATTTTGGAGAATTTGACCAGTTGGCATCCTCCTAGCCCCAGCTGAGTGACAACATTTAATATCAGTCAGATACCTTTGTCTTTCATCTGTACGCATGATATAATGTCAGGTGCTGGTACACTGGAGAAAAAAGCTTTAAAATTATGGAGGAGGATTTAAACCTGACAGTTGAGCCAACGGGTGATTGGTAATGACAGTAGTTACAGTATTCTGAGGGCAAGAATGGTTGAGATGATATTTCACTTGGGCCCTTGTAGACTAAGAGTTTTATCTCTACTATGATATATTTGTAAATGGACAAGCAAATAAGGTCAGCAGATGAACTGTATCACTATATGTCATTGCTAAGTAACCCATTCCTTACAATGAGAGATGTTAGACAAAAAGGACAGATGTTTTCTGGAAGAATTTGAAGTTTTTCAAAACAGTCTGGAAAACGTAAAATATTTGGGATTGTAAAGCTCAACTATGAGAATGTTTGTAAGCCAAATTAATTTCTACCACTGCCTGTCACTTCCAGCCTTTGGTAGTAGGGGGCACCTGATTTACTCATCCATCATCAGGAGGAGGTGAATGAAAGGCTTGGTGAAATTCTCACTAGTTACTTGATGCTGCATTCTGTCTCTTCTAGAGTCCTGGTTTGGGATTTGCATCTAGCCCTTTGCTAGTTCATTTGCTGCATTGCCTTTGATTGGTTTTATTTGCTTCTGCTAATGTGTAAGCTCCCTGTCCTTCTTTTACTACATTTTTTCTCTTTCTATTCCGTCATTTAATCTGTCCTTTTTGACCCTTTTCTATTATCTACTCAGTAATCCTTTCCTCTCCTTCAGCATCAATTTATATACGAACATTATTCTCTGTAAATATTCTTTATATTTTATGCTGTACGGTCTTAATACAGAATTATTTTATACCAGTTTATTCTGTCCTTGGATATTGACCTCTATGAGAATTTTCTTCTCTGTTACTACCTAGTTTAGCTTCCTTAGCAATAGCATAAAGCAGCCTTAATGTTGACAAATCACAAGTGTCTTTGTCCATTTTGTCATCTGAAGCAGTTGTGAAAAGTTAGAAGACAATTTTGAACAGTGTCAACAAGCCCTGTTCCATTCTTCTTACTGTGGACAACTGAGAGTATTAAGCAAAGTGGATGTAAGGGCNCCTGTGAACCTTGACAAGTCTCAACAGGATGTGGAAAGACTTGTTCTTTGCAGGATTCACCTGACTGGTGACCAATTCTATGGCCTTTAGCTTATGCAGTTTTTCACAGTTTACATCTGTTGATATAATGCAAGGACTAATAATAAAAAGAAAATCTTGGATATAAGATACGGGAGATGTTTTAGTACTTTTAAACTATTCTTAAAGATATTTCTACCAATGGTCATACTTGCCTTCAAAACCACTACATTTTGGGCCTCAAGGATAATAAAAACCACATTTTTCACCCTTGTGTATATGTGTTTTCTGCTTCAAATGATTTGTTGGGAGTTTTTTGTTTGGAAAACAAACTTCCTGCTCGGCAAAATGACTGCTTCATGCCTCAAAGCTATTCTTGGGTATCAGGAAAGAATCTAGCTGGAATTAATCTGATTCCACTGACATCTTGCTGACAGACACATCAAAAGGGCTGGAAAAGATGTCATAATCTTTGGTTATGTAAATATCTGAATCAAGATTGCTCTGAGGCAAACTGCAGAGCAGATGATAATGTAGCCCTTCTATACTACATCAACAATCATTTTGACAGATGAATTTGAATGCTAATATTTCATGAATAACATTTTGGGAGGGGGGAAGGAGGCATTGTATGCAATACGGAAACTTATCACCATCTTCATATCTGTAAACCATGAGCATTTTTCAGCTCTCTAACAATTTGTTAATGAAAAGCAAATCTCTTCTGTCATTCCTTTTGTTGTTCGTAACCACTTCCCTCGTCCCCCACCATTCAGAAATTGTACCAAAAGCAGAGGGAAGAGTGGCCTGAATTTGGAGTGTGACATAGCAGAATCACGGCACTGCTGAGGTATGGATAACACTTCTTTCAAATGGTTAAGACTCTGCTGGTTTGGACATTATTCTGAGGGCAATATTCAGCTATTGAAAGACGTCTTGTGTTACTTCACAGCAAGTCCTCAATGCTGCCAATCCTTTTCTTCATTCTAAAGGGTGATGATTTATTTTTTTTTTTCCATGCTGTAATACCTTGAGAAGGGAGCACTTTGGGGGATCCTCAGAAATACATTAGTTTTAGTTTACTGGAAATAGGACAATAGGCAGTGATCTTACATGGCTGCGATTATGGAGCAGAAGCACGGCCAAGAGTAAAGGAAGCCTGTGGGATGTGAGCAGTGTAGTGCAGTGAGGAAGCATCTATCTGTGGGCTCACTCTTGCTGCTGCATGTTTCAGTGATGCTCTCAGACAACACAAAATATCCTTTCTGCTTGGTATAGCTGCCCAGCTTTTCCCTCCTTGGTTAGTACTTTGTGGGTTTTCCTGTGATCGTGGGATAGAATTGTGAGAGCACGTTTCTGTAGAAATCCTCTTATGGAAATCCAAATCAAACCTGTTTCCTTTCTCATTCTTTCCAGATATGCAACCTGAATGCAAAAATAGTCATAAACGGCCTTGTTTGAGAGGCTTGAGATAATTGAAGGGTATGTGAATCCCACTGCACTAACTTCAACAAAAACTTACATGAACTGTAGGAGTGGGAGTAGCTATTCAAAGTTGTTTGTAATTGCAGCCAAATGAATCCTTGTGGTTTGAAAAATTGAGCTAAATAGTTGCAACCTTTTCTCTTCCTTTCTTCCCTTGATTCTTTTCCAGACTTTTAGGAAGAAAGATCTTATGGGAGTTAAAGTTTTGTTCTGCATGGTCAAGACTGAAGATGTAACAACAGAAATACTTAAGCGTTGTAGTCTGATCACTAGTTTATTCTTTAGGTATAGGAAAAGTGAAATTTTGCTCTAACCTGAAATAGTACTGTTTGCCAAAAATGTAGTGCTTTATCAGCTTTAAAGATTAGGAATTCTGTGTGGTACCGAGTATCTGAGTAGTAGTGCATCTTATTTGGGAACTTGGAAAGGCTGGTCTAGAAGTATCCTAGGAGCAAAACACAGACCAGGTAACTAGGCTGGAACAGAGTCTGACCAGGGAAGAGGAGGAATGCTGTTTCTTTATCAGAAGGAATGTTGAGCTCTGAAAAATGCTGTTGCAGTTCAGTGGCCTAATGTGGGATCCTTCAGTACTGAGAGCCTGTCTTGGGAAGTAAAGGCATTAGCCACAGTATGGTGCAGGTGGGAGCAGATCTGTAGAACAAAAGTTGATGATAAGGACCTGGTAGGAGAAGGGAGGAGGTTACTTGAAATTACTTTTATTCTGGTTGTGTGGACTAAATGCCCTCCAGTAGCCGAGTGTGCTTGGTATGCTGTCAGCAAGCAGTTTCTCTTTAGCATCTTCTGAAGGGGAATCCTGATTACAGTGCTGTAAGACCAAGTGTCATACAAACCAAAGTGTGCTCAGTGGGACAGCTGAGCAGTTTGCTTCCAAAGTGCACTGCTGATCCAAGCTACAGTGCTGATATAGACATTTTTCTTCTTCCAGAGATCAAACCATTCTGCAGTCCTACCTGAGGAGTTGAACATCAGCTTGGGACATGTCTGCCAGGGAGGTCTGTCTTTGCAGGGCTGTTTTGTTTTTTTTTTGCAGTAGCTGAGACATGATTTCTTTGTAATTGAGTTGCCTCTAATGCTGATCGTGAAACTCTTTCAAAGAACAGCCTGGAAGGTCTTCCAGCTCTTCTGGTTCTGCCACTGGGACTTAATGAATGATAAAGCATTTTAATAAGCAACTTGCAGCTGTGCATCTCCACTTAAGCCGTTAATGCTCATTCTTGATATCCAGGCTAGTTACAAACCTTATTTTTACCCAGATGTTCTAGTGAGGCAAGTTCTTTTTATACTAGAATCTCAGCAGGAAAAAAAAAAAGACATTAGTATTCCCCTACGCTGAATTCAGAATCTACTGGAACGCATAATTTTTATCAAGAGTACCATTACTTTTTATTTTCACAGGTTTCTTTATGTAGCACTTCAGGCCTCAAATTTGCTGAGGGGCGAAAGAAGTTAAACTTGCACTTTTACATTTTATTTTTGCCATCCGTTCCTTTTAGTCATTGAAGCAGGTGACACCACTGGGACCTGCTGAACAAACCAGGATAAATGATGGCTATTTACAAATAAGTGAAAGTGAGTGCTTACCTGTTTGGGAGATAAGTCACCTTGGATGCCATCTGTTGTTCTCAAAGGGATGTCTACTATTTAGTCCTACAGCAACTGCATTTCGTGCCTCTGAGAGCTCTTTAAAATCATATCAATAAAGCTGCTTTGTTGTGAATCTATAAAGCATGAGAGAGGTCACTGCCCTGATAATACTTTCTGCCTTTTGGTGCTCATCTAGTCATCCTTTGAAACAACAGATAAGGTCGGCTGCCTTTCAGGGAAACTAAAGGGATGTTTTAATTGAGATAGGATTGGAATTTTTCACCCGAATTTTTAAGTAAAAAATTTCATTAATATATCAAAATAGGTCATGAGATAACTTGGTAAAAAGCCAACAACTTCTCCCCTTAGTGCACATTTTGTTACTGCTTTTCTACATACATGTGTTTTGCTTGCAGGTCTAATGTTCATGCCCTCTAGAATCAGCAACATGCAGAGAGAATGTCAAATCTCTTGCTGCCAAATGATAATGGAGATTTTCTTTAGCTCAGCAGAGAGGTCTTTGAGGATCTGAATGTTTTCTCTTGAAGTCAGACCAGGGGCAGATTTCAGAAAGAGAAGCTTCATCTGACACCAAAGTTGTGTTATTTTTAGATGTCAGTGTATCTCCCACCTCTGTAATGACGATTTCCCTGAGGGGATCTGAACCCATGCATCGCTCCACATTTGAACAAATCCACTGTTTTACTGAAGCCTGAGTTTTATGAAAACCTGCCTCTTTCTGCTGCTTCCTTTCTGGGAGAAAAAGACAAGACCTCGTGCAACCCCCCCGCCCTCCCTATCTTGTGGTTAGTAGGCCATGACAGTGAGTGTCAGTGGTGTGTCAGATCACTGGCGAAGTAATGATAATGTGAAAAAAATTTTAAATGTTGTGACTGTCAGACTTTGTGCTCAGATCTCTTTTGCTGGCATCTAAACTGAAATCTGAACACTGTGTTCCACCAGTATAACTACGGTGTTACTGTATACATTAATAAGAACTTCCCGATACGCATTTTTAATGTTAGCTTGGACTTTGTTTTTCCAAGACCATAGCCTACTTGTTTGTGCAGGGGTTTGTTTTGTTTTAGGGTTTTCCTAATGTGGTTTTGTTTTTTTGTTTGTTTGTTTTTTTTGTTTGTTTGTTTTGTTTTTTGATAGAAGCATCTTCAGGCTGAACTACTGTTTTGTTTGCTACAAAAAGCAAATCCCTTTTTTAATTATTTAGGTGTCTGGTGTACTCCTGTGAATCAAACCAATTGACAACATGTGGGTATCTTGCAATGGGTACAACAGAGAGTCAAAGGTTTTATTTTTAGAAAAATGTGATGATCTGGAAGGAAGTGTTTTAAACACTGAAGTACTGGCCTCTGTGTTGCATGCAAAACACAAGGCCACAACGCTAAATGAAGAAGGCAGAAAGGGGTTCTGCCTACATCCCCAAGGCCTGGACCTTTAAGAATCTCCTTCTGCTTACCAGGACTCATAACTTCAGCCCCTCAAGGAAGTGCCAAGTGTGCCAGGAGCTGCCGTCTCTCTGCTTTCCTCCATGCATGACGTTGCAGACCTTGGCAAGCAGGTAGAGCACGTGCAGGATCTGTAGCTCCCTGGAACTCCGTGCGGGGCTTTGAGGAAGAGGAGCAGGGACAGGTGGGGACGTTACATGGAGCCATCCGTTCTTCCCTGGGGAACACGAACGTTCTAGCTGAAGGGAAAAGGTCTGAGGTACCAGAGGTGGGAGGGGGAAGTGGGAAGGAGTTAAGTTGCCTTGCAAAGACCCGAGAAAGATGTTAAATTTATAGGTCTCTCCACAGCCATAGACAGTGTGGATTAATAACTTGCCTCTACTTAATAAGGCAGTGTAGTTTACACATTGTATAAATTCTTCTATTTAAATAGTTTGCTTTTTGATCAGAGCAAATGCCTGGAGTTTGGGTTCCTACAGGGCCTTTCTTTTAGAAGGAGAAAATAGTTATTGAATCCCCGCTCTATGAAATCCCACTTGTTTACAAAGAAAGGCAAAAAGATATGGCCCCAACATGGCAGGGTCAAAAGCTGTCTGTCTTCTTTCAGCACCTTTTTAGCCATCTCCAGTTTTATTCGGGGCCATCCTTTTTGGTCCTGCTTCTGGCTACTTTGCTTTTCTCTGCCTGCATCCTTTCACACGAAGCCGCCTGAGAGGCTGCATGGGCACGTGCATGTTCTTGTTTGGGTGGAGATGGAGCCCTCTTCAGTTCCCTGTGCCTGTAAAGAAGCTTGACTAGGCTGAATGAATAGTAGCAAGTCTGCTCCCCTCTTTCAGTTTCAAGCAGCAGTCATTTAAATCTGCATGCAAGTATGTCCTGGCCACACCAATATTGGTAATGTTGTTACTTCCACTTATTTAACTTAGTTGGTGGTTTATATTTGTAATGGTAATGTTTTTGTTTTTTTTCCCCCTAACCATTTGGGGAAAGATTTCATTTGCTGAAGGAACTGAAAAGAACTTACTGGACCTGCTGGTTGTACAAAACTGCATTAAATTCCCAATTTCTGCAGGAGCTAGCAGCATAAGTTTAAAGCATCTGAAAATACAGCTTGGATAATTTTTACATATTTAAGCAACACTTGAAAATATAATGCTTTCTACATCTTTTATTTGTAGTAAATTTATTCTTAGTTACCACTGTCACTATTAAAGGAAGAAACTTAAATCTTAATTGACTTTGGAATATATCCTCAGTCAGTTCTTGTCAATTTAATTTATCAACATCTACATGTGCTATAAAATCACTGTTAAGTACTGGATATCCAGCCGAGTATGGGTTTTATTTTAATGAACTATAGTGTATGTAAAATGAACAAGCAATTATTATATATTCAGCTATTTCCTATTTAAATTAAAGTTGTTAAGCCACTGAGAGTAAAACCTGGATATTTACATAGGCAATTATAAGATTGGAAAGGTTTTGTCACTTCTAGGGACTTTATGGAATTTGTTATGGTTTGTTTCTTTAATCTGGTTTTTATATCTTTTTCCTTCTTCCCTCCTAGTAGCAATTGTAACTAATTACTTGCACAAAATGATCAGTGAGCAAATTAATCTTCTCCAAACAGTCTCAAAAGTCATTTTATTGTCATCTTGTTGAAGTTGTTAGAGCAAAAGCTTGTGGGGGGAAAAATGGGAAGAAAAGATATAGTTGTGCTCTGCCTTTCCTTTGGGCCATCTAATCATTGAAGGGAAAGGGGCACTCGTCCCCCCAGCAGCAGGGGTGCCAGGGTGCAGGTGGCCGCAACCCCAGCCTTGCTGCTCTGCGGGGATGAGGAGCTGCAGCGGAGATGGGCGCGAGCTGCTTCCGGGCACTTGCTGAGTGTTCGTCCTGGACAGATTGCTTCCCAGAAACCACACCAGCATTTGAGAACAAGAGACACCTCTTTTTGTGCTGCCGTGCCTGACACTGAGCAGACGTAATGTGGGATGTTTTGGAATCTTCTCTCTTTATCTCTTCTTAATTCGTGTGTGAGGCTTATGAGATGAAATGTCTGCCTTTTACCTGTTTCCGTTTTCAGCCTCAAATTAGACATTGCCGTCTTTCATTGCAGCAGCCAGCAACTAAAGAACCACCGAAGTTTTCTTTCTGGGCTGGTGTAAAATGCTTCAGTCCACCAATCTTTGACTATTGAGCATCCTTTGAAAAATTATTTGAATAAATTGTTGAACTGTTGGGGAAAAAGTTCTCCCAAGCATCAGCTCTACCGAAGCTCTCAGTGTAGCCCGTATGATGCTGCAATTCCTCACTTCGGTTTATCTTCCTTCATTTTGCTGTCATTTCTCTGGATATATTGATTCCATAGAGCAGTTTGACAAAATGAGCACTTAGGTACTGTTTATTCCTTTCCTTCAAGTACAGTGATGTGTATAAACAGGTGTTGATAAGCTTTTAGAGGAGTAAATAGATATAAAAATAACAATAGAAAGTTCTTTGTTTCTTACCTTTTTGAAATGCACATGCCTATTTCAGCAGAGTGGACACTACTTCCGGCTACAGTTTATTTTTGGGAAGGAGCTGGGAAAAAAGAAGAGATTTGGCCATTTGGAGGAATGCTAGATATCCAGATAACCCATGTTGCAACCAGAATGTGCAAGAGTTTACTATTACCTAAAATGCAAGTTTACTAGGTGCTTTTACGCTCTCTCTATTTCTGTTCTGTCTCTGACTTTTTAAGGAAGAGTTACTTAAGAAAAATCTCATTAGTCTTGTAAATAAAAAGATGTAATTGACCAAAGTCAGACTTGCTTTAGCAAAGCAGGGAAGATTACATTGCCTCACATTAATCTTCAGGCAGCGTTGATGTGATCTCATGCTAAATAAAAGTCAGACATCACGAGATCTTGCCCTCATTAACTGGAAGAAAGGTCATTTTGGGTAGCACATTCCAGAGCATAAGGTAAAGGGAGAAAGCAGCCCATCAGAGACAGAAAAAGATTTAATGTCTTTAGGATATGTCTCATTAAATTATTTTGTTTCAAACTCAGATTGTAATCAGATATTGACCTTTACAATAAGAGAAATAGCCTCACTGACATTCTCTGATAGAGATACGAAGAGATCTAGTCTTGCAGTGCAGCAGTTGCACAGTTTATCTGTGTAATTGATACCATACAAGTCAATAAATTAATCCTGCTATTAAAAAAAAAAAATCAGTAAGAGAATTTATCAGATGAAAACTAGATCTTAATAGATGGTAATGTTTTTAGTAATTAATAAGTGTTGCATTTATTGCCCCTCTTGAGCAGAGGACTTCTAGAATGATTTATGACTTGCTCCTGTTCCCATAGATCAATGGAAGTTTTGCAGTGAGACTCCAGAGCAGACTCTTAGCCGTGCATTACTGTAGAGAGGCCTGTGTTCAGGCATGGAAAGCCTTCAACTTGTCATTATTTCCCTTATTTGTGGGTTGTTTTGTTTTGTTTTTTTAATTTGGTGTAATCTCAAGGTTATTTTGAAGTACTTCATTTGTAGTAAATCTACTATGCAAAAATGTTGATCTGGGTTGTATCCTTAAATGGAAGGTGTGACACTTAATATCTCAGTCATTGATTTAAATTTGATTTGAATTAGTATGGCTCTTTATGTTCATTATCTTATCCAATAGTAATATATTATTTCTAGTTCTTTTGATTTGTAAAATGTCAAGTCAGCTAATAAAAATACTTAATACCACAGGTTTTAGAATGAAGTTGGTCAGTGGCTGCTGTATCTAACATTCCTTTCTAGATAGCTTGTTTTGTATTGCAACACCAATCCTTTAATCTTTAACTAATCACCTCAAACAGTTGGTGTGAATTTTGGGGAAAATTCAAGGGTGGCTTTGTTACCTGCTGTTTAAATAAATATTGAATACTTTGCTTACTAGTGCTGCTGCTTTTCATCAGTCGTAAACGTACTTTTAAGTAAGAGAGCACAAACCTTGGGAATACCTAGACTAAAATAAGATGTGAACAACAAAACCAAATATCCCACGCCTCTTTTATGGTTCTTTTATGGTTTAGTTCTTTTTATGTAAGAAACTGTCCTGTAAGTTAAAACCCTAAGGAGAGACATACCTTTGCCTTCCTATTGGTGATCTGTTCTTAACCCCTCCTATCTCCATTGACTGTTCCTAGGTCTAGTATTTTAAGATTTGAGGAAGAAGAGTTCTGCATTCATGAATTTTGTTAAACCTGATCTCCCCCAGAGAAGACCTTCAGCCTTCTTGTCTCCACATCCTAGCCTTTTTAATTCCTCCTGGTAAGGCAGATGTTCTCTTTCCTTGATAACTTCGAAGTGCTAAGTCGGAAGCTCATTTCTGAGCATTAAAACAGAAAAGTTGTGTTCATTTCAATACGGTTGGTGCAGTCCGCTTGTATGTTATGAGTAATTTATTTCACTGTTGTGCTCAGCTTGTTTCTGATTAGATGTATTTCTTCTCTGTTTAAATGTTGGGGTTATGACAGCCTGTTCTTGTGGTGACAGTTCCACTGGATTCAAAAGTGTATTTTTTTTTTAACTATACTGTTCTGGTTTTGGCTGCAATAGAGTTAATTTTCTTCCTGGTAGCTGGTATAGTGCTGTGTTTTGGATTTAGTATGACAATAATGTTCATAATACACTGATATTCTAGCTGTTGCTAAGTAGTGCTTACACCAAGTTAAGGACTTTGCAGCTTCTCATGCCCCACAGGCAAGAAGGATGGAGGTGCACAAGAAGCTGGGAGGGGACATAGCTGGGACAGCTGGCCCAAACTGGCCAAAGGGATATTCCATACCATATGACATCACGCTCAGCATATAAACTGGAAGCAGCTGGCTGAGGAGCAGGGCAGCAACTGCTGCTCGGGGACTGGCTGGGCATCAATTAGTGGGTGGTGAGCAATTGTTTTTCATTTGCATCTCTTGTTTTTCTTGGCTTTTATTTGTCTCTCTTTTTGTTATTTTCCTTTTCTTCTTCTGTTATTGGTAGTAGTAGTATTTTCAGTTATTAAACTATTCTTATCTTAACCCAGATGTTTTCTCACTTTTACCCTTCCGTTTCTCTCCCCCATCACACCAAGGGGGGAGTGAGCGAGAGGTACTTAGCTACTGCCTGGGGTTAAACCATGACAAACTACACTTGCTAGAGGTAGAAGTTTAAAGTATGTCTCAGTCAAAGTAAAGCTCTTCTAGAAAAAAACTTTTTCAAGTAGCATTTAGTGTGGCCAACCATAAATTAATTTCCACATTCAACTATCTAAATAATAAAGTGAAAATTATGAATCATGGAAATAGATTGCCTGGGAAGGCTGTGTGTTCACTGAAGGTTTCTATAAAGAAGTTAAGTATATGTGTTGCTGCCTCATATCTGGATGTGAGTTCTCTGTCACATCTGTCACACGCATAACCATTTAGGTACTTTGCTAGCTGGCATAATGTGCAAATAATTCTAAAATAGTCAAACATCACTAGTATTTAGAGAAACCCAACCTGTATCTTTCACACAATTTAGTGTTCCTGAATGTGATTTTTTTTTTTAAAAATTTTTTTTTAAAGACCTGGCTCTTTCTCTTTAGGGTTGGATTTTGCTGTGTTCTGGTTTCTGATTTATGAGGAGACCATTTCACATAATTCTGGCATTATAAAGAGATCCTAAAATGAGCAGACATGAAATGCTAGCTTTTAAGAATTTTTCACAGTGACAGACAGATATTTAAAAATAAAACACTTCAGCATAAATTAGCGTAAGCATGTATATCAGAGGGGATACTTTGAGGATAAAAATTTTTGAAGCATTTTTGCGTTTGTATAACCCAGGCGTAGCTCCTTCCTCTAGTACACATTTGTCACAAAATTGTTGCTATAGCTTTTCCTAGGTTTATGTTGAATATTAATATCCACATTAACAGTTATTTTCAAACACGGATAGGTGAGTGGGACTGCCTGTGAACAGGTTCCACTAAGAGGAGCACTGGTGTGGAACCAGTTCAGAATCAAAGCCTTGTTTCTCAGTGCAGTGCTTCAGTGTCACAGGGTGTTTTGTAAGGTAATGTGCATTTTCATTAAACATTGCCTCCTTGTTGTTTTCATAGTAACATTGGACAACTGTAGTTGATTTGATGATAAATACTAGTATTGATGGGAGAAACCACCTACAGTTTCTTCTCTCTTCTTTAGTATCAATTATTTGCTTTGGGATTAAGACAAGTTATCAGAAAAGCACTTCAGTCTTGGGAAGTGAATTGTATCACAGTAGGGTTGTATTTCAGAGAGACAAGAACATGAAGGGACACAGTGATTGGTTTGCTCTTGTTCTATAGACCAATTCTCATAGGAACTTTTTTCTTTAGAAATTCGTTTTTTTCTGACCATTCAAAATTCCTGATAGCAGTCTTTTCAAATATCTAAGGGAAAAAGTGGCATTCTCTTTTTTTCATACATGGAGATCAATGTTAAAAGTGGCTGCATAATCTGTTCTTAGAACCTCAGATCCTACTGTCTGTAGGCAAAGGAATATTTGCCTTCAGAGCTCCATTTTCTTGCTATCGTTTATCGTCCCAGCACTGGAGCTGTTTTGCTTTTGTCTGAACAATCTGATGTGATCTAATCTGTTCTGTCTTCTTATATTGAGATTAACAAGCCATATACCTTCAGGCATAGGCCAGATCTACAGCAGCAGAACACAAATGAACTTGAACATGAGGTCAATCAACTGCACAAAATACATCACACAGTTATTCCAAGGCTCATGCTGTGTCTGTAATTGCCCCTTGTTCTGTCATTAGAGCTCCCCTGCAAGTCATTATTTTGAGTCAGCAGAGCTGCAGGGAACAGTCAGCCTGATGGTTAGTATAGTGCTGAATAGATAATATAAATATCTCCCAGCACAGAAATACAAGGAGCAGGTATTTAGATTAAACCTAATAAAATGTGTGGTTGTTAATCCCTTTTTGACTCTAAATTAGGACAGTACTTCCAAAACTTTCAGTAAGACTTCTTATTCACTTGGCCCCTTGAAATGGTGATTTCTTTTACTGACAAGGTTTCACAAAAAATAAATGGAAGCTGGGCAGCAATTGTGCTATGAGATTATGAAAACCTTACTGAAATAACACTTAAGCCATGGAACTGCTGTCTTTGGAAGTACCAGTGTGTGTCAGATGAATACATAATTAGGAAAAAAGTCTTAGCATTGTCCATTTTACCAGATGATGGAAGTTCATTTCTTTCTGAACCCAACCCAGTTTTAACCTGTGACTTTGAAACATCATGTGGTGTGGTCAGCTGCTGTTGCCATCATTCTTACTCTGCTGGGGTGTCTGTAGCGCGCTCTCCCGGGTGGTTCCTTATTTAGGGTCCCTCCTCAGGCTTCCTAAGTGCAATACCCTCCCATCAGTGCATCCCAGAGCATACACTCAGACTCACAGACCTCACTTTCCAGAGCATATGTGCACCTGAATGTACCTGTTGGGTGAGTGTGTTTGCTTAGGCTGTCTTCAGATGGCCCACGAGCAGTTCACAGGCTGTCTGTACCAGTTGTGTGAGCAGATCCTGGGCAGAAGATCAGTGATGTTATATAGGTACAAATTTTGATTTTATGTACAAATGCAAAGCAGTTATTGGTGAGTGAGAGAAAGAGAACAGATGGACAAAGTACTCCAAGGCAGCTGAGTGATTTAAGAACTCAAGAATGGTATGAGGAGTACATTTTCTTAGAGAAGTGAATTCCCTTGTGTTCTTATTACAGTCAGCAAAGAGTTTCCTTTGTGGAGCTGTTCATAGAACATGAAGTAGTGGTCCATCTTCCTCTGACTATGGAAGAGGATCAAAGAATATGAAGTCCCCATAATTAAAGCTAGGCCGTGAAGGTATCAGTATCATTTTCAAAAGGAATGCGGAGACTTAAAACAGAGACTATTCATTTCAGATGTGGTGGTACTGTAGAAATTCAGAGAATTTACAGATAAGAGTTGAAGTTTTCTAGGTAGGTGAAAGAGAGTTATATGATGAACAGGTCCTTACAGGGCACAAAGTCAAAATGAACACCAAATATCCATCAGAAACTCAGCACCAGAAGAATTTGAATAGGGACATTTGGCAAGATGTTAGTCCCCAAAATTCACTTTGGTAAAAATGGCGAGTGAGGAATTCTTACTATTATAAAGGCAAAAGTGGACTTTATTTGAAAGATACTAGAGCAGACCATAAGTTTTCAGACTGAAAACAATAATATGGGTTTGCTGGTGCTTCTGAACTTCATATTCTCATTGCTCTAACGCTCTCAGTCATGTGCTCTTATTCAGCTGGTCCTGTGTGGACCCAGGAGTTGGACTCGATGATCCTTATGGGTCCCTTCGAACTCAGGATATTCTATGATTCTATGAATATTACTCATAACAAATAAGTAGATAACTGTGACACAGCCAGCTTGATAAAGGAACACAATCTTACTTATCCACATAATAAATACAATTTTTCACTGTTCTGCAATAAATGATAAGCTAACCAAATCACAACTGAAAAATTGAAACGCAAAATGACACTTAAGCCATTCTTCTTCCAGTGATTTCTTTGAGCATAGGAGAAGAAAAGATTTTGTCATAATACTTCATTGCTCTTTTGTATGCACAATGGCAGATGCAACTGATTTTCAGCCAGTTAAAAGCAGGATTATATTTATTGAGATTACAATCTGTAAAGAGGATGATTCTTTCTACAGAAGGCATGGAGGAAACCCAACACTCAGATTTTAAATAGAGCCCTAAAATGAAATAAGATGTGGTTTAGATGCAAATTCATGATGACTTTCTCAGGTTGTTATTTCTGAACAGTTTTACTGCATACAAGCAAAAGCTTGCTGAGAAAGAAAAGGTACAACTGGTTGTCTCCTGAGGTCACCCTTTAGAATAGAACAAGTATCAGTTATCTCAAGGTCATCTGCAGTTTGATCAAAGTCATAAGCTCCAAAATGGTGACTTATGTCTGCCTAAAATATGGAATTATTTTAAAACCTTGATATTCAATGAACTAATACAATAGTTTCTCTTAATTTGTTTCCGAAGGTGTGAATTGAAGGCGTGAAGGTCCATGTTTCCCAGCTTCTCTCTTATCGAAGGTATAGGAAGCCCACTTTTTAAATGAAGACAGAAAATCTTGAATGTAGGAAGTGGAGCTATTAAAAAAACAGGCCAAATATTTTATATATATATGAGGGCGTTGTGAGAATCATGAGCATTGCCATTTTGCCACAGTGATATTTGAATTATGATACTTACAGTATTAAAAAAAAACCCCAAACACAGCAAATACTCTTACTCTACTTACTAAGTTCCTATGTCAAGTCTCAAAGTTAGCTAAGGTTCCTGGCAGCTTATTTCAGACTGGTAGCTGAATAGCAATGCAAATTTTGCAAAATTTATAGAATTCTGTAATTATTACAACTTACCTATAAAAAATTCATGAGGTGAAATGGAAATTTTCTCTAATGCATTAACTATTTTTGCAGCCATAGTGTATAAGAGAATCATGCTTGACTGGGATAGGAAAAAGAAATAAAAAAACTCAGGCATACAATGTTTCTACTTTGCTATGAAGAATCCTTATTCATAAATATATCAACTTTCCTGGAAGAGTTTGGGAATCCAGGATTAGGATGATATTTTTCATTAAAATTTTTGAGTTGTGATGAGAACTTAATTAAATGTCTCCCAGAAAACCATAAAAATTAGATCTATTTTAGGGCTATGTCCATTTTTAACAACTTACTGTTGCAAATGCTCTGACTTCTTGCACCCGCTAGGTCATTATACCATGGACATCTTAGTATGATTGTCAGGAGATGAGTGAGTCTATCCTTGCATACCAATTCATATTTCAGAAATAGAACACATTAACATTATGAAGTGTAATGAATGAGACAGTGGTCTAAAGTATTTCTTAATTCTTGTTTCTGAACTCTTACTTTAGGCACCCTGTGGACAGGGGGCAGTGAAGGCTTCCTCTCTGAAACTTGGCTCTTCTATAGAAATTCTATAGTATAGAAATTGTATTGAAAGTATCCTGTGTAAAATACAAGAACATAATTTAGGACCTATGTTCAGCTAAGTTTCACTATTTGTTTTTCACAATATTCTCTTATTTTCCATCACAACAATAAGTCATATGAAAAAACTATGCTATGTTGTAGTCTTTATGGATTACTTTATCATTGTCTTAAATATTCTAGACTGGTCAGCATGCACTTCATATTGCATTGTTCAGAAATTCAGAGAATGCTGATGTGGATAAGCTGCTCAGTCAATAGAATGCTGAACTAGTCAATTCAGACTGCTAGAATAGGTCAAATTAGTACCTCATACTGCTGTAAATTGCAAATTAGCTGTGTAGTAGTTGATGACAAGACAGGAGAGATTCTGCATTCATGTAGTCTTGTTTCAGAGACTATTAGAAGATTGGAAAACCCAGGGCTCAGTCTTGGGGACAGTCTTGTTTAATATCTTTATCAATGATCTGGATGAGGAGATTGAGTGCGCCCTGAGTAAATTTGTAGATGACACTAAGTGGGGAGGGAGTGTCGATCTGCTTGAGGCCAGCAAGGCCCTGCAGAGGGATCTGGACAGGCTGGATTGATGGGCCAAGGCCAACTGTATGAGGTTCAACATGGCCAAGTGCCGGGTCGTACACTTCAGTCACAACAACCCCAAGCAACGCTACAGGCTTGGGGTAGAGTGGCTGGAAAGCTGCCTGGAGGAAAAGGACCGGGGGGTGCTGGCTGGCAGCCAGCTGAACATGAGCCAGCAGTGTGCTCAGGTGGCCAAGAAGGCCAACAGCATCGTGGCTTGTATCAGGAATAGTGTGGCCAGCAGGACTAGGGGAGTGATTGTCTCCCTGTACTTGGCTCTGGTGAGGTTGCACCTCGAGTGCTGTGTTCAGTTTTGGGCCCCTCACTACAAGAAAGACATTGAGGTGCTGGATGGTGTCCAGAGAAGGGCAATGAAGCTGGTGAAGGGACTGGAGCACAAGTCTTATGAGGAGCGTCTGAGGGAACTGGGGTTGTTTAACCTGGAGAAGAGGAGGCTGAGGGGAGACCTTATCGCTCTCTACAACTACCTGAAAGAAGGTTGTGGTGAGGTGGGTGTTGGTCTCTTCTCCCAAGGAACAAGTGATAGGACAAGAGGAAATGGCCTCAAATTGCTCCAGGGGAGCTTTAGGTTGGATATTAGGAAAAATTTCTTCACTGAAAGAGTGGTGAGGCATTGGAACAGGCTGCCCAGAGAGGTGGTGGAGCCACTGTCCCTGGAGGTGTTCAAAAGACATGTAGACATGGCACTTTGGTACGTGGTCTAGCAGACGCGATGGTGTTGGGTCAGTGATTGGACTTGATGATCCTAGAACCTTAAAGATTCTATGATTCAATATTAGCATACTCAAGGTGTGGATACTGAAGCTGGAATTGGCTTTCCAGCTTACAGTACTAAAATTCAGGAACCTGACTTGCCCTGTGAACAAGATTTAAATCTGTGTTTTAAGTTCTGTTTTGGATTCTTGCAGTTGAGTTCCCCCAGGTATGATCACCATGCTAACTAAATTTAAGTTAAGGCAGAGCTGATATCCTAGCTTCTCAGAAAATTAGCTGCTGAGAGATCATTTGGATGACGTTTGTAAACTCATGGCAGGAGACTGACCACAAGCATCAAAATGGTCAAGATGAATACAGAACTGTCTTCCTCCATGTGACTTTCCACCACTGCCGCTGAAGAAAACAGACAAGGCAAAGGAGGTAAAAGATGCAATAAAGACAAAGAAAGATAAGAGATAATTGGAATTAAAAGAGAGAAGATGGAGATAAACACAGCACAGCATAGCCAATATGAAAATTAGCACATTGCTTACACTATTTTGAGATGCAGTGGGTTAATGGGTGACAGGCTCTGCTACTGGAAGAAAAGAAAAAGGAGATTCCTACAGACTTGAGTTTTCCATGACCAATTGAATTTAAAAGACAGTGTGCTTCTGGGAAGACCATAAAAGGTGTTTTTATGTGTGCATTTTGGATACCTGTTTTGCCTGGCTGGCTCTGCAGACATAAAGCTGCATATTTCGATATGTAAGTGAAGTCTTCTCTGTGTCACATTATTTTTTTTAAAGAGAGATTGAATAGTGCACATGTCAAGAACTGAGAATCCTCTGCATTTTCTTTCAAGCCTTTGTGTACATGATGAGCTAGAATAACCTCCCTGAACTGAATTATCCTTCCATACTATGGTTCAGTGAATATCATTATATTTCAGCACAGCTTGAGTGATTTTTAATGCCAAAAACATCAGCAAGAAATACAAATGTTACAAAAATATTGAAACAATACCATAAAAAACCTCTAGGATCATAAATACTTTACTTTGCAAGGTCTGGAAGGTCAACATAGCTATAGTGTGGAAAATTAAAATGCTCTCCGTGTGAATGCCTTTGGAGAAGAAAAAAAAAAGGCAGTGTTTTACCCTACAGAATTCCTATTTGAGGCCAGTTAACAATAAACACTATTTTCCTGGTAGTTAGAACTGATGAAGTTAATTCATCCGTGATTGTTTTGTGTTTGTCACTTGCATGTTCTTAAATACAATATAAATAAAGCAAAATTAGAGAAAGTAGAAAATCAGTGGCAGCTTTCGTGCAAGTGATGTGCTGCACCAGGTAGCACGCAACAGTCTAAGATTTTGGCAGAACGAAATCAAACATGTACAGGTGAGACCTGGTGTTTGTGACAGGCTTTGAATTTGGAAGCCTTACGCTTTGTAGCCAGGTGTTCTGTCAGTGCACAGCCAGTCGGAGCACAGTGAGAGGGAGAGGAAAAGCAAAGGTGGAGTTCTGCGTGTTGCAGATTGCCATGGTAGAATTGAACAATTAATATTTTACCCAGTCTTCCTTCACCCTCAGTTACTACGTCCGTTCATCTTGTATCAGCAGTTGTTCTCTCCCTTGGAGGTCTTGCTCAGTTTCAGTGTTGCAGTAGTTACCTATGCCTTCACATGCTGTCTTGGCTTTAAAAAAGAGAAACCTCAAAACCTGCCTGCCTGTGCTGGTTTGTATTTCTCCACGTATGTTAGTATTTATCAGTGACTTTTGTGTAACGTGGTTTGTGCTTGTTGTCTGCAATCTCCTTGCCAGCCTCTCTGAACACTGACTTGTAAATGTTTTTTATATGGGTCTTAATTGAAGGGAAGAACCTATAAGAAATACAAAGGAATTTTTCTTAATCTAATATTGTTAATTTAAATTTATATTGCTAGCAGCATCTCTCATGGATGCTCAAAATATGGATACAATGGAATGAAGTGGTTTTGCTAACATGAACTTCACAAAGATAAAACAAGCATTAAAAAGTTTGATAGCTTTTTGGTGATCTCTGGTGGAATGGTTGAATATTAAATTTGAATTTTTAACAAATTCAAATTTTTCAAAAGCTGTAACTGCCAACTGATGAAATTCCTGTTTAGCAGAAATGAGGAATTAATTGTTTTTTCAGTAATTGACCTATTGAGCCTGTTTTGTGGAAACATCTTATGACATTTAGGATGACAATATCAATCTGAGAAATAACATGCAATGAATATACAACCACACAATAAAGATTTTTGTTGTCTTATTATTCCATCCTTTTTTAATAACTCTCCTGCACTTTTTCTGATCTCCATTTTCAGTATTTTTCAGCTCCTGACAACAGAGAGGGTTCTATTTTCAAAGAACATCATCTTACAGCGTCTTAAAAATGTCCATCCTGGGTGTTTTCTGCCTAGACATGCTAAGGGAGAGCTATGAGAAGGATTCAGGAACAAGCCTCTGATTACCTTCACGTGGTATCTTGGAACAGCAGGTAAGTCAACTTCAGGAAAGAGGAAACTTTATTTGCAGAACTATAAAAAAACTAAGAGATTGAGTTTATCTTAAGGTTTTACTCTAAATGAATAATTTTAATCAAAGGATTTCTTCATTCAGCCTTTTACTTGGTTCTTCATATGCAAGCTCCAACTTCCCTGCAAAAGCGTTCCAGCAGGTTTATGCAGTAATACTCACAGTAATGTGGATGACAGGGCAAGGTTTGATCTGCCCTGAGGCTGCAGGAGATGAGAAGATGCAGCCGTAGTCTCATTCAGCATGCTGGCCTATATAAAAGCTGCCACCAGGATGATGGAAGGGGAGCAGTGGTGGCACCAGTACTTAGGACAGTGCTGTGCTGCTGATGTAGTAGAGGCACATACAGGGGATATAGCAATAAGAAGTCTCGATAATTTGCTTGTACATCATTCTTCACCTTAGTTTAAGCATCATCGGCAGTTTTTTCCAATCCTACATTATAGCAACAGACACCAGTTTGGTGTAAAAATTGCCATAAACCGTACTTCCCGAATTTGGCTGAAGCCTGAACCAGATCTAGAAGACTGTCCTGCCTTTGTACACAAGCAAATTTGGTTTAAAAATAGTGTGCAGGGGTAAAACCATTTGCCAAAAAGTTGGGGGGGTTTTGCCTTTGTATTGCCTGGAAAATGTAAGGCAATATCTTCATGAGTAGCAACTACATTAAAGGGAATTGGAAATGAAAGAACTGTTCATTGCCTAGAAATTTTTTTTTTGGCTTAACCTCCCTGTAGTAGTACATTTTGCAAACATTAGGAACCTTCCTGGCCTTTTAAACTAAGAACTGTAGGCAAACAGCTGATACTGTAAAATGGAGTTCAACTTTTTACGTGGTTGTTTCTATTCTGTGTAATTATACTATCAGCGGGAATAACATTTACTACCACTGAAAGTGTAAAAAGTCAAAGATGCCGTCTCAGCGTATAAGCTGCATATGCTACAGAAGGCTGCACGCTTCTTCGCACAGGTAGCCCTCTGCCCTGTGACCAAGTCAGCTGGCTCAGAAATTATTGCAATTTATGAAGTTATTCTTTCAGGAGAACTTAAGTACAGTTTTTCTCTATTTTGCTCAGATAAAAATTATATCTCTGTTGTTTTGCAAAATAGAGCTGTAGGTCATTTCTAAGAGTGACATGACAACTGTTCAGGTTGTAATAACTGCCTTCAGCAGAACTAACTTTCTCTCCTCTTGGCCTCACATTAGAAAATTTGTTGCTTACCAGCTGGTAGATGTTTCTTTGTACCACGTAAAATTCATTATCAGCTTTTTAGATCTTAGAAGGGCACAAGGAATTACTTTGTGTTTCAACCTTGTGAACCCTGATAAGTAAATCATTAGGGAAATCCTGCATTTTGTCAAAATCCCATATGAAGTTGATACGCATAATTATTTTAAAATGCCATGATGTTTATGAAAATAAAGTCTCTACGTGGACAACAGTGATTTTATTTTTCTTGGCTTAAGACACAAGATACTCAGAGGGGTTAAAAGCCATGGACTGCTGGTCATTACTAATTTAATAAGCAGCCCTCGCAGTTCTTGCAGATACAAAGGAATCTGGCTTTACATGTGTAATTTGCACTGTGCAGAAAATACTTAGTGCTGTTCTCTTTGAAACCTAGAGGACAGTTATTAAAATTTTATGGTTTGAATTAAAATTTAAGATTAAAATACAAGATCAAAAGAATCATTTTTTCCCCTCAATGCTATTAGGAATAAGGCTTTTGGAATAGAGGGGCTCAATGTCTTAAATGTCATGTCCTCCTCCTCCAGAGAGCTAGATTAGGACTAATCACAGCTGACTACAGGAACGTAACTTTCTGTATTTTTTTTTTTAATTTTTTATAAGAGAGGAACAAGCTTTTATTACTTTTAATGTATTACGCTATTGTTGAGTCATGAAGTAGTAAGTGCTGCTTGGGAACCAGCGTGACAATTTTTGAAGAAGCAGTTTGTTTCGTGAGCAGAAGGGAAATCTGCGGTTGTGGAACTGTTAAAATGAGTTGGAGGATGCCAGAGGATTTGCTTCTTTGTCAAAGCAAAGGGGAGCAAGGGGAGGCTCATGCAGTAGCTCGGTCTGATTAATAACTATCAGAGTGCCCATTTTTCTAAGGTTCCATGCCATTAATATGTTTCCCAGTGTCAAATCTGGTTCCCATTTCTCTTTGTAAGACACTTTAATAATAAACTGAAAAATCAATGACACACAGAAGCAACCTTATAAGGAGAAAGTGCCCTGCTATATCTTAACTTGAAACACAAGTTACAGATCTGCTTTCTGGTTTATGTATTACTTTCCTGAAACTTTACCATCGTGCTGTACTCTTGGTGTAGCTCAGTTGTAAGAACCTGTTTCTGCTGTTCCTGAGCAGCTATTTGTCACTGGGAGTCACAGTGAAGTCATAACCAGTTCTGTGACATAGATCACAAGGGAGGTGGCAGAGTGTTGCTTAATTCCATCATGGAACTGACACAGAACTTGTCAAGGTCATGAGGAATGCTGCTATTGACTTCAGTCGCATTTGGATAAGTCCTCATAGGCAGGGGAGCTCCCGTGGGAGGCTGTTGGAACGGTACATGTCTGACACTGAACACTGCGTTTGTTAGATGTAACTTCGGCAGCTGTGCCCTGTGCTGGTGAACAGACCAAAGCCAGGATGTGCTCAGGGCTTCTCTCAACCTTAAAAAATAAATAAATAAAGCCTATGACTGTTTTATCATGCAAAATTTACCTTATTCCTGGAAGTTCCCAAACACTAACTCATTAGCAAAGCAAAACTTTACCAAGCTCTGCCATCTGATGATTTTTATTCACCTTTTTCACTAAATGGAAATGTGTATGTACCTCTTGTTTTCTGTCGTGACTTTAGGGCTGAACTATGACAGCTCTAATTCTAGGATATTTTTTAAAACTAGAGAAATTATGGGATTGATGTCATGTAAAGGAAAACAGTTTTCACAGAACAGATCAAACAGAATTAAACCTTTATCTTGTCTTTATAAATCTTCAAATCCTAAATCAATAGAAAATTATTTAATGTTATTTTACTGAAGAGCTTAAGGTGACTGGATGACCAGCATGAAATGCAACGTAGCATTAATCAAACAAATGCAGAACTGGATTACACCAAATCTGTTGAGAACGGCAGAATAAAGGACATTGTAAAGGGTTCAGTGGCAAATTCCCCTTACTGACAAGCGTTTGTTATAGCAGTGAAAGAAAAGCACTGCATGAAAACCATAAGCTACAAAATTCATTAAGATCCTTTTAAAATGAGGCATGGGAGACACTCTCTTACCTCAGAAGCCGAAGCATAGCCATCTGTGGTTATCAGTTTTTAAAACGTGTATCATTGTAGTTAAATTGATGAAGAGGCTGACTATACCGAAGTGGAGAGGAAAAAAAAAAGGCGAGTTTGTTTATATATACAAGGAAAGGAAACATGTACTGAGATTAATGAAAGAAAAGGAGGTGAGAGAACAAATAGGAAAGAAGACATTTTTGTTACCTCTATAGATGGGGAAAGTTGAGGATCGGCTAGTGGAAAAAGATCAATTTCTGGGGACAAGACCAATGTATTTACACCTCATATAGGTTCTCATGTATATAAGAGTAGGGATTGCCACTCCTCTCTATAGGAGGACAAAGATGCAATGCATCTTCCACAATATTTAGAAAATAGGATGCCTCTTACCAGAACAGAGATAAGTGAAGCAGCCATGATAGAATGATTTCTCTCTTATTATTGATTGTGGAGAGGACATACATCAGGTGGTTCAAGTGCCATATGTAAAATAAACCACAGTATCTGGTTTGCCATCCTTTTGAAGGAAATGTAGAGGAGCAGCAAACTTGATTGTTTTTCTAGGTGAAACTAATGACCACAGATTTAATCACAGGCAAGTAGATGATAACAGAAACTGCTATCCGCTTGGCCTTTAGTTCCTTATAGCAGATGGGAACTATTTAGAATTCAGGCAAGCTCTGGTGTACTTCACCTTTTGAATTAACATATTTGCTTGTTTATAACCCAAATGTCAGCAATTTTTCATCAGATCATTGCTACATGACCTACTTTGCTAAGGGGATGTTTTATAATGATGACACAATGCTTCTGAGTGCTGCTTCTCTGAGTTCGATGGAACTGTAATCAGCTGGTTCAGTAGAGGGAAAATAACATTTAAATTTATTTTCAATATACTTAACAGGGATGCCATTCTCCACTATCCTTTACTCTAGCATTTGTCGTTGTCTTTGGATCAGTAAAGAGAGATGTCAAAATTCAACTGGGTGGGCTTTGTTTGCATGCTTACTTAGATTAGAGCTAAACAATCCAACCTGCAGAACCCAGAAACATTCAGAAGGGATGGATGGGGTAAGGACCGTCAGTTCCTAGGCAGTCTTGGTAGCTCTTTCTGAAGCTGTAGTGGAAGGTGTGTTGCTGTGTTCTAATGTAGGATTTAATGTGTCTAATGAGGGCTGAATCTTCATATCAGTAAAACTTCAGATGTAGGATGGTATTGTGTCTGTTTTACTTGCCAGGGAAAATGTCCATTAAAGTGATGTTTGGTCCATAAAAGGCTGTTTGACAGAGTAAAGAACCGTTATATCCAGCGGCAGCTTGCATAATTTGTGTTTACCCAGTAGCTATTTGGATTTAAATTTGGATACTGTTCCTATAGCTCCTGCAGCCGGAGACAGCAGCCAGGAGGACCTTAACAGCTTCAGGACAGTGAGTTTAAAGGGTGTACTAGAAAATGAAGTATGGGTAGATGATTTCTGTGGCAGGATGAAGTTGGAGCTGGAACTCAGAGAGAGAAGAGTAGAAGGAAGTGTTCGTATTTTCTGCATTTATTTAAGAGAACATGAGAGCAAAGGAAAATAAACATCTTCCTCCCCACTCAGAGGCTCCTGCTGCTTTTGTGGAGCTGTTACGGGTGAAACATGCACACGAGATGTTTGTGGCTTTATTGCAGAGTACCATGAACTGTTGCAGGCACCATATAAAATCAATATGCAGATCGACTAAACAACAGCCAACCTGTAAGCCTAACAGTCTGATAACTGAATTGTCGTTAACACAGTCAGACCTCACAATGCTCTTGAAATCACTAACTTTATTTTAGTGGAAAATTAACCTACTTGATGTGGTATGCAGTAGCTCATTCTTTTGATTTACACCTAGTTATTCCCACAATAATAAAACATTAATACTCTGAATCTTTCATTTGGAAAATATTCAGTATAATAAACTGTGCATTAATGTATCTGCTTACTTTTTTATTCTCTACTTCTTTAGAGTTTTCATTTCATGTATGCCAGTTTTTCATTTTGTTTTTGAAATTAACTCTCTGACCACCCATTTCTCTTATATTCTTTCTAAGACAACAGAATCTTAAATTGCTGACATAGTATCTCCATTGTAGTAGCCTTTAAATCCCAACTCCCTGGAAACGTCTTTATTGAGAAGGAGAAGCCCTAAAATGTTTTCTTTTTGGAGATATGCAGAATATGTATTTACTTTTACTGAATGCATTATTGAAAGGTATCAATGTAATTTCAAAACAGTTTTTACAGATGCGTACTAGAACTTTGGTAACAGTTGAATGAGAATTTCATATCTTATGTTGGTAAGGGTTTCAACTAGAACTGAAAATAACTTTAAAATTTCTCATTTTCTGTTTACACATCAAGAAGACTTCTGGTTTTGCAGTATGAAGTATATCATAGAATCATAGGATGGTTTGGGTTGGAAGGGACCTTAAAGATCATCTAGTTCCAACCACCTTGCCATGGGCAGGGACACCTTCCTACTAAACTAGGTTGCCCAAAGCCTCATCTGACCTGGCCTTGAACACTTCCAGGGATGGAAGTGATCTTTGCAGAGGCATTTGTAGATAGAAAAACTGGCAATAATAGTTAAGTGGGCTGGACTCAGGTAAAGTCCAAGACAGAGGAGGGGAAACATGAGTGACCAAAATAAATTAACAGATGGTTGTGGCAAAGGCAGTGTTAAAGCATGCTAACGCTGGCAGGAACAACCTATCTACGCATAACTCTGTATGTCCACCATAGCCTGCATGACCTTTGAAGGACTAGTTCAAAGCAGTAGACTCATAAGGGCATGATGTTCTGCCTGAGCAGAGGTGCTCCCCTAGAGGCAGCTCATTCAGGATGCTACAGTGCTTGGCTGCGTTGTTCCTAATGTTCCTAACTACCTCTTCAGATCTGGCTTAGATGTATATGCCTAGCGTGTATGTTATGAAAATGGGCCTCAGTGAAAAAAATGGATGAATAAACTTCCAAAAGAAATGTTTAAAGCTCCATACAATTTCCCAAAAATCAACAAAACTTTTCCCTCTAACGCTGTGAGCTCAGCGCTGTTGGAAAACTACTCCAGAGAAGAAAAACTGAATGATCTGAGAATTGCATTTATTCTGACATTCTTCAAATAGGTACTGGATTTTTGTGAATAAATAGAGGTTTATCAGATGTTTTTCTGTTGTGTTTAAATAGCTCCTTATTAGAAAATACAGACTTCTGAATAAAAATAGTCTGGTACTAAGACCACTGAACTACATAGAAGACTTCAGCTTCAGAATCAATGGTGTCTGAATCAACTCCTGTTTCTGCTTGCCGTTTGGGGAGTGATGGTCCAAAGCTCACAGAAATCAGTCCAGATCTTTCTGTTCAGTTCAGTGGATTTTGATTCAATCCATTGCAGAGCTGAATCGGGGGGTCAGAAGCAGCAGACTGAACAGCAGATGGGGCAGGGGGAAATGGTGCTGTACAGAACGTGCCATGTTCACCACAGAGCAGGGGCGCAGTCCACGTCTGTAAGAGAATCTCCATGAGAGCTAAAAAGAAAATTGGGTTTTGCATTTTCAACCAAGGAAGTTTACTTTGAATACATTTGATTAAACAGAATATTTCATTTTACTGTTTTAATAATAAATCATACCCACTGAATAAATGTAATATTTGTAATACCATTAAAATGTAATTTCTTTTGTACTGTGAATGAATTACATGATAGGTGTAGCATACTTTTTCTTTGTTCTTAGTGGAGTTTTAGCATGTAATTATTTTCCAATTATCTGACTGTTTCTTGAACATTATAATCACTTTTGGAAATGGCAGTGAGGAGTTTTATTTCAATGGGAGTAAGGGCTTTAAATACCACCAAGAGCTTGGACTTAGTCCTAAAATTCCTACAAAGCACTGCTTTTCAGTGTTAAATAGTTCTGAAATGTATGGCCCCTAAACACATCATATGACTTTTTCCTGTTGTTGTAAATTCAAGTGCATAAAACACAACCTGATGTTAATTTTCTTTCCATCAAGACCATGATGCCAGTTCATGTCCGTTGAGGCCATAACTTGATAGTCCTGCTCTGGATTGTGTTCTGATTTTAGGAATGGTCAAGATTTTGTGTATTTCAAAAAAGACTTAAACTTTTCTTCCTGGGAAAGTGGTCATAAGTTATGTTGTGCAGCTTTTAATGATGTTTGCTTCCTTCCTGTTCTGCATATATTAATCATTTCAGTCAATACAGGCCAAAACAAAGATGAATATTCAAACAGGTGTTTTTATCTCAATCATTACTGCAAGGATGCCATTTGAAATTATTTGGTTGTTTTGTTAAGTTTTTGAGAATTCCCCCCTCTAAACGTCTGAAATTAGATCTCTGAGCTCCTGATGGTTGATTTGAGCAGATAGATACCAGTAAGTCTTCTCTCCTGTCTGGCACAAATCCAGTCTATGACCATGTTGGTATTAAAAGGCTTTCATTACCAGCTCTCTATTGATCTGCTGCAAGGAGGCAAGAAGAGTCCAGAAGTTAAAAATTGCGGGCATAAAATTGGATTTACACCAGAAGACGGAATCTTCTGATAATGGAAATTTTACAGTGATCTAGCTGCTTTCTGCGCAGACCATCATCCCCAACTGTGTTACATGACAGTGAGTAGCATCTTTGTTTTCCAGGGTGAATCACTGATCATATAGCAGTCTGATTCTTTCTGTAGGCTATTATGAATGTGATCTGATGGTATCTTCAACATCTACCAACCCTGTGTAGTTGCTTTTGATGCAACATCAGTCACGCATGACATAAATGCATCAGTGGCTGATGGCGTGGACTATAGATGGTGTAGGCTGGTTGCCACAAACAGTGTGGAAGTGACAGATAAGAACTGCATGTTCTCATGTTCTTTCTGAACTCTGCATTCATCTGCTAAAAGCCAAGGAGCTTCTGGTTAATGTCAGTGAGGTGGTACCTGATATGAGGCTTGGCATTAGACCCTTTATATACGGTAGTAAAATACTATTTCCCTATTGTATGTAGTCTGATGATTTGAAATGAGTTGATGCTGTTTCCCCTCAGCTCAGAATTTGGTAGGAGTGAGGTTGTGACAGAGTAAAAGTGATTAGGTAAGACATTACTTTATAAGCTTTACTTACTTTAATGCTAGCATGGGATGAGAGAAGAAGGAGCTGCCTCCCAGATACTAGCCATCTTTTACATAAACTCTCTCTTTTGATACCTTATGTACCTTTGTGTTTGAAAAGCTTATGTCCTCCTTTTTATATCCTGGTTCTTAAAGTGTGAAAATGTTTGAGAAGATACAGAAAAGTAATAGCTATATATTATTGCATTTCTCAGTATGATTATCACACATGACCATGAAATAAGCAGATTATATTTCTTTATTAGAGTAAAATTGGTCCTTGCAAATTCTTAACTTTATGTAAGTGAAACAGAATTCTATGGAGCTTTCATTTGTAATGTTATGAACATTATACATTTATAAACTAATAAGTCACATAGTCTCAATAAAGTGTAAGAATGGTAAATCACAGAGCAAGAACAGCTATGGACAGAAGAACTGTATTGAAATAGTAATTGTATTTGTAAAGATATCAAAGCAACTTAGGAAAGAATAAAGCTTCTTCATCTTTACATAAACTTTAAAATACAATTGTCATGGTTTTCAACTTTTTTAACATCTATTCTTTTGTTTATATGTGCAATCGTAAAATGTATTTCTATTATATTGCAATAGTTATTTATGTTCTCCTTGTAATAAACAAAAAAATCTGTCTAGTAGCAAGTCAATGTGTTCTAATAAGTTTTTAAAAAGCAGTTAAATATTATTTTGTAAAATACTCAGTGGATATTAAAGTGCAACTATTAAACAAAATAAGGAAAGAATAACTATTTATTTATTTAGTGTTCCTTTAGAAACACTTCAGGGAACATTTTTCCAGTATTCAAGGGCAGTCATTACTAGAATACACAGGGATCCTTTATTCTGTCAATGAAAAATGGAAACATTTTATGGAATTGACGCTGTCACCACAACAACGTTGCTTAAATAATTAGTCGTTCTTACTCAAATATGGGATCATTGACTTGGTGGATATCAAACTGACAAGTAATCTTGTTAAATTTCAGTTTGTTAGTTTGTATTAAAAATTACTTTTATCATTCTCTCTCAGTTTTTCGATATATTTGCACTTGGTGTTTCTGATATCAGTTACATAATTGGATTTTTTTTTTGCATTATTTCTGCTTTCTTTTACTTTAATTCACATATTAAATATACCTGAGTACTTACCACATCTGTATAAATAACAGTATTACTGGGTTTTACTTCATCTTTCAGAGGCTCTTACTGCATTATACAGGCAATAGCAAAAGATTCTGTTGCAAAGCTGTTACTTTTTTGTTTTCCAGAAGATACTGAGTGCAGATGCTGTGCCAAGTGGGTTTTTGGACACTGCGTGGCCTGATGTGCCTTCAGACCCGATGAAGGCTTCTTAGCAGAGACTGATACCTCACACAGAGAGCAAAGGTATGGTGGCTTGGGCGTGCAGGAGGGTCATACGAGTCACGCTTTACACATCCGGAGACCCTAAAGCACCTTTAGATATACCCAAGCCGGGCATTTGTGTATAAAGGGATCAACTTGCTGGTCTTAGGTTATCAAGTTTTCTATACGAATTAGGACTGCAGACATATTCTTACCTTATTCTTTTGTGTATATCAGATGATGCACATATGCTTTGCTCCCATAAAAGTAAATTGTCACTTAGATTCTTCACTTGAGGTTTTGAATTGCCAATGCAAACTTACACCAAAAGATAGCGTACTGAGTTTTCAAAGTCAGTAAGAACCCCATTGTCTCTCATCCAGACTCCCTTCACTGCTCAGCACACCATTTACATCCATACATCCTGTAGAAATGAAGTGTCTTTCCTTAAAATAAAAACGTTAAAAATAGTCAATTTACTGCAGTGTTTGAAGAGCGGGGCATAAGTCATCCCTTTGTAAAAGAGGATAATTGATATCTCATTAAGAATTTCTAAATCTCATTTTAGCTGCTCCTTGCAGCAAGCTCATGAGCATCAGGAGTGTTTGCTGTTGGTCCTGACAGCAGATTCTAGGAAATAGCCTCTGTCGGGAAAAAGGAAGGAATGAAAGGGTACACAGAGTATCGCTGTGCTGAAAACTAGATCAAACCAGCACCGCCATCTGTAAGGCCTGAAACAGGATGAGACTAAAGAGGGTTCAAAATCGAATGACTTCCCATTCAGTGTTATTTTTAAAAAAATTGGGTTAATATCTAAAAATAAAAAATAGAAAAGTAATTTTCCCTTGCTGTTCTGCCTATTGTGTCTTCACAAATGTGGGTGATGAGCTGTGAGCTGCAGGTGCATGAGGACAAATTTCCCAAAAGGCTGCTATTCTTTTGTACATTCGGTTTACTTCTGTTGCATTTGTCTCTGTGATCCTCTGCTAGTAGCTCGGTTCTGGGAACAAATCTGGCTACTAGGACTAACAATTTTTATGGATGTTCATGGTATTCGGTTGCCAATCAGATGCATGCAGATGCAAATTGGACGGTTAGATACACAAGTACTTTGATTTGTCTGTAAACCCATCTTAGGCCTGTGAAGCCTCTGGATTTTTGTGGGTGGAATTTTTGCTTTCTTAAAAGGACACTGAACCTTTGAAACGCCTCCACTTAATGGTTGGTTGGGTCAGTGTGTTTATGCTTACTTTCTAGATGATGAAAATCTTACAAGCCTGAAAACATACTGCTGAGGCTAAAAATACTTGCAAAATAATGTAACAGATAAAGCTCTGAAGAAACAGATTTTATTTGACAGTCTTGAAACTTTTTTCAATGACCACACAAAAGCGTTAAATGGGAATGGCCTGGGGACAGGCACTAAATCAATAAGCACCAGTAAGTTTGTAAAATCAATTTTTTGCTTTTCACATACACAAAAATTGATGCAGCCAATGCTGTGTAACTCTCATTAATTGCCCAGGGTGACAGAAGATTTATCAATTGCTTATCGACTTCTTTGAAGCCATAGGGGGAAAATGGAAATAGCTGCAAAGTTAACTGAGTAATATAGAAGATATCCTTCCTGAGTTGATGTGTAAATATAGGCACAGTAGATTCTCTAGAGCTTCACAGTTTTTCTCCATAACACGTTTGCTATCAACATTTCTGCAATCAGATGCAGAAATGATGTTATTTACAGGGGCAAAATTGATAAGGTATATATAGATAATATATACTTAACGTGTAATGTACATTTAACATTATGAATGTTACAGAATTATATCATATTAGAAGAGTCAGGATTTTCAGAAGCGGCTATCTGTCTTGCACTCTCTGCCTTGAGCACAGACTTGGAGTCTGTAATTGGGGTGTGTGGAAATGGAGGTCTGTCCAAAATCAGTTTTGTTCATGAAAACCTTTGCCTTCAGCATCTCTGTTATCCCTTGGCAGTTTGCCTGCCTTCCCACTCAGGACAATGGGCATTGATGACAACATTTCTGTCTTACACCTTATTTCTCTTTCTTTGGGCTGAGTACAGTTTCTTTTGTTAGCTCTTGTTTTAGCTCAGTTCTTTGAATTGTTTTTATACTTAACATGCTTGTACTCTGCCTCCTTCCTTCCTTCACAGTTTCTTACTGCCCTAGCTTCGTTTTGCAGCCTTTATGTCTCTTATCTTTCTTTCCAAAAGCCTAAAATACCCACTGCATTAAGATGCTCTCGACAGACAGAGCAAGGAAGATGCCAAAGTGCCAGTGGCAATAGTTTAGCAGTAGTATTTTGTATCTAGATGTGCCTGGCTACAGTGAGGGCAGGACCATTTTCATACCTTGTGAGTGTTTTCATACCTACAAGGAGAAAAAAGACACAACACTTGATCCTTTCCCGAAGTAAGGAGAAGATGGGTCACATGCTGAATGCATCAGGCTGATGTTTGGGAAAACTATAGTAAAATCCCAGTTCTGCTAGGGACTGCCTATTTTGTCGGGCATCAGACATTTACATCTTGATTTGTCTAAATGTGTGTTTAACTCCAGTGATTAATTTATATTTAAAAATGTTCAAGTGTTTAAATATTTTCCTGATAAATGTTAAGGTCATAGTTAAAATTGAAGCATCTTTGCTGAATCAAACTTTTCTGAACTGGCTGCTTTCTATTTGAGTTTCCACTTTGGAAAAAAGGAGATAATGTGTCCTCTTCCTTGCCGCTATCCTTTGACATGTATTATTCTTTTACACTCAGTTGTTCCACAGGAGTTCCTGTTCAATTTAGTAGGATGGCTTGTGGAGAAGTTACTCTTTCCCTCAACTAAAGGCCTCTCCTCATCAGGCTTTGAGCATTTTTACAGGGGCCACAGGCTCTAATTGCTCTGTTATAAATAGCATAGTTCGTATTTAACAGCTACAAAATCAGTTACTGTTTCTTATGCACCCCAGTCAGTCTTCTTACCTCCCCTGGGTATGAGGTGTTAGAGAGCTCATTAAATTTCTAAGTCAGAAAAGAGAAAAAAGTAAATAAAAATAAATATATAAATTAAAAATACACCATCTGTGGTATAAACAGGGCACTCCAAAATGTTAGTTAAGCTTTCCATAAATGTGACACATGATAAAAAGAGCACTAGCACAAAGCAAAAGAAGAAAAAGACTTTTAAGGCTAATAAACTTTGCACTGAAAAGTGACACCTGACACTTCAAAGAGAAAGAACTGAGACTTATTTATGTTTTCTATGTCTTTAACATAAAAACAAATTAATAGCCTTTTTATTATTTTTTTTTCAATACTAAATCGCTTGAAAATCTAACATACATATATAATGCACAGTGGAGCCAAGAGCAGGAGGAAGGTTTGGCATAAGCAAGGTTTTATATTTTTCTCTTTTTTCCTAAATACTGTTTAAAAAAATGATTCCCAGTCCTTCGGTGTCAAACTAATCTTCTTCCTTTTATCTTTAACTCCCTTCTGACTCCTCTTTGAGGAAGTAAATCCATCTAATACCCTTAGCGTGAATGCAGACAAGCATCCTGGAAAATAAGTCCATCGTGCTCTTGCTTTCTGTCTGTTCTACCCTGTTTTCTAGTACAGAAGGTAAACTTCAACAACTGATTGAAAATAATCCTCTGTAACAAGATTTTAATGGTAACAAATTGTGACTTCAGCATAAGAGTAAGATCACAAATGCACAATGCAGTGAGATAATGTATTTGGGGAAGTTAAATAGATACTTGTAGGTAGTGTTTACGAAAAGAGAATGAAGTAGTTTAGCATCAGCTGAAGGCATTAAGTTAGCAGTCACAGCACAAAGTCAAATCCAAGTTTAATCATGTATTTAGAAGTGAGAAGATACTGATTCCAGATTAAAAATCAGTAATGTGATGCAGCATCAGCAGACATATGAGTGTCCTACCATGAACCCTATAAGCAGAAACTATTCAAAACCCCGGACACTAAAAAGGACAACGGAAATGATGGGAAGGAGGAAAAGAGGCAGATTTGGCAAGCTGCATCTTGATGAGCTATTAGACTTAAGGGCGAGGAAGCAAGAGAGTTGCAGCTGAAAGCTCTGTCAACCTGCTGAATACTTTATCTCTTCAAAAGGAGCAGATTAAAAAAAAAAAAATCAGTTATCTTTGGAGATCCACAGCTGTGCAAATAGAAAGCCCTTACCCTCTGGTGAACGCTGTCTCGAATGTGCTCCTCAAAGGGTAATCAGGAGGTTGATAGTGGAATCGGTGGGTTATGACATTATTTTGTGACTGCTCGCTCTGGGCCCGGCATCGATTTGGCTCCACAAACAAGGCAGGCTGCAAGAGTGCGTCACACTCCTGCTTCGGTTCCTTGTCTCCATGTACCTGCGAGTGAGCTGTGGTGAGTCGCCCACCCCGCAGGACTGCTGCCGGGCAGGGCTGCCCAAGGGAAGGTGCCGGTGGCCCTGCCCTGCGCTCGGCCAGGCCTTCCGCGTGCTGCCGTGCTCGGCACAAAGGGCCTCTTCCCGGTGGCCTCACCCTCCCTCTTACTGCTGGGTCTGTCCTGTGACCTCCCTGAGGTGTTCTACGTAAAGAAGAAGGAGGAAGAGGGGAAGCTCAGCCAGCTCAGTGCCAGCACACCTGAGGGGATGAGGTATGAGGGGAAGTTTGTAACTGCTGTCAATATGTGCATGTGTACAAGCATTAGGAGAGTGATGCAAAGCAGCATATGAAATTTTCCCCCCAAAATAGGAGGATGTACTTTCACACGTTATGATTTTTGAGGATGTGACGTCTTCCGGCACCGGAGCTGGTTATCTCTCGCAGAGAACTGGTGCGGGCTGCTGGAGATCTGGTGGGAGATAGGCTAGAGCTAAGCAGTTAGCGCCTTTACATTGAGACAAGACCATATTTTTGTGGGTATATCTGTATATTTCTCCATGTAATGAAGCCTCAAGATAGGCTGTGAGCCCCTGAGACTACAAGGAAAAGAAAGCAAATAGCACACGAGGCACACTGTCCTCACAGCAGTTTAAATGGCCCTCAGCGTTGTATTCCTCCTGAGCCTGGCTGCTGAGCACTTAATTACACAGTAACTGTACTTTAATTTCTGTTATAGTAACTTCTATGGACTAATTCGAGTCTGTGGAGTCCCTGCTGTGGATGCTAAAAGACAGTCTTCGCTTTGATACGTAAGTTTGTGCTTGGCAAAAGTGATGTGCAAAGCTGAGACCATGTAGAGTACGTGAAAAATACGGGACTTGATGTTGGCCTAGAACTGAGGAACTGAGGTTTTAATAGAGAGATTGATTTAACAGAACGAAAATTTACTGAGAAATGAGACAGAATATCTATTACTTAAGGTCTCAAAATCAAAATGGGCGTATTTCAAAAGATATGAGATAGCTGGAATAGACATTATGGGCTCACTTCAGGAATAAATTGGTAAAAACCTATGGTCGTCAATATGCTGGAGGTCGAACTGGATGATGATAATGGTCCATTTCAGTTCCTAAAAATCGGTGAATATAATAATTTCAGTAGAAATGCTGGCTCTGACTGTCATTTGCATTGTGACCTCTTCACAGCCACCTGGAAGTGTTAAATGGCCTTAAAGTAGATGCAAGATTTACCGACTTTGTCTCTTTTCTTCACTAGTAGGACAGTAAACATGGTTTGTGCATAGATAAAATTGAAAGCTTTATTCCAAAGATTGCTGCAAGTTTTTGGGGATGGGAGGAGAGAGTCTATCTCTGGCCTAGCTCCTTGTTTATCAGATTTTATATTCTCAGGTCCCACACTGAAATAATGAATTCTATGCTGAATGTAAAAGAAAAGTCAGTCATGCGGGTTTTTTCATTGTTTTTATTCAGAGACAATGTTTTTGACCTGAAGATGAACCAGATTTTAATCTTTTGTGGCCTTTTTTCACCTTGAATCTTTTCCCGTATTCTTTAAAATATTCATACTTGCATCGAGAAGCCAAATTTTTCAAGGTGATCCTAGGTGAATAGGATTAAACAACTCAGGTCAAACTACTTACTTAATCACTGTATATTCTTCATGCAATTGGCAAGAAATTATATTTCATACAGCATTCTTTATAGTCTCAAGTTTTAGTATTCGGAGAGAAGAAAAATGAAAGGCAAATATCATGACCTTTTGTATCTCAATGACCTGAAACTGGAGATGGGTTGCAATTTAAATACAGAATTCAATCCCACCTTTACAGTATCTGTAGGCACTTGTAAAATATGTCTGGGACATTCAGAATGGAAAAGATCTAATGTAATATCCTTCTGGCGAGAAGAGCTCTGAAAATTGCCATTTTCCCTTCACACATTAAGGCACTTACTGATGAAAATTCATGCATTTTATTAAGAGAAACTCATAATTTCTCCCAGAAGCAAAGCTGTTTTCCCTTTTAATTGTTTTATTTGTTTCTAGTGCAGGAGAGATGACTCATGTTTCCGTTTTATGCAGGGAAAAATGCCAATTTTTTTTACAGTTTTCCTATGTAAAAATGTTTCACTTTATTAAATTATCATCTATTAATGACACGGCTATGCAATTTCTACTCGGTATTCTTTAATAGAATGAATTCTGACAGTTGAACATCAGAATTTAATCTAAGCACATACTTGAGTGTCACTACGCAAAAAAATTAGACCTTAGCAGAGGTGTGCTTCTTCTCAGTCTGAGCATGTGCTCAGCCCCATGGAAATAAAAAAAAGGAGAATTATACCTGTAGCACAGCGAGTATATTTTAGGAACAGATAGACTTGAAAGGGAGATCTCTTTCCCCCTGAAAATATACTAATGAAGACTTTTCTTGAATGCACTGTCTGAACCTAACAGGGCAGCGATGGCAGTGGAATGTACTTGGCTGTTGCTGCAGAGGAAGCTCACCCAGCGCAGGAGCCCCAGCGCATCCCTGCGCTTACCCTGCTTCATCCTCGGATAATCCCGTCTTGAGGATCCCTGAAGCTTCGGCCACAGGATATGAAGATTCCTCACCACACTAGTTTTGCAAATGAGGAATAAGGTCTTAAAATGTGACCGTTGGCTTGAACTGCATCATACTCAGAAGTACCTGTCCTGACTACCCTTCAAGAGGCCTAAATTTTTAGAAATTGCTGAGCACTTATATTTTAAAAATCAGGCTTCGCTGGAATATTTTAGCATAGGGGTTCAAGTTAATTATTCAAGTCAAAATTCTGAATGAAGGCAATCTCCTTTCATCCCCTGTGTTGAATAGCAAGAGGACGGTCTAGCTGACCAGCAGGAGTGTAATGTGGCTGCGATGACACAGGCCCGCATTAGGTGACCTCAAGTGATGCAGATGATCCAGGTGGGTTCAGAAGTGTGTTTCAGCTCCTCATTCAAAGATGCAACAAAAATGTGACTGGCAGTCATTGAAATGTAGCACTGCAGTTATTCTCTCCTTTCCATCTGGTGCCAGACAGGTTCTTAGTCAGTGGTTTGTACCAGCTGTGCTTACACAATTCTGCCCCCAAGGAAATGAGAAAATGTTTCATGATTTTTCTGACTGGAGTGGAACAAAGGCAAACATCTGGACTGCTGCAGCAACAAGATGGACAAAGGGAAACCTGCTGGCAATGTTTCTAAGAAGGCAAGAAGTAGACTTCATGACAACAAACATACCAAATGTATGCCATGCTAGCTTGGAAACACTATCTAAATTAGAGTTCTGTGTTTGGCGTCATGATGGACAGCTACAAATGTAAGCCAGTGATGGATATTTGTACCTTATAGAAGAAATTATGGTGTTGAAACTGTTATAAGAAGTTCTTGCTGTTTGTTTTTCTAATATTCCATTGTCTTCATAATATTGGTGAGGGCACTTTACCAACAAAGCCATCAGCAAAGTATATTTATCCATAAGCTTTCAGTGAGCTTTTCTCAAGTATGACACGCCTGCGTATCCAGTGCCAGGGAGGTAAAGGTTTTCCAAGTGAACGGATTTTTTTTTTGTAAGATTTTTAGACCTCATCAGTGCCTCAATCTTTATATTAGTATTTTTGGAAGAAGCAGACAGAAAATGACAGAGTTAAAAATGGGATCTTGAACAATGTTCTGTGATTTTTGTTGTGTGCTTACCAGTAGTGCACACCAGCAGGCAAATCCCAGGAATAACCATGAAGACACAAGTGCAGGATGTGAGAAAAGAGGAAGAGGCTGCTTGGTCATCCTTGACTTCTGAATTTCTCTGACCAAATTTGTCTCCTCTAAGGCACTTTGTCTTTAATGCTCTCTCCCATTTATTTCCCTAGTTTCTATTTCCTTGCAGTATTTGGTATTATTTATAAAGCTCTCTCTAGCTGCCAGGCTGACATGGTTTTGCAGGAGCCAGCTTTCATTTTTTAAAGTGCATTTTTTTGCTTCTCATTGTTCAGAGATAAGTTGAAAACATGAACCTTAACACACACCAAAAAAAGGAGGTAAAATAAAATAATGAATACCAAAGCTATTATTTTGGAAACAAGATCTTAAGACCTTTAGAAGCTTGCTCATAATTTGGAGTGAGGAGGAGAATTTTTTTTATCACTTGGAGCTAGTGTGTTTCTTTGAAAGGAAGAACCATGTCTTTCAGCAGGAGTGTATCACAAACATTTACAGGACCAATGAGACCCATATCTCTTTTACAACACTCTGAATATAAGGAACAATAAATTGCCAGTGGCAAATTAAGGAAAACAAAAGGAAAGCAAAGGCAGAATCAGGTCCTAAAGAAGCGATAATACTATAGTATACCAAAGAACAGAACATTAACTTTAGTTGGTTTATTAAGAAAAATATAAAGCAGAGTGAGAAACAATTCTGAATTGTTGAAGAAAACATTTGCCTCTGTCTCAGTTTACCTTTCTTGCACTATTGGTGGAACACTTTTCTTAAAAGATCTGTTGTTTTTAAGAGGTTGGATTTTTTTTCCCCTGCTTTTCTTTAGATCCTTCAACAGACTGACATCTTTCTTACTGTAAATAGAACAGCTCATAGAAAAAAATTGCTAATAGTCTGTAACACTTTTGCAAAAATTGCTATTGAATGTTATTCAAATTTCATGCATTTTTTTGTCTTTTCCTATTTTTTGATCAAGCTCATTTCATGAATTGAAATTCAGTGGCTGGAGAATGTTCTGAGATTTTGGAATTAAAAACAATTGTTCTAGAAGTATTAGTTCTTTAAAGAAAGAGGAGCTTACCTCTTCTGAAAAAAAGAGCCAGCATAAATAATACAGTGAAAAGGAAAGATTGAATCAATTGTTCCTATGCTTCCTTCCTCAAAATTGAATTATTCATTATTTCCTTTAAAAATGCACAGAAGATAACTTTTTTTTTTTAAACTTAAGACCCCCACTGAAGTTGCACATTAAACAAAATTAAATCCATGCCTAGGAAGCATCCACAGATTCTGACTAATTAGCATACTTTGAGAGTAACCTGGTTTGTGACTTCTCTGGGTTTATATTTGAAAGCAAAATCAGATGCCATTTCCCAGCTGAAGTGCAACCTTATTGTTGTAATTCCTTATGTGTTTTTAGATGATGTCTTTTTATCATATTCTTTTTTAGATATGGAGATATTACAATTTGGTCATATTTCAGGTTCACTCATGTCTGTATCAACTGGCATTAACCTAAATTGTTAGGGTAGGAAAATATGAAATAAGTGAATTTAAAATATTAGCCTTACAAAAGTATAGATCTTGGGTGCTGGGTAAAGGAGTAGCAATGTTACAGAAAGGCTGTTTCTAGGAGGGAGATGGCAAATGGCATTTGTCTGTCTGAGTATAACCCCTGTTTTTGACAGTGTGGTATACCAGTAGTAATATGTGAAGGATGCAGCTCAGGACCTAGTAAACATCTTTTCTGTATAGAGTATTTGTTTATGAAAGAATCAGACTGTCTGTGCCAGTGTTAAATAACTTTTATAAACAGGTGGACCTGGTTACTTAACTCTGAGGTCAGCCACAGATGCTGCCCCAGAAGCTTTTGCAGTAGGGTTTTTTTAATTTTATTTTATGTGACCTTCCCTTTGACTGTGATCTCTGAAAATTCTGTCATTTGCAAAAAATCTCTCTATAGCTTCCACTTTGCTCTTCTCTGTCTGCTGTTCCCTGCAGGATGTTGTTTTCCGGCAGGATCTGGGGTGTAAAGAGTGAGGCAATACTGAGGGTTCATGAGGCTGACCTCCACGGACGGCTTCACATTGTCTAGTACATTTTCCTAGGAAACCCAAGAAAGGATAGATTGTAGTGATACGTATGTCTGATAAAGTATTTTCCATGTGATTTACCTGTACTCAAGATAGGTGATTTGGGGTCTTCCAAGGCTTGGAGAGAATGTGAGCAGGGCATTGGAATGTCCTGTCTCAATGGCATCATTTTCTTTGGCCTTCCCCTGCTTGGAGCCTGGGCGCTGTTAGGCTCCAAAGCTTTCACAGCAGGGAAACCTGGAGCTCTTTTAAGACTGAATCTTACCAGTGCTTGTAGAAAAGAGGTGACATTTCACATGAGAGGCAGATGGAAGAAATATTTATTTGGCATGTTGATTTCAAGTAAATGATGGATGCTGTAATCTGCTCGCTGGATTGCAATGTTAGAGTAAAGCTCTGGGGAATACAGAATTATCTGGCCAGTGAGGCAACAAAAAGGGCATAAATAATTGATTTATCATATGTTTCTGCAACTTTTCCCAAGGTTTTCACCTCTACGTACTAAGATATGTGTTTATTGTCATACATGGTATTTCACATAGGCACAGTTAATGCATGCAAATGTATACCCAAAAGCTCATACACAAAACACCGTAAATGTATTACAGAAAGCAAGCAACCTTACTGTTAAAAATAGCATTATATACGGAAGTTTCTTATGGGGAAGGGGGTAGGGGAAGAAGAATAGGGCAGGGTAAGTGTGGCCAGGTCATAGGTCTTGAACTGGGAAATGAAAAGCTTTCCCTCATCTGCAGTGGCCTGTGACTGTTTTCTTTCCATCCGAAGAAAAATTGTTTTCATGTCATCAATACTCAACCTTCACAGTGGTTAGCAAAAGAAACTTCATTTGCATCTTTGGATAATCGTCCCTCTATTTTTTTCACCAAGGAAACAGCTGCTGCCTTGTCCATTGTGCAGTGGAAAACATTTCATCTCTATTTATGTTCAGAGAACATCTTGCATAATATTTTGGTGTCTTAATTTATGACCTATAGTAATAATAGCCATCATAATTTTAATGAACTAATTAGATTAATTACTGTTATTGCACAGAACTATTATTATTCTTACCATAATCACCATGGGGAAAATTTTAAGTAGTAGGAATCAAGAACTGTATTATTGCAACTCTAATTCATAGTGTGCCAATACTTCCCCTCTAAGCCCCAATTGTGTGGTGTTAATAATGGAATGATTTCAATTAATAATTTAGCTGCAACATTATGAATAGAGGTTCTGGGTTTTTCAGTATTTTTTAAGTTTTGAAATTCTTCACCTATTTTGAACAGTATCATGAGGGAAAAAATTAGTCCCTTGCTTTGTATTATTAAGATTAAATTTGAGTGTTTATTTTCTGAAGATGTTGTAGGCCCAACATTTCCTTTGAATGGAAGAGGAGTTGTATTACTGTGTTTTGTGGGCAGTAGTACTCACAGATGCTTGTGGTCTGTATCTTATATATAGCTATATCTAGATTTGTTTCTTTGTTGTCATGATCTTAGAATGGATTATGCTGTACAAGAGTTACTTGTCACTTGTACTTTGCTCGTATTGAAGAAATCAAGTAAAATAAATAAAGGCCAGACAAAATGTAAAAATCAGGATAGTGAAAGGCTCAAATTGTGCAACATTGGAAGTCGGGGAAATAGTAAAAACCTTAATACAAAAAGATCAGCTGAAGTGGAACAATAAATGAGAAAGGAGTGCCTATGAGAAATGTGAGTCATGTGTGAAAACATAAAATTGTGATTTCTGTTACTTCCTTTGTGACTATACAAAAGCATCCAGATAAAGCTGATTCTAATCAGTTGAAGCCTTTAATCTTGTATTTCAAAGTAGATGAATGGTGTCTATAGCAAAAAGAAAAAAAAAAAAGTCCTTGGTACCTTTTAATGAAGGATACATTAAAATTAATCATCAGTTGAGTTGAACAACTCAGAAGTTACCAAGTGAAGGTAGAACCTGCTGTTCTCCAGTAAAGAAAACTAATGCTGTTTTAAGGGGACTCTTAATCTCAAAAGAGCTGCTTCATTATGAGCGTGTGAAGACAATCTGACTGTAGGCACGTGAACATACTGTTTAGGTGCACATGGACACATTCAGGGCTCCACAGTGCTTAGTGTTCCTTTTTCAGTTATTGTAGTGGTCTTAGTATTAGTTAATAAATACTGTAAAAAATCCCTATAATATTTTAATTAATTCCCTGATCATCTCTTTCAAATACTAGCATTTGCCAAAAACAGAGAAAAAAATTATTTTCTCAACCAATAATTATCTCACAGATAAGTCTAAAGTGTTTGATGCTCACCTGAATAGGATATTTACTCAGCATGCATTCCTTCCATTTTTTCAGTTGAACATTTGCAACATAGTTTTCAAAATCCTTTTTTCTTTTAGGTGGACATACAATTTATGTATTAAAGGTCAGATGAGCCAGAATAATGAATACCAACCAGGATTCCCTATATAATAAGCCCAGTGCTTTTAAGATGCATCATATTTAGGGCTTTTTGACATTCAGATTTACTCTACAAGTGCTTGGCACCTGATCTGTTCATTCAGTAGGAATATCTGGGATTTCCAGGATTTCCAGACGTATAGCAGTGCAGTAGCTCCAACCAGCTTGCCAGATGTCCCCAAATCCTAGACAAATGTTAAGCATTCTTGAATTCTGCTACTCATGTTAACATTCAGAGCAGAAAATGGAGACATGCCAGGAGACATAGTCACAAAACGTCTTAAACAAATCTAAAAAAGTTTGGGGTTTTTTGTTGGTTTTTTATTTTGGTGGGTTTTTTGTTTTGTTTTGTTTGTTTGTTTGTTTTTTTGTTTTTGTTTTTTTTTTTTTTCCTTTCTTTTTCCTTTATAGTAACCAAATTCAGGAAAGGACAAGCTATGGATAGTCTACATACTGTGGACTATTTTTTATACACACCAAAATAGTCAGATTGATGGCATTTTGTTGTGCGTGTGCCTCTGACAGAGCGTATGACCAGTGCATAACCAGTGCAGCGGGAGAATTCTCAGATCCCTAAGGCATGTTTTGTTGTTTCTGATCTATGGCTGTACCATCAGACAGTGGTATGCCAGATGCTACCTTATTGCTCTCCTTTTAAAAACCCTCTCATTTTTAAGACGACTCTTGTGCCTGATTCTACAAGGTCTTTAAAAATCAGGTTTTTGATTGGAGTGTGCAGTGGACAGATCCTTCCCAGGAAGATGCAGGGTTGCTGGAGCTCTTAAGGAGGTGATTTTCTTGGGTATAACTTGGATCTCGATTCAAAGAGATGCCTCGTTCTGCACTTCGAGTACAAATTTGTTCAGTCCTGAAACTAAGCATGAACTTTCAAAAAGCTCTGGAGTTTGGTTCACTCTGAAATAATTGTAGTAACCAAATGGAAAATAATTGTGCCGTGCAGTGGCATGATTTTCTTCTGATTTCATGAAATAAATCAATTGTGAGGAAAATTCTGGTATTCAGCTGTTTCACATTATACATAGATGGCGTGTCTGAAGTCATGCCATATGTACGGTATCTGTGATGATCCTCCACATCTTTCATGTGGGAAGTAAATATTAGCTTTTGTGTGAGTAACTTTTAAATGTGTTTGTACTACTAAGTTTCCTCCATTTTCTTCTGTATTTCTTTGCAGCCTGATGTTATGTTGTTTTAAGCATATAATAGGATCTCTTTGCCTTATTTTTCATTAAATGCATATAAATTTTCAAGTTTAAAAAGTTCAGAGAAGATTAAGTCAGGAGAAAAACCTGAATGCAGATGTCTCAGTAAATGAGATATCTTCCTCAAAGTCAGGAAGAACATACAGCGATTTTTCAGAACCCATTTTTACAGCCTTTCGATGTGCACACATAGTGAGTTCTTTGAAACAGTCTTTTGACTGGATGTTTTGTATATGTGTCAAATAGAATGGGACTGCGACCCTAGGATCGGGTTTGCCAGTAACAGGAATGGAAATGATGATAATAATAGTTAGGCTATTTCCGTGTGTTAACACAGTTTTGCAAAGCCCATTGAGACACTCCAGGCAGATGTCCGAATATGTAAAAAGAGGTGCTGTGAGATTATGTTCAGACTGACATTAAATAAGCTGGGAACCTGAGAACAAGGGAATGATCAAAACCTTATTTTGCAAGGATGGTGCAATGAAGGAGTAGAAAATTTGGACCACCACAGAAAATAGGTGTAGCACTTGATTCCTGAAGAACTGTTAAAAATGCATCTGATGAACAAGCATTGTATGTCTTCGGGCAGGCTGTGAGGGCAAGCCCATATCAGAGAGTGGCAGGGAGCGATTGTTTAAGAGAAGATGACTCCAGCTGAAGAGGAAGACAGCAGAAGTTGTGCTTCTTCAGTGTGCTACCAAGAGAGACAGTCAGTGGCATGTGAGTTTGAGCAGAAAGCAAAAGTGAGACCTATTTTAGATCCCAAGGGTCCATATTTAGGGACTAGATTGATTGAGGTGAAATTCATGAGAAGTTGAGGAAAAGTTATTTGAAAGATTAATTACTTTAATTTTGCCCCAGCTCAACCTCTCTAGTGCATGGGAAAACAATTTGTTACATTTCTTATAGTTTCCTATCTCTGATTTTAGTTTAAAAGGACAGGCTATTTTTTATTTAGTCTAAGATGAATGATACAAACCATGTTCCTTTGTCCTTGAAGTTGATAATCCTATTGTTGAAACCAAGCAAACTGGCCTTCAAATTCTTGCCTTGCTTTTCCATTTCAGTCACATGGTTTGTAAAGACTTACCCTGCCATCTCCTAAATTACAAATCAAAGGACAGTGGAAAAAGATGAGTACTTTGGCAGTGTGTGTGGGATGAAGATAAACAGTGATAAGATTGATGATTCATATAACAGCTCATCTATTTGTGTTTGAATATGAAGATGCTCTCCACTCTCATGTTGGAACAATCCCTAAAATAGGTTGGTAAACTGATGATAAAATCCTAAAATAAAATAAAACCCATTGCAAAGTCGTAGCATTCAAAATTGACTGTAAAGAAGCCTTTGTATGTGCAATTTCACTATCACTCAATAGGTAAGCAGAACATATTTGATTTAGTTGTGCCGTTTTCAACTTGTGTTATCTGACAAACTTAGTACAGAATACATAATTAGATCATACTACTGTATTTATGATAATGAATGCTGCATTCACAATACTTGAAGCATCACATTAGGCAGATATTTAATTTTTTATAGCTGTTTTTGACAGGTAACATTTTTTGTCCTGAACATAAATCTGTCAGGAATTCTGTTTGTACTAAAGGCTTACATGTAGTATATTACAATTTTGATTCTTAACTGGCAAATTTGTGCAGGCTTTTTTATTTTCCAAGCAAAGTAGCTTTAGAGAAATTCTTTGTAATTACTGCTTCTTTATTGTATCACCTCATTAACAGTATAAAGCAGGCTTTAAAACACTTAAAATTATGGTATTCATCAAAATGTTATATATTTCACAAATAAAAGCCTTCTGATACACAAACCCCCACACACACTTTGTAATAGTTACTGGCAATTGATAGAATGTGAATGAGCAAAAGCACAAAAATTGTGAGTTGCGATCAGATAACTTTGAACTGGATCTAGTGGATGAAAGGGCCTGTGTGTATTTTTGTTCAGGTTAATTTTATCGGCTAGTAAAGAAGTGGAAAGTAAGTAATGGAGAAGAATAATAAAAACGTGAGAAAGCCTGAACATGGTACTGAGTTTCCTATCTACATGTAAAATTGAGGGCTCTGACACTTCACAGGAACTGCCTTGTTTTTTCTGAGTGCAGTCACTGTACCGTAAGCCTAAACAGTTATTGTTCATTGCTAATTAATTATTCATAATACTCAGGTTTTGATGATTCCTCATGCTGGCCTGCTAGCCTGCTTTGCTGAAGGAGGGAATATTGTGGACACGTATGTGTATCATATCGAATAACTGGATTCAGAGCGCCAAATTTTTCTCCTAGAGAAACAGAAAATTATCTACCTTGACACCAAATCTTATCTTTTATTTATCATTAGCAATCTGAATGTAATGAAAAGAAATTCTTTTCAGACATGATGCACAAAGCATTTTGAAAATACATAGATACTCTCATTGGGGTTTCAGCTCTCATGATCTCTCTGGTTATTTGGGTTGCCAGAAAAAGGTGGAGCAGCTTGGAAGTCTCTGGGCAGTCCCAGGCTGCATTTACCACAGGAAGATAATTTAAAGTGGAGGAAAATAACTTGTCCCTGTTGCAATTGTGTGTGTTGCTTTCGGAATGCGGGTATCCTCTGCAGGCTGAATAATCGGGGACCTGACTGAATGCATATTACGTTTGCTGGAAACACTCTTGTTGGTTTAACGTGGACTTTGGATCAGGCCCTGCGTGCGCAGGGGAAAGCCCGGCCCAGCAGATGAGGGCTTTAATAGACCTTTCTTCCTTTAAGATGCTCTAGAATGCACAGAAATGCACACTGGGGAGCCTGGAAAGTACACAGATAGGTATGTGGAATAGAGGCTTATCTACAAATAAGTCCAAGAAGAGGAAGATTATATTTATCATAAAGCAATTGGGAAAAGCAGTGTGCCTGTGAATCAGACACTACATCTTCTCCTTTATCTGTAGAAGCGATAGCGGGAAAAACACTGATGTGCCCTTGTCTGTGAAGTTTGTATTCCTGCCTCAGAATGGAAAGTCTCCAAAACCTGTGAAACAGTGACACCAAAGTGTTGATTAACTTTATAGGCTAAATCACCTTAATTAAGTTTCATTTGATCAAATTAAAGCTCTTTTTTTTAAACACTGCTTTAAAAAAGAAACAATTAACACTACTACTCTGGGGCCTTGAGTGCAGATACTGCAGTCCCAGACATTGGATGCTGTCAAAATTTACTGCCTGTTTCATCTGAAATATGAATATTTTATTCTAAATACTTTGGTTAAGGCCTCCTTTTCATGGTATGGCAGAATTTAATGAACATGCTTTCCTAAATACTTTTATGTTGTTTAGCGCTTTAGTGAAAAGGTGGGGGCATATAATTCTCAGGTGCATCAAGCAAATGCTTTGTGGCAATTATTTAAATTGTACTTTGAGTCACTCGTGCCATATCTCTGTAGTTAATTAATAACTTCCACACCTGGCTTTTGTTAAAGACCTCCCCTGCATTTTGTTTTTCGTCTTTACAATTCTGCTTTGTGCATTGTTCCTTCCAAGACTGAGTGTTTGCTATAAATTTGACAAAGATGAGCAACCATGATGAGTGCAGATGGACAAAGATGATGACTGCAGGTGGCAAATGGGGGTTGGAAGCATAATGGGTACAATTTCAAGGACTATTTAGCCATTAATTCAGCCATTTAATTTCTGAAGGAAATATTTAGATACCAGTGTGGGGTATGACAATTTCATCCTACCAGATGAATAATAAGAAATCCTGTCGATGGCTGATGCGGGCTATTTAAATAACACCTTGCTTCATGTACTCAGTACAAAGAAATGGATGACAAGGCAGCAGTTGTGGGACAAGTTGGACAAGATCAGTGTGAGCTGGGAAAGCTCAGCAAGAGCCTGTGGAGGGAGTGACCCTGCCTCCTTGGCTGGAGAGCGCTGGCAGAGGGCAGCCCTGGAGCGTGGGGCCAGAAGGGAAGAACAGTTACAGATTTAGTAGAAATAGATCTCTGAGTTTTACTTAATAGGAGAAGCCACCTTGAAGCCAGTAAGAAATGATCTTGCAGTCCTTTGAAGTACCCTGAGAGAGGAGGGAGGGCTGTTGTGAATCTCACTTTGGAGGTGGTTGGGAAAGCCTGTCTCTGGGTGCTGATGGGATCTGTTGTTTGTAGCCAAAGGAAGGGATCCTCAAGGAGCAAAAGCCCAATCCAAAACTAAGCCTAAATAAATGTGAGGCTGGTCCTACCTGCAGCTGGGAGCAGCCAGCCCTTCTGACCCTTCCCAAGATCAATTAGTTTCTGCTACAAGCCGCAGACAAAAAATGGACCAGCAAAACTGAGACACAATTGAATTGTGGGTCACAAAGGAAAATTGCAAGAGTTCTCGAAGGTAATGGCTAAGAAGATGTGAACTAATGAATTATGCTTTTTAAAATCTCACGATTCTTAGCTGGCCTAACAGCAGGTGATTCTCATCTGGTTTCAGAAATAGAAATGCAGATGAGTTAAGTTTCCAGACAGTCTTGTGGCTGATCACTTTTATTTGCTGCTTGTTTCTTTTCTTCTTTCTTCTCAAGAAGCTTCCTTGCTGTTCGCTGTTATCAAACATTTAAGGAAGCCAGTTATTAGACATTATAGGCTTAAATATAATATTCAGGTTTTAATCTCTGTAAAGAAATTCTCTTTGTCAGGAGAAAGGTGGTGATGTATTGAAAGAAAAACCTCAAAATTCATTGTGTTTTGGTTGTGGGCTATGTCTATATCAAGAAATTTGGCCAAGAGTTTAGAATTTCAGATACTTATTTGAGCTTCTCAGAAAATCTTCAGGATTTAACAGTAGGTTGGACATCTTTGCAAAATGTATTTTTTCAGAAGCTATTTGGTGCTATCAGTTTTATCTAATTAAAAGTTCATAAAGGCATATTAAAAAATATCACATCTTGGCTTATTTAACATTCTAAAATCTGTTTTTCCTCTGCTGCACATGTTCAATAAAGCTTTATTGCTGTGTTTCTCAGTGTAGATTCTGTATGATACAGATTGTGTATGTCTAATTTGGTTAGTCTGTTTTCAGTTTGGGTCCAACTGAGTGTTTATCACAACAAGGTTTTTCTGTTAAAAAAATTGGCCTACTTCTACAATAATTCTGTATTTTTAAATGCAATTAATGTTGCTTTTTGTACATTTAGGCAAGGAAATGGGATCTCAGGCATCTTGGTAGTTCTTTGCCTCAGGAATACCTGAATTAAAGTAGAATTTAGTGCTATATTTTTTTAAGAAAGAACCTTTGTGTGAGCTGGTGAATTTTAAAATTATTTTTCTATTTTAATTTCTAGCAATTCTCTGAAATGGCTGCAGGCTAAGTAGTGCACCTGCAAGAGTACAGTTATGTCACATTGAGCTAAGGACTTCTAGTAGACTTGCTTGAAATGCTATTTATGAGCATTGCAGTCCCTAAGCCTTGAACGCGTCAAGATATGAGTAATCCTGTGCCATTTCCCAATTTATCTAGGTGCAGCATTATTTTAGCTACAGCTTTCTCATTGCAACTGCACTAATGGGCAAAGGGGAGAAGGGAAGAATGAGACAGATGAATGATAGGAACCAATTCCCTTTCCCAGCAAGGGAGAAGAGCAAAAGATTTTCATGATCTCTTTCTTGGTGTCTCGGTGCTGATGTAAGACCCTGTTCTGCTTTGGAAAGAGGACACTTAAGTGTATTTAAATGTTTTGGCCCCAAAAAGCAAACCATGTCAATCTTACGGTTATCTGTCAGGGAGCAACCAACAAGGACAAGTCTGAAACACAGTTTCTCTAGACATGTCCCTCTCTCAGATGTGCCTGCTGTGCTCTGCTTACACTGATGGCATGAAGAGTGGGAGAAGGTGGTAACCTGTAGCATAAATATACTGAAGACAGCAGCAGCACAAGTTTTGGATGGCACAGGGCAGCCCTGACACAGGGCTGCAGGTTGGGAACTGCAGCGTGTTTGAGAGAAGCAGCAGAATCCAAGCGAAAGAGGGAAACCGGGCAGCAATCCTGATCGGCAGCTTTCTGTGCAAGGTCTTTCTTGCACACTTAACCCCTAATTTGGAAGGAAGTACACAGTTTGTCATATCAATCTTCAGAGGTTGTTGACCCCTCTTATAAAGCATTGAAGAACGTGTCAGCTGAAAAGCCCTCTTTCCAAACCATTTGCAATTTGGCTACTACAGCTACTTCTTTCTCATTTGGGCTTTTCCATTGCTTTCAGTAGCAATTTAGAAACAGAACCAGTTCCAGTTCCAGCTGTGTTAAGCAAGCTTAGTGGTTGTTGCTTTTCTTTTCTTTTCTTTTCTTTTCTTTTCTTTTTTTTTTTTTTTTTTTTTTTTTTTTTTTTTTTTTTTTTTATAATGCTGTTGAGAAGGACTGCTTGCTGGTGGCTTATATTCTCAGACAACTGTTGATTATTTTCTTGTCATTTTCAGTTCAGTGGCTGAGGAAAAATGGCTCTAATAAACAGTGACAACTGTTGGTCTGGCAACAAATCCCACTCAGCTTGGGGCCTTACACAGTGTAGTCCCCCCAACAAACCCAGCATGCCACCCAGAGACTAGTCCTTGTTTTCCACTGGCGAGGTACAGCAGCACTGTAATTCTTAAGCACTACTTTCTCACCCTTACTCTTTTTGAGGGTTTCTCTTAGTCTTCACAAATTTTCCTGAATTCCTGCTCTCTTGGTCTTAATCCAGCAAGTTGCTTAGATGGTGTTAGTGGCATGTTCCTACAGATGATGGGGAACAATCAAGAAGTAGATGGCGGGTATATAGAAGAGAAAATGTAGTTAGTTCTTGGGAGCTCCACTGATTATGCACATATGACACATGGGTAATTTATAAAACAAAGTATCTCTCTGGATGTTATTAAAAGTCAAAAACAAGTTGTGTATTTGAAAATCTCTGTTAGCAAAGAGTGCCCTCAGGCAGCTCAGCTTTTTAATCTTGATTTTATTTATTGAACAGAATGTAAATAACATATCAGCAAGATTAGAAGTAGTGAAAGGCACAGAAACTCATTTGCCTGTATCCTTCATGTGATACTGAGGAACTGTTTTGTTCAGTCAAGTGAAACACGTTTCTCAGACCTGAAGGGAAGTTGGACATTGTTTTGGATACTATTTTTGAAAAACATTCTTATTGTTAGACATGTAGACATCTGAATCGGAGGAGGGATGGAAGAACATTGTGTTCCTAGAAAATAGTAACTATTCATCCAGTGTTGTCGGCATCCTGTGATTTTTCATTAAGATGCGTTCATACTTAAGTGATGGAGTATCTAGATAAATCCGCAGACATGAAAGTGTCATTTCTGATAAAGAGCAATAAATTCATGAAAATATGCTGTTGTGATTTGCATTTGCTATCAAAGTTTAAGTCATGCATGAGTCTGTGAAATGTGAGTGAATAGCAATTCCAGTAACCTTCAAACTTAAGAAAAAAAGTGGATGGAATCTTCTCATAAACAGCCAAGAAAAAAAGAAAAAGTGAATTGCATGTGGAAAATGAGAAAGCTTTTGGGAATGTCCTGCTATAAATAAGGAATAATCTTGGATGCATCAGACATATGTGGCCAAGAATAATACAAGCAGACTGAGGTTACTGGTGTGTGTTGAGCCTCTAATGTGACAGCATTATTCATAGATCTTTTGCTGCTACCTAAAGATCTGAGTAATAATTAGAGATAGGACAGAGGAATGAATAAGCAGACTTGCTTCCCACAGAGATCTGATTGTCTAGCAAATTGAGAGAAAATCTGATTTCCAAGTAAAGTCAAATTTCCTTCACCTGAATGGAAGCTTAATACTGCTCCAAATGGCTAATATCTGGCTATGGGCCAATTGGCTGACATTGATCATGTTGCAAGGGAACCTGTAGCAGGACCAAAATGGCTAAAGCCCAAACGAGTCTAGACTAGAGTTTGCCTACTGGCCAGTAAGGTCCCATGTCAGAAAGCTGTCTGCTTTTTTTTTTAAAAAAAAAAAAAAAAGGCAGAGACTGATAACTGATTTCAGATGTACTAGTAAATCTGTCAGCAGGCAGCTGATAACATATTTTAAGTGAAATGCCTTGAATCTGAGTCACTTAGACGTTGTGTTACATATGTGGCTTTTTGTTTAGGTTAACTTTTTTTCTTTCCCAAATGTGTGAATCATATGAAATAATTTTGCACTTCCGAAGACGTTACCCTATGAACCCAAGAGCCTATGGCCAAGATCCTTGCATTAAACACATTCTGAAAATAGAATAGCATAAGGACTTTTCTACGTAACCATTTTTTGTCCTTCTGTAGTAAGATACGTATGCATTCATTTAAATCCTGTAGGTGTGGGATGCAGAGCTTGGCCCTTTGAATTTAAGTGAGGGAATGAGAGCATGTGTGTGTGAGTGAGCATCTGTATCACCAATATTACAAGGAAGGGATAAAAGTCAATCGAATGTTTATGACTGCTTTAGCATCCGAATAAAGGAAAAGAGGACGGAGTATGAGTCAAGCCATTTTCTGTCACTATTATCTTTTACTTTGCATTACAGAACCCTCTTTTGTGGTATGGGAGAAGTAGGTGATGACTGGCATCACAGATGACAGAGTGACTAGCAACAGATTGCTATAGAAAGACTGAGAAATACTGAAGCTTTAGCAACTGGAAATCAATAAAAAAAAATGTACATTTTCATTTTTTAAAAAATAAAAAAGTAGAAACACGTTGCTGGAATACCAGCATATTCTAATAGCAGCAGCAGCCTCTTGAACAGAAGCACTGTGGCTTCTCTCTTTTCAACTATGGAACTAATTAGCTGTTGCTACTTCCAATTTTTAACCTCGGTCTATTGGTTCATTTCATTTTTATTCTGTCTTTAATCGTAGCACGTCCATCTCGGCTTTATGTGGCATCCAGGCTTAAAATGCTGTGAATGAGTGAAAGAGCAGACAGGAATGCCTCCAAGCTGAGCATACCCTGTGTGAAGGTTGTTTTCTATGGAATCACTGTAGACACCCAACAGAGACAATTAGAATATATCTACTCCAAAATACCCTCTGGTAGAGCATTGGTGACTAGCTAATTAGAGGCACTTTTACAGCCCACGGAGATAATGAGACTCCACTGCCACCTCAATAGAAGGGCTCACAATGGGCCAGAAAATACCTTGTTGCTTAGCTTAGAGGGCTGAAATTTGGCAAAGGACTTGCTTCCTTTTAAGGCTCGATCCTTTACTTACACTGATGGCTTCTCTGGTCCATGGGCTCTACTGACTGTCCTTTATAGCCTGCATTATTATCTTCTATTGCATTTCTGCTACAAGACTGCCCTAAAGAGGAATGTATGTGCCAAACGCTTTGACTGCCGGTCTCTCAGAGCACGCCTCTGTGTGGTCTTCTAGCCTGCTTCTATGGATCTCCATGCTATTCCAGCAGCCTACTCCAGATGATTTGTGTGTGAGCTTTGAAGCATTTCTTCTGCTTTATTGGTCACCTGACACATGAAATTCCAAATAAAAATTAGAGATGGTTGCACAGGCTGTGATTAGAAATAATTGATGTTTAGTAGCTAGTAACACAGGCTAATTCTTGAGGCACAAAGTTAGTATAAAAGCTTGTTTCTGAACCGGCCAACTAGAATTCAGTCAATATGGAGATTGATTGAATCATTGCAGGAAAGAATTTAAGCTGTCGTGAACTCCTCGGGACATGAATAAAAGGTGTATAAGGCTGCAGAGTTGGGGCTGGTTTTGTTCTGTAACTCCGCAGTGAGGCCCTGGGCTCTAGCACATCTCTGCATAAGCTGACTCGCAGTCTGAGTGCTGCTGCCTGTCTCCTAGCTATGGAATATAGAGTTGGATCCCAAAAATATTAACAGGTACATGTTCATAAAAAGAGATGGTAGATGCTGAAAGAATGCCTTTCTCACCAGCTTCTTCAAGTATTACGAAATGTGCGTCTGGAGAGGCAGCGTGGGGACTCTTGCAATAAATCTAGATTGGCCCTTGGCCAGGAGAAGTTATCGTTGAGCTCAAGGATCTGAGCTTCTCCTGGGGAAATAAAAAAGCCTTATACTCTCATGTTTCTAGCTGCACAGTTTACATTAAATTAAAATATGTTTTATCCATTTAGCAGTCTGAATAATAAAAGCTATATACAGCTGCACTAGCACTGTGCTATGCATTTTAATGACAAGCTTGTGACTACACTAGAATTGCAACTGCAATTCAGATGTTTCTTAATGTATCCCAAATATTTTATTAGGCTTTTTTTTAAATATGCATGCCAGAGAGGGAGGGGAAAAGAAGAGTAAATAGCATTTAAGATTTTAATAATTCTTTGTTCAAGAGAGTTAATGTAAGGGAAATATGGAAATTGTATGTTTTCCGACTGACAAGCATAATCATTTTGCCAAAACATGATTCAAATAACTGTCTAAATATTTGGAGTGTCTTCTAATAAAAATATACTCAACCTGTTTTCCACACTCAGATTAATTTGAAAGCAAAAATGACATACAGTTCAAAAGAAGGCTTTAAATCAGAAAGGACCACATTGTTCTCTCCTGGAAATCATGATTTAGTATTCAGACTAAAGTCTTAAATGTTTGTGTATTTTGCCAGCTGTTTAGCAGCTTGAGGCACTTTGAATAGTTTCAACAAAATGACAATAAGACTTAGGCAAAGTAAGATTCATTAGTGGAAACAACAGAATAAAGTAGACAAATGAGACAAGGGGGGGGAGGAAGGAAAAAGGAAAATGGCTACTCCCTACACCTCAGTCTTTTCCTGAGTTTGAAAGGAGTTTGTGTGTGTAAATTGGAGAGTATTCTGCATTCAAGGGAAAGTCTATAGACTAAAAATGGATAGTTAGACATGGCTTGCAGTCCTCTTAATAATCTGTAGGAAGAGCGGCTATTCCTTATGGTGACTTTTCCCTACAAATACAATAAAAATAGGTAATAAAGAGAATACAGCTGTAGATGTTTCAGGCTTTAGAAACTATCACCTGCTTACTGCATTAGGTGATAACAAAGCTTTAGGCAAACAGTATCATTTATGAAAGAAATGGATGCAGTAAGAGGTGCCACACATTACAGTATGTCATGTCCAAACAGAGCTTGAACAACAAAGAACTTGGCTGCACCTCAACTCTACCCATGGCACAATGTACTTGTGGCTTTTGGTCTTAAGACTGTTTTATAGTTTAAGAAGTGCTTTATGTGACCATGGGAAGTAAATATTCTGAATTAAAAATGTATTGGATAGTTGCCTGCAAATGCAGAATTCTGGATCAAGGTGGTCATTAATTCTTTTGTCGTACAGCTTTGAAGGCGTTTCATGTTGTGGATTCATTCTGGTCATGCATAATGTAGTTTATTTGGGCTGCTCCTATTGGGCTGTTGTGTCCGATTTATCTTGTGTTGAGGAAGCTTTTGCAACTTAACTACCAAACTGTTCAGTCAAGACTAATTTATGTCTGTAGGGAGAAAGTGTAAGAGCAGTCGTATGAGGTCAAGGCAAAGGAGGTCCATAGGCACCCTGGAGAGCATTGGAATAGGGTACTCCTAGTGCAAGTGAAAGTTTACAAAATAATAAAACTTACTTACTCCTTGTCACACTGTATTGCAAAACAGCATCAAATAAGCATACTGTAACAGTTGCATAATAAAATCTGCTGCCATTAAACTACAGAAGCCTGTTCCTCTCTTCACTACAGAGCTAGAGTTCAGATTTCAGCCAATGAAAAGCTCAGATTTATTTTACTCAGCCTTGGAGCTGACTGGTCTCTGATTTGGGGAATGTAAATTTTGGATCCCTTTAAACAGCAATTCTATATTTAACACTTCCCATAACCTTTCCCCTCCCTTTGCATGCAGAATACTGCTGTACACACGCTCACCAGTGTTTCTGCTAGGAACCCATTACCTTTGTGATATATGAAGAAACGCAGCAGACGCCTGAGATCTGTGTTCATCACAACAAATGCCTCACATGCACCTCCCAGTTATAACTGAGGAGTGAAAATAATACCTGCTTATCTGTCTGTTCCGAGTCTCCCTTGTTAGTGAGTAACGCAAGGAGATCTCAGCGAGTCAGTCTGTGTCTAAGACTGCATTTGAAGACAATTCCTAGTGTGTTGGAAACATGGAGCAAACTGCCTAGGTAGCTTTAACCTAAAGGTAAAATGAATAAAATGCACTGAGGGCAGCTAAGATTCAGTTATCATCACTTGTCTTTAACAAGGTAGAGGAAGCCACTGGCAAGCCAGGAAAGCTCTTTGGAGACTAATGTAGGCAGCCATCGGATGTCACTGTTGCACTACTCAACCCCTGCTGAAAGACCGTTTCTCTCATAAAAATTCTCTCTCTTAAGGAAGATAAATAGATAAGAATTGGGGGAGGGGGGGTATAGCATCAGATTCATCCCCCTGTGTAAAATGAAGCCAGTAACTTACAGAAGACTAAAACAAGGTAGGCAGGGTTTTTTCCACCAGTGTCGAAGGAGGCAGTCCATTAAGGCATGGAGGCGAGTAGCTACTTGGTTGTAATAAAGGAGGGAGAAGACACTGTCTCAGTGACGGATCCTGGCTTAATTCTTTTTAATTTTGGTGGATGTATGAGGGATGAAAGCACAAAAAGCTTTAAGCAAGGAAGGAAAGGGGACTAAGCGGTGTAGAATACTTCTTTTCTTCCCACCTTGGGATGAGGGCACTTTCTGCACAAAATTGGAGCATTTCCTTGTGCTTCAGTCTTCTTCAAGCCATTGAAAATTGATCATTTGGACTTATTTTAGTCCCCATGCAGTTATTGTCTTTCTCTGTTTGTGGTACATTTTGGGTCATCACCTCTTAATCTGTGTCTTGTAATGTGCATATTGTAATATTTGTCTGATAATTTTGATCAAACAGGTGTATAACTGTGTTTGTGAGTGGTAAGTATTGTGGACCCATTAAGGAAACAACAGGTTTCCTAGTGTTATTATATGAGTATCTATAAAATATGTATAGGTCTAGTGATATAAGGAAGATCAACAGCTATGATTCATCTAGAGTCCTATATCAAAACTGATCCCTAATAGGCTACGTTGGTTTTATGCTTTGTATTTGTGCAGTTACATCCAGGAGGAGAATTTACTCTCTTAGGTTGCCATAGCTTACTTGGGAAAAATAGTTCAAATTATCTTAGATATGAGCATTATCTGTCACAAAAGTCAGTAAATAGATACATTGACTTAAAGGGATATGTCTCTGTGTTTATTGTTAGACCTGGTTTTATTTAACACCTTAATAATCTAGAAGGCACGGTAAGCAGCATGGCAAATAAATTCACAGGTTCTATTACATTTTGGGAGAGCTGTGAATACTTGTGAGGTCAGATGATAACGTAAAGATCTTGCAGTTAGGAATGTGACAGAAAATAACAAATAAAGTCATCTAGAAAGTGTTCAAACAGAGAAACTAATGTTTAATAAGAGAGCAGTACTTCAACACAAAGGAGATGAGACAGTGAAGCCACTATGATTTTACAATGCAAAATAACGGGAAAGGGATTGTCAAGGAATAGTTATGGGGCTATTACATAATAAACTTGTTGTAGAATAATAGTAAAGACTGAATTCCTACATTTGCTTGGACTTGCTGTGGATTTGGCATTCAAAATTCACAGTCATTAGTATGTTTTTTTTGTTCTTGAAAGCCCCTGTTTTCCTGATGCTGAGAGTCTCATTTTTAATTTTCAATTATTTTTAGATTCTAGTATTTAAATAAGAAAAATAATTACCTCAAAAGCCTTGTGAAAAGAAATTCAAGTATTGTTGAAAAGCACTGTGTTTTAATCTTATCTTGGTGCATTTGAGTTTTAAATTGTAAATACTACTTTGGCAATACTACTGATCTCGTATACACATGAAAAGTTGACAGCAATTGACAAAAGTGAACACAGGTCAGAAAAGGTCAGAGAAAATGATTGATTAAACAACTAGAAAGGCTGATTAAGAGAAAACAGTAAGCTGAATAAATAAAAGCAATTTGCCAAAATGATGATAAAATATGTATATATAATAGACATCTGAGAACCCTGAAGGGTAACTAGATTCAGAAAATGTGACAGCTTGCTTAAACTAGGAATAGGAATAACAAGGGAACTATTAAACAACAAAAATTTCAATGAAATCAGAGGATATTTATCAAAGTAATGACTAAATTATTCCAGATGGGAGAAGGAACTTAAGGGAGGAAGTGGGTTAAATAGTTTTTGAAACTGAGCATGGAAAACCACATGATGTGAAATCTGGTATTGGTAGGGGGATAATCTAGACAGAGCCCTTCCCGGTCCTAATCCTGAGTACAGGTCTAAAGCCTTTACACTTTGCACCATACTAATTTTCTCTCTACTTTTATTGTGACATGTTACCTTTCCTGAAGGAAGAGAAGACTGCAGGTAACTGACCTTGGTGAAGACTACAATAATGGACTTGTTAGTGGCAATTACAGTGATTGCAGTGGAAAAAAAGTATTCTGAAGGCTACACTTTGAAGCCCTTAATAGGAAATAGCCTTTTGAAAGACAAATCAGAAGACTGGAAAAGAGTGCTCCATTGTAAACCTAGATAATCCACAAAAGGCTTTGGAGCATGTTTTAAGAACTATGTATCTCAATTCAAAAGAGGCTGTTCCTTCAGTCTTTTCCTCTGTTAGAGACATGATTTCTGTCTGCCGTGTTCAGGACAGATGGGGAAATACCCAGAGATTTGTTTGTGCCAGCCCTTTCCTGCCATAGATTGTCATCTTTATACACCCGCATTTACTGGGCAAAACTGGGACCGGAGGTGGTATCAGTATGTGACTTTGGGAGGTGTATGAATGTGTGGTCCGTTTTCTTTCTTTGACAGGTAGAGAATAGTGTCAAACAGCTCAAGTTTGGGGGGAAAAATACAAAATCTCATACGGTGAGAGAGCTCACTCAGCTATGAGGAAGTAGGTAGGTTGTCAAAGACTGGTGAAGGAATGTAAAATTTTCCCAAGAAGGAGCCTCACCTGTTAATGACAAGTATCAGTGTAGAGTATAAAACGGCAGAGCATGCTGCATGTATACATAGGAAGATGATGGCAGTGGACACGAGCATTTTCATGTTCTGTGAACAAGGAGCTGTTCAAGTTTAACATAGAATTGCAAATGTTGGCCTTGACTATATATAATGATGCAAATAAGTGCTAGCAGCAAGTTTTTGTGAGGTGGCTCTAGAAAATACAGGAGGTTTTGTATTTAATGGATTTTTAGAGTTGACAACCACTGGACAGCATTAACAGGTTTTTACTTTTAACATTCATGTTTTGAAAGATTCCTTTCTGATAGATGCTGATGACAATTTTTCTAGCCACATCTGGAGCATCTTAATTGGTTCTGCACATGTGTAACTTGTTTTGCCTTCCAGTGAATTACCAAAAGCTTCCTCTCCACTAATGTCCAGCTGTGTGTTTTCTCCTATTGTACTTTCAGCTACATGCGTTCCCCCAGCATATATCTATATGTACAAATTTATATTGCTACATAGGCAGTTTTGTGTCTGATTACAAACACTATTGCTTTTAAATGTGTCAAGTAGCCTGTTGCAAAGGCTGAATGTGTATGCAAGTATAAACAAGAGGAATTCCTGGATAAATGTATAATGATTAGGAAGGAACCTTTAACTGAGCCAAAGAAGATTGCAGATGTGCATTCATAGGCTCTGATCCAGCAAAGTGCTTAAACACCTGTTTTACTTAAGAACACAAGCAGCCCAATTGAAGTTAATGGGACTATTCAGGCTTAAAAATAAGCACATAGATTGAATAGTTGGATTGGAGCCAGGAATATTAACAGGCAGGAGCCATTGTATTTGTGAATTGTCTTCCTCTCAGGCAGCAAGTTAGTAAAACAATATCTGTAACAGTGGGATTGCTTGTACTTTGTGCAGCCACAGAGAGGGAAGAAACAGGAAGGATGGAGTTGAAAGGAATTAAAAGCCCCTGAATTAGAATCTGATTCCAGACAACAAATGTTTCAAAGATTGAAGAAGCCACTTTAAAGTTAGGGGTTTGGATCAGGCTGATCATATGATGTAGTAACTCAAACATAGGGCAGGCAGACCTAGACTTCAAGTGTCCCTGCCATTAGCTATATGTTTATGATGTCAAATTAGAACTCCCCATGCCATCCTTTCATGTTTTGTGTGGATCTACCCCACGGCTTCCAGCTGCAGGGGAAGGAACCTCAAGCTGGTCAAAGGGGAACTTGGGAGATATTTTGTTGTTGTTCTTACCCAATGAAAAGTGCCTAAGACAGCATTTTCCGAAAAGCAGTAAGACACGTGCGCATGTATGACATTACCTCTCTCCGGGCTAACATTGCATCTTCAGACCCACTTCTACCTAATGTTCTGTACAAATCTCTTTGGCTGTCTCACACGCAAAGAAAATGATGCTGATGAATAAAACAAAAGAATTTGCTGACTCTCCTGTCTGAAATCACCCCAAGTACTAATGAAAATGCTAGGTCTGCTTTATTTGAAAGCAACTCAACACAGAATCTCCACTCTGATTTCTTTTATGTGAATCACCCATTCCCATTGATAATAAAATGAAATTCCTTTCCTTATATCCTAATAAATCTGAAGAACATTATGCAAATTGAAAAATGCACTTTTGTCAGAAAGCTGTCAGGTAGCACCTTTCACTCTGGAGGACTATTTGTAAGCACAGGGAAGCATCGAGAAAGTAGTAATAAATTGCTCTGGTACACTGTTCTGGCAGCCGTTAATAAATCAATGTGAAGGGGAGTTCTGAAGGGCAAAATGTTGCTGTCGGTAGGTGTCCAATTTAATTTTGCTCAAAATTAATATTTCGGATATGATAAGTGAGCTGGCAGGAACAGATTTCATGATTAATTCTGTGGAGTCAAAAATGCTTTGATGGCACTTTAATAGCAGCTTCACTGATCTAAAAGTCCCTTCAACTAACCAGTGTGCTTGAGTTCCCAAATTATATTATTAAACTTCTTTTGTTGGTTTGTAAATAATGAAATGTTGCATATTAAAAGGTGAAGTTAATTCTGCTCCCAGTTCTACCCATGTAAACTAGATGGGGACTTGACTGGAATTCACTTGGATATGTAGTGGTTTAAGCAAAATCAAGTAAAGGTCAACCTTTTTGGGAAAACAACCATAACTTATTTTGTTAGGTACCTAATTCTCTTGACCCTTCCAGGAGAATTTGAAAGTCCTTGGTTTTGTGCTGGAATGAACCGGAGAAATACTTGAAGGTTCATTAGTATCTAGTTAGGATGGACTGAGGAAGCTTTTAAATGTAGAATGATGTTAACAACAAATATACATTTTGTTTCATAGGGGAGACCTTTCATCCCTGCATCTCAGGGACCTTTGCAAATGCTAATCAGTGAAGATTTGCAGTACCCTTGTCAAATTTCATACCTAACATTTGTATGTACAAAACCATTCTCTTTAATGGAGTTGTCCTTTGTATTGGACATTTGCTGATATGCCAGCTTCTGAAGGAGATTCTTCTATTATCATTTTACTGATAGAAAAACTGAGTTACAAAAGGGCAAGTTCACATCTAAGTTAAATGCCGCCTTGAATCTGTAAGTATTTTACAACCTTTTGCTGATCATTTTTCTTGTAAGCCACAGAATTCTTAAATCTTGAGACAGGCGTGGTTCTAGAAATTTGTAAAAGTAAAAAGGCACTGTGAGTGGAGTGTTTGGATGTACATATGCATATTAAAAATGAGGAGAAGACACATTTATGCAATACAGATGAAAAATCATGCAGATGCATAAAATGTATAAGAAAACTGATTAACTTTAGCAATGTAAATTACCCTTATGTTTATGCATTTCTTCAATTTGGAATATTCATTAAAAGCCATAGAAACAAGGCATGTTGCTAGCTGTTTCCAAGAAGGTGGTACTCAACCTGATTAACTTGTATTTTGAGCATAGTATATATATTGAATTTGTGTAGAACCTACAGTTTATACCCTTTGTAGCAAAGTCTACCCAGGACGAGTGAAACAAAAGCTTATGTCAATTTTACTTTGAAAGCAGCTATTTGGGTGGAGGTTACACCAGCTTATCTCTCCCAGATTTCATCTGTTAATATTAGGAGCTGGATTATGCCAGATTCAACATACAGCCATAAAAATCTGGAAGCATAAGTGGCAAAAGTAATGCCACTGGCAGAAGTAATGCAGGGGCAGAGGTGTTTGGTGCAGGGGTGCGTCCGCTTTCCCCGGCTGCCCTGCGTGCTCTGCGCAGTCTGGGCCTCAGCCTCCCTCCCTCGCCAGCACCGGGGGATGTAGATGTGTAAGTCCCCACCGCATAGTATGTGCTCATCAAGCTACATGGGAAAGATGATTGATCACCAGTTGGCCATTGTAAGTGGGGACAGAAAGGCATACACGGCTTTTAAAATGAGCGTTGCATCTCTGCTGTAGCTGTGCTTTCCCTGTGCGGTGACACTGGTCTGGACTTCTGTCTGGTGTTACTTCTTAAAACCCATCAGGTTGAACATGAACTCGGGTTTGTGACCACCTTCGACCCAGACCCCACGTACCTCAATCCTAGGTGATAACCCAGGGTACCCCCTAAATATTCCTAGTGACATCTGGACTTTGCTGGAAAGGTGATTCCTGCACTGGTGCATTTTCTCCGGTGTGCCCACCCTCACGCACATTGCTGCCGTGAGCTCTCGCTAGTCTCTGGATCCTGGCTCTGTTTGCAGAGGACCTGAGCCCAGCTTTGCCAGAACTCACCGGTTTGGCCATTCTGCATTGCAAATACACAGCAGACTGCCACTTTCTCTCATGTCAGAAAGCCATTAAGAAAGAACAATATAAAGCAGGCATTGTTCGACATCCAAACTCCAGCTGTCAGTCATGGAAAAAACATCATTAATTTCTGAGGGGCTTTCGTATATATCTGGATGAGTAAATGAAAAGGTGAAAATGAAAAAATAAATTCTCTTATATAAATGGAGCGCTGGATTATAAACTAGCCATAATGTTCTGTTTCTGTGGCAACACAGAGGGACTGAAGGCTCTTACAGTAGTACTTCTCTGACTCATTCCTTGAAATTAATGCAGCCTTTTAATTTGAGGCTGTTGGTTTGGCAAAAGAACTTCAGAAGCAGCACTTTGATGTCTTTTTGTAGCTGAGGAAAAGCCTTTAATTAGGTCACCTAAACTTCATTTTCTTTCAAACTGTTCACTTTCACAATTCCTTTTTCCTTTCCTTCCTTTGATGTTTCAAAATATATGCCAGTGATATTTAAGTTTATTTATTATGCACTGGCATTAAACCTTTGCTATTAACATTTACTTATATGCTTGAAAATTGATTAATTAATTAAATGTAGAAGGAGAATTATTCATTCATGTTTCCTTTAACATTCTACATGCTTGTCACACTATACATATGTTGTACTCACTAGCAGCAAAAACTGTGCTGTATGGAAAAGGGAATTATGTCTCCCAGCACAATGGCCTTGGTTTTAATTCCAGTTGGAAGCTGAAAATTAATTTTGACTTATTCGTTAAGAATGGACCAACTTCTGAGCTGAGCTGCAAAGTCAGGCACAGACAGATCAGACTAAATGTGGGAAAATACTCTGTAAAGAATTCTATAGGAGCTAATGCTGGAGTAGTTGATTATGTATATTGTCTGGGAGGTTCAGAGAAGGAAGGGTTTGTTGATGTGCATGTTTGGACATGCAGACTTTTGATCTGAAAGCTTATACAATTATTCTCATCCAAAGGGGGAGCAGGAACAGTACCAAATGTCCTGTCATGTTGTTAGAAGGATGGAATTCAGCCTGTGCAGTGGTACAGACCATTACCCACGCACTGTTAATGTTCTATATTAGCAGCCCCATACTGAGCACAGCGCTGGTCATGGCTGGATCCTTACAGAGACTGAAATTCAACTCTGGTAAATGCTGATGAATATTTGTAATGCCAGTCTGCAAAGTATCTAATGAATGAAATGAATTTGCCTGAAGTATTGTGCATCTTTTGTGCTTGGTCCGAGGGTCTTGGAGCTGAAATGGCTCTGTTTGGGGGATGACGTGTTTATATTCTTCAGCTAAACCAGGAACCGGTCGGTTTTTTCAGCAGTTGCTTCAGTGACTCAACTTCTCTTTCCAGGTTTAAGTACGCAGACCTGCGTCTCACCTTGCAAAGGACTGTAGGGACAGGTGGTACCTCACCTGGTATAATAAAACAAATCAATTACTAGAATAAAATAATTAGTAGGAAACAATAGACAGGTTTGGGGCCAATAAGCCAAGGGTTTCTATGAACATCGTGCTGTACTAAGAAAATATTGGTAAATTGCCATTCTCCCATCCTTTTTTAGATCTGTCCTAACTGTTTGGGGATTTTTTTGCCATTCCTCAAGGAATGTCCTGGTTTAAAACACAAATAAGGTATATGTAAGATCAGAGTACATAAATGTGTCCCTTTTATGTTCAGAAACACGTCTCCTTGTCAGTGCAGTGTTACGCAGCTGCTGTTTTTTATTTCATGATGTGGTAAAATATCAGACTATCAGAACTGGGTAGGAAATAGCAGAGCCCCACTATGCCAAGAACAGGCTTCTTAAGAAAGGGAGCTATTTAGGAAAAGGAGCTATGCTTGTGCATTATAGGATATAGAAAAGAGTTATTAGTCATCTTAATGCCTCTCTTTTTTTACCAAAGTGCTATTGTTCCCTGCAGAATATTCCCCTTGTTCTCTATAGCTTAAAGTAATCCAGATGGACAGAAAGCCATTGTGACTACAATGAAACAAAAATTTCACAAAGAACGGGATCACAGCACCGTGTACTGAGATTTTAGTCAGGTACATGTGGTGAGCGGGAAAGCATTGAAGCTTTTTGTGTCTGTAGGAGACACAGAGACAGAAAGTGAAGACGTCAGAGTGTGATCAGGAGCAAAACATTGTTCTTCCAGTAGGTGGTTTTTTACAGAAAGAATGATGGGGGAGCAGGGGGAGGGGGTAGTCAAATCTGAGATGAGAAGAGTGACATATAACAAAGAAGATTTTGAGATCCACCCTTGGGGAAACTTTGGCAGAAAAATCTGACACCTGATACATCATCTGGTGCATTCCAAAGGGGGAAAAAATGTGTTCTTGGCAGCTTCTGTAAACACCTCAGAGATAAGAGTTGCCTCTGGCTCAGGGTGGCATGATGGTATTGAGAAAGAAGGAAACCCTTGCAGATGCAGGGAAATTAATGTGAATTTGGTACTGAAATGTTAACGGTCTTTTTTAGTGCATCATAGGTTGAACCTGAAGACACAATATGTTACATTTGTTTTTCCTGTTCTCTCATGCTTTGATTAGCCTACACAAATAGAATCATAGTAATTGTATGACATCTTACCATCTCATTTGAAATTCAAGGCTCTAGCTTGCAGCCTTTTGATTGAGATGCGAAAGAGCTTCTGGTAGTACCTTTTCGTAAAAGAATTTACTGTCCATGTTTTTACAAAAAGATCTATTTTTTCCCCCTACTTTTAAAAATTTTGGCAGTCTGCTGAGTTATTTAGTTGCTCAGTGATATTTTTTTTCTGCTGACAGGTGATGATTAAAAAAAAAATCTCCTGCATGAAAAGGTATTCCTATGTTATTGATAAGCTGAGGTCAGGTTCAGTTCTGTACACGTTGAAAAATAAATCTATGTAATGGAAATCTTCCTACAGGTTTAGGATGATTGTTGTCATAGCTTCTTTTGCCATGAAAGAAAATGAGTCTAGGCCATACACAAAGAAGATGAGGAAAACTTATTTTTGCTAGTCTGTCTTTTCTAGCATAGATTTTGTGATAGCCCTTTAGAAGATGGCTTTGGAAGTACTGAAAAGTAACTGTTACTGGAAGCAAGACAGAGCGGCAGATCTGTTTGCCAGCCTAGACACAGACATGGGCCAGCCGTACAGCTGTGTTTTATTGTAAAGTAATACCATGGAGCTTCTAAAATTCCTGCGTGCTTGATGTATTTGTACTCTGGATATTGACTTTTGGTTGTAGCATGCTTTTGTTTGTATTTTGCACTCTAAGGATGAACTAAGATTAGAATTACATGTCTGGGTTCTTGCTAACTTTTTTGTGTTTTGTGCATCCCTGCATACCTGTGCAAAAAGACAATCCAGTGAAGTGTGTGTTGATCTCCAGGGCACAAACAGGTAAAGCAAAACCATATGCAGACAGCTGCGGTGAGTTTACACCTTTGCTAGAGAATTGTTGAGAGTTCACAAATGGAAAAGGTGTGAAACCCTGTTGGGTGTAAGATACTGCCTAGTCAAGAGTCCCTGACGTGCTGCTGTCCTGTCATGAAGGCAGCATTTGTACACTGCTCAAGTGGGTATGAATTTCTCCCATTCAGATTTAGTAGTAATTATGTACAGGATGCCAGACACTTCACAAGGTCTCTGGGTCTGCACCAACATAAAAGACAGTAGAGAATTTAATTCGTAATCAGCATTGATGTGTCTGATTTGTAGTATGACCTTGAGTATAGATCGGTGACCCTCACACAGGCTTTTAGCAGGTTTACCTCAAGTAGGCTCGCTACTTAAAGCTGTGTCTGATATGTTACTTTGTGGTAGTTGCTGTAAGACTGTGTAAATCTGTAATTTCTGGACTATTTTGATAGCAGCCATGGCTAGTGAGATTCTGTGAAATAACTAATCGACAGTACCCTTTAGTTCATACTTGCTTATCTCATTACTGATAAGCTTGGACACTTGGGACCTTGTAACTAATAAATCATTGACAGCAAAACATAAGAGTATCTGCCCAACACAGAGGTTCTTTCATCTTGCATGAAGGATCTGTCATCTAATTGACACCTTTGGTCTGAAGTTTCTGAAACCATGTTGCTCTTAATAAATGTTAACTAAGCATTAACCTGTCATTGATCTGTATGTGTTAAGGAAAAGCAAAGCCAGCACGCTGTGGAGCACTTTAGATTTGCATTTTGCAGGAAAATGCTCTGATTTTTGCAGAATAAAGCAGCAACGCTCAGTGATATGCAAAATAATCTCCATATATCATCACTGGCTAATAAAGTGGCATAATTGGAGGACAGGATGCTTTCAGGATAGGATAGCTGCTACATTGGTCTTCAGGTGTAGTCAAAGTCCTAGACTGCTAAGGAATAGCTGGTTTTACTGGTTGCTGTACTCACAAAATTATTTTATCTTTTTCTTCTTGTTCTAGGGAGTCCTGAACGTCCTGAACATCTGTTATTGTTCCTTTCTTCCCTCTGCCATCTCTCTCTGTCTTACCAGGGGTTTCTGTTACACAAACATTGGATTCAGCGTTCAACACAAGCGAGGGTAGGAAGTCTCTTGGAAATGTTAACTGGGTTGAAGGCAGAGAACTGTGTTTTTTCTAGAGAGCCTTACCCACCACTGAAGTAGAAATTCTGAATTTGTTCTGAAAGGGCTGGCTAGCCGCCCTGCTGCCTCTCTGAATGAAAGCAAGGGAAGCTTCCAGTGGCAACGGCAGTTTTTACCTTACAATCTATTACCAGTTATGCTTACAAAATAAAATTGAAACCTCAGCCTAAACTAGGCAAATGTTGCTAGAATAGCTGTGCTGAAACATAGAGCATGCTGGCAAACTGTGTAAGGCAGCTGTATGGCAAAATGGGCTTTTTTGCTCTCTCTTGTACTGATTTCTTGAGAGGAATAATTTATCCCATTGTAATAACATCCACAATAAAGCTTTAGCAAACATGATTGATAAATGTTGTAACATCGTACTCTTAGCCAGTGTTATTTTAAAGGGTCAAAAGGTTTTGTTATACCTGTCCTTATTACTGCTATTCAATTCTTATAATCTGTAAAACAACTGGGAGTGGAGAGAGGAATGAAAAGAGCAGAAAGGAGTTTGCAGTTGCGCTCTTGGAGCAGCTAGTGAGTTGAGTTGATTTTCTGGCTCCCTCTGTATCATTCTTATTTGGTTAAAGTGCTGAAGAGGGAGATGGTTGTGAAGTATGATATTTAAGGAAATAAGCTGTCTGTGGCTATTAAAAGTGTCTTGTTTTTCATGAAGATTCATTCCACTTAACCACAAAAAAGAGACTTTTAATTAGACTTTTGAATCCCATTAGGAAAAACAAATACCAATACTTAACTACTCATATATGACGTGATGGAAAATTGCTAATGTAATTAGATTTTTAATGGTGTTAATGACTCTCATTTCTTATTAATAAGAATTAAACCTAATGCAAGACTGTATGAAAAATTGTTACTGCCTGCTTTCCTACCCTTAAATGTAAAGAAGTATGTACTTGGAGTCGGGTTTTTTTTCCTGTTCTGTGAAGTCAGGTGGCACTGTGGTATTTTGTATTGGGTAGCCTAACTGGCAGAGGGCAGGAATATTTTCAAGCGGATCTAGTCAGCAGGTAGGTTTTTTTACATGTAGTAAGTGGGTTTTGTGGTCTTAGAAGTATGGCAGCAAGCATTAAGATTCTGTAAAAGAGAACAAAAATAGAAAATTAAGCTCAAGATTTTCTGTAAATCTGCTTTAACCAGTCAGATAGAGGTGCACTAATAAATAGCTGTGGAAAGAGTTTTTGTTAAAAATCTTGCCAAAATTTGGCTAACGGGAGGAAATTATGCTGATAAGTCAGGTAATGTCATTATGCAATTATAAAAATAAGTCTGGACACCTCTGCTGCTGTCAGCACTTCACAAGTGAGCTTGTTCAAAATGTAAACCATCTATATCAGGCGACACATCAAAATGCTTCATAGAAACAGCCCCAGGCTTTGGCCTTTCAAAATCCAAACCTAGACTGCTGGGACATGACCGTAAAAATTGCAAACGAGTTGTATGATTCTAGCAATAGGCTAAGGAGTAAACTATGGGCCAGTGTAGAAGAGAAGATGAATAAATTCTGTAGACATTTGTACAAATAACTTGAAAAGTGAGCATAACTACAAATTAAACTTCGTTGAGAAGGTTACAAATTAGGTTTCTAGATAGCTTAAAGAAAAGTGTAGTTTTCTGGATAGAAATACAGAGATACTAACATCTCAAAAAGTCAATCACTTCTTCAGAGCTGAAGCACACCCATTACTAGGTGTATTATACATGTACGTGTATTGTAGGAATGCTTTTTTGAGATTTATGTCTGTGTGCCACTCCTGGCACTTTTACTTAAAACTCAAAGTGGGGTTTTTTAGATATTTAAATAACTGTACTTCACAGTTGATAAAAATCAAACTTGACTACTGACTCAATACAAATAATCTACAGTATCGTTACAAAATATTGAGTGCACACCCTTACTCATGTTACATTAAAAACTACAAAGCGGTATTTTAAATTGTTTCTCTGGGAGTGCTATCATAAGAAGAAGGTATATAGACTAGCTGAGTGGTTTTAGTTTAAATATTAGGAGTCACTTGTTTCAGTTCCCTTCACTGAGAGCATTAGACTTTATTACATTGTCCTAACTCTTGAAACCCAGTTTAGGACCCAAACTAATAGGGAACTTACTGGGAGTTAAACTCAGTAACCTGGAAAGCATAGCTCTGTAATCCCTGTTTTATTTGTACAGACACAAATGCAAGAAACACAAAATTAGTCAAGAGGTTTTTATACACACATTCGCCACATATATCCAAATCCAGGCTTTAAATGCCACTGTCCAGGCCAAACTGTGCAAAGCTTTTTTTTTTTAAGCAACAGCCAAGCACCCTACAAAAGAAACCCTGATACTGTGCTCCTATTTCTTTCCAGCCTAGTGTATCTCTGCTTTCAGAACCTGCCATTACTTTTGCTGTATTTTCTTTGTGACAGAACATTGCATTCAGGCCCTTAGGCTGCCTTTCATCCTGGCATTCAATAATAATGGACAGCGTGTAAAGATCTGTAATCAAAAGGTAAACACTGCAGCATTGTGTACAAATAACTCCTGAGATATTTATCCTGAAAGACATCCAGGTTAACATTTTAGCTGAGGACACTAGGGAAAACCTACCTGGTGGTGAGAGCGCTGCTTTTTTTTTGTTTTGTTTTGTGTTTAGCTGCTTCCCAAGCACATTCAGCTGCGTGAGCTTGCAGCATAGGGCTGCCACAGGAGTGAAGCCATTTTAAGGTGACAGCTCTCTGAAATGCATTCACTCCTGGTTTCTCCCTGTTCCTGTCCTGATCCCCATTTAAGCAGCAGATGATGGAGACTCCTACAACCTTGTCTAAACATAAATGTTGTACCACTTTCACCATACTAGTGTAATTTAATCATTACTATCCTCTCGGATCTGGCAGCAGATGTAGTGATCCTGGTGTAGGCACACTTCTGTTACAAACCCCTTTCCTGCATGACAAAAGGAGTAAGCTGTATGGTATAAGGTGCTTTCCGGAGGTCCATTTATTGCTGTGCCATATGCCCTGTGAAGAATTACACCGTAACTTAGTTATAGTTGGTGATAGTATGAGGATACAAGCAGAGGAGACAGCTGTCTAAGGAAGGAAAAGCATAAGACCCCAAAAAAAAAATCAAAGTAGATAAAGCAGAGTGGTAAAAAGCAAGGGATAGCAGAGATTTCTTTGTCTTTGCAGAACTATAAAAAAAATTTGTATCAGTTGTCATGGCTTAAAGGCCATGTGTAGAGCCAGACCCACCGAGGTCTCTGCTACAAGCCCTGTAGGCAGGCTTCGGGGCTGTTTTGGGTCTCACCAGTGTGGGACAGACTGCTCTGTTGCTTTGAACAGTGCCCCTTGCGTAGGGAGGTACCACAGGGATGAGCTGCAGCCTCCTGGTGAGTCTCTGCATCAGGCACATTCCTTGGACACCTCCACTTCTTTCTCAAAGACTTTGCTTCATGGCCATACGACACCCTCTGACGTCTGTCAAATTACCGTCCTCTTCATCATGTGAACTTATGCAGTTACTCATACGTGCTAGACCCCTAGAAGCCAAGCAGGTGGGTTAAATTTCCCAGGTAAATTACATGTGAGCCCAGATTTTTGCAAGTTTCTGCTTCTTTTTTGATGCTCTTGGATATCACTGAAATAAAGCCATATGAAGAAGGCTTGCATCTCTTACCACCAGCTATCATTTATCTTCTCATTTACTTGAACTTGGATTAGATGCAAATATAAGAGAATAAAGAAAGTGAGAATTTAAGTCTTTTTTCCAGTCTTTTCTTTTTGCTCCTGTGGTCCTTCAGCCCTTACGTGCATGATAAAGCGAGCGCTGTGTACAAAAGGTGCTTAGGCCATGGACAAAACACCAGGTTAACTCATGACAAATTGAGCTGTCCCAGCTACAAACACATGATTCAATTCCTAAAAGTGATTTAGCTCGGCCCCAACAGCAGCAAATGGAGCCCTGGATCGAGATGTCCAGCGCCCTGTAATGCCTGCCTCCGTACGCAGCCTATTTCTTCAGCTTTCCAGTGCAGTGTCTGATCTCGTACACAGCTGCCACCGTGCAGCTCCCTGCGAGCAGTTCACGACTTAGCTGTCCCTTTTTGTGTCTGCGGTGCTAATGTCCCCTGGAGGAAGCAGGCTGCACAGGGTGGAGTGCTGATGGAAGTGGTGAAGGTGGGTCTGGCTCTGGCCCGTCCTCCCCGCTAGCGTGCTGCTCGGCAGCTGAGCCTCCTCGTATGCCATATACTTACGAGGAGGGGAGAGCAGGATACGTGCCCCGAGCCAGATGGAAGTAGGGAGAGAACTGTAGTGTTCCCAGGGCTTCTCGGGAAGCGAGGTGAGAGTGCTGACGTGTCATTAGCCTCTCAGGATTGTGTCTAGGCCATCAAATCTTATTTGAGTATACCGCTATTATAGCTTTCCTTTCAAGGTTTCCTTGACTTCATGTATCTCCTGTTTTGTTTTCAGATAAAGAACTGAAATACCATGGAGACAAACTCCTTATAAACACCAAGCAGACAGGCAGGCCAGCCAGTTTTCAGCACATTATTTTACATGACATGATGAGTAGGAGCATAGTGAAGGCTGGCAAAACATCCAGTTACATTGAAGCCCATCTATTGTCTCATGCAGTAGATAGAGATGATTCTGTTCATAATAAAAGAAGAATAAGCTCTCTGAGAAACTAGAAGTGACATGCTGTGTGATGCATCTCTCTGTTACAATTTGAAAATCAGAGAGATTATTTAATTAAGTTCTCTCTTTATCTGTAATGTTTTGAACAGTAGCAACTTTAATCTGCCTTCCCATACCAGATTTACCCCTCTTAGTCACAGATTACTAACTACTTCATCATTAATTACATCAAAGTTAACAAGACTACTTACAAATTAAAACAATACTCACTAAGAGTAAGTGTGGGTGAGTCACATTCTTATTTTTAGCCTGAGTTATAAAAAAATAAATGAAAAACATTTAATTCTCATAGCAACCTGTTGGTGACAGCAAAGTTACATTTAAGTGCAGCATGCATTCAAAACCAAGCAGAAATGCACCAAGCTGAGCCCTGCATATTCTCATAGAGAGATGGACTCAACAGATTTTCATTAAATTGCTTAATTATGTTTATATAAAAAGCACCTGGTTTCTTCTAGTTTTAAAGTGACTGTCTGACCCAGCCATGACTTGGCTAAGTAAAACAGTGACTGTGGAGAAAATTGCAGCTGCCAGGGTGGCGGGGGGGAACCCTTTTGTTTCTTTTAGATAGGAGCAAAAATTCTCGTTTGGAGAGCAAATTAAACCTCATCTTTCAAATGGAGTCACTGTCTTGTCCCATTTTGTGGGCAAATGAAGTTGCTGTGATCAGGTGTGGGCATGAACTAGCACTTAATGTTGTTGATTAGATCTAACTCACCTGTTTCTTAAAACCCAGTTGGGGGGAGGAACTGTTTGCTCCTATTGTTCTTCAAGCCTGAGAAGATATGGGACACTCTGGAAAGGTCTGAGTGGGCACCTAGAACAGGAGGATTCAGGTATGATTATTTTCTTACATATGTAATATCTTTTAGCATGTTGTCTAAATGTAGATCCAGTTAGTTGATAAAATAAGTTAGTAGGTTTAGATATGAGTTATATTTCTACTGAAATTGGAAAAGAGACCAAGGCCTCTTTGTTTAAAACTCTTCCAGGAGAGAAAGTGTGCCCTCTGCACTATGGAATTCAATGGAGTTTGAGAACCAGAATTGTTCACTCAAGTGTTTATTGAGGCCTGTGATGATACCAATAGTCAAACACTGAACAAATGTGGTTGCTTTGGCAAGCCTGGCTTCATATTTGAGTGTTGAATTACTAATAATTTTATTAATAAAGCTCCTTCTGCCCTCTTCTTTCCTCTCCACCCCCAGCAGAAATAAGCTGTTTTGTTCAGACCCACTGAATCTAAGCAGGATGCTGATAGTGAAATGCAGCTATAACACAGCCACAAAAAGGTTTATGCAAGCTACTGTGAATAGAAAGGAGTGAATTTTGTAAAGCAGTCGCTGAGTCATGTTAGTTGGGTATAGCTTGGATTGTTCCTACCTTTCCACAGATAAATGGATCACAGGGGATGGATTTGGAGTTAAGTGTAACGATGGAAGAAGTAGGAAAATAAGTAATGAAACAGACTTGTTTTGGGATTTGTTTTCTTTTTTTTTCATTATGTGTGCAATGATACAATACTGTAAGTGGGAAAAATCAAGTGATTTGCTCCTTTAATTTTGTCTGATCAGCTGTAACTGCAGATTATCATACAGATTTCCTGGAGATGAATCATTCAGTCTGCTTAAAAAATGTGAAATGATTGATACCAATTTTCTGTTGAGAAAGCCATGTTTAGTTAAACTGCAAGCTTCCCCTAATGAAATAATTTGGCAAAATCTGTGCTGTTGTCCACAAAATGCAGAGAGGCTGAAAAACAAAGCATGTTGATTGCTAGCAAAGACCTATTTTTGCTGTCAATCAGGGCTTTTTATTTCAAGCTGGACAAAACTTTTAGATGTGATTTTGTAAGCCTTTTGCAGCAAGTCTATGGCATTTCAGGAAACTCAGGGATCATTTATTCAGGAAAAAACTTCACCCCAATTTTGTTGGTTTTCATCTTTTTTGTCCCAGTTTGAACAGATTCAGTTGTGTGTTTCTTATTCCTGCAGAAATAGCATTTGCCCTGTTGTTCTCACTTTGCTAGCCCTGCTGTAGTGAGGAATCTACAGAAATGAATTAAAGAAATCAGGATATATTTGCCTCGCCCCAAAAGCCATATTATCACTCACTGTCTCAGGAGAAATAAAAGGGTGAAAGGCTTCCATTTTCCTCTAAGGAAACCTTTAATTGATGTATCAACATGCCTTCAGCGCCTGTATGTTGTTTAAACTGTAAACTACATTTTGTCGTAAAAAGCCTGTGTCTCAGCTTCATTCCTAACTAACGCGTTGTCAGGAGAGCAGATTGGAAAAGTTAGAGATTTTGTTTGTTTGGGGTTTTGCCAGAAAAAAATTGCAGGTTGGTTTAAGAGATGCTGTTGGGTGAGGATTTGCCAGTAAGGCATTTTTGGAGTGACACCCTCTACACGTGGGAGACAAGTGGAGCTGGCTCTCTCCAGCTTGAGTTTGTTTCGGTGAAGCTGAGCGATAGTCTTTCCTGGTGGCTAACCTGGACTAAGGCTGTTTCCAAAAGAAATTGTAGATTCCAGGTACTGTAAAGCTATATGAAATTCTTCTGTGAACATTGCATATAGGTAGAAGGTTTTTGATAATCACCTTAAGCTGCAAGCAAAAACTTATCTAGTTCTGTTAAATAGTTCAGATTAGGTGGTAACACAGTAACAATGGCAACTTTTCATTGCGTCTGTCTTGACATCTTTTTGTTATCCCTTTTGTATTCCTGAGGGATGGAAATACATTCCTTCTTTTCTCTGGGCTTGTAGTTAGGAACGATGGTGTCTGAAGAACTGTTACTGCGCAGCTCTGTGTTGTGCACTCCAGTAATTTTAGTGCTCTTTGGGAATTCAGGGGAAAACCTGAGGTACCAGATTTGTCAAACACTTTTCATGTAATAAGCTTTTTCTCAGATTCTCAAGTACTGAGGATGACTTACTTCTTTGATTAAGAACTTTTTTAAAAGGTGCAAAGGTTTTTTTTCTGTCTCATAATTCTCACTTGCACAATTGGTGTTGTCCTCCTGTCCCCCTCCCTCCTCCAGCAGATGATCTGTTCCACTAAAAGGCCAACTTAGTCATCATAAAGGCATTTTCATAGTTGTGGTGGGGTAAAGCAGAGTGTGAAGATGTAGGTGTTTGTATGTAATGGAGAACTGTTTAAAGGAGCATTGACTGCTGAAGCTGTTAGTTCACGTAGGCATATGTATGTAAAGAGAAAAAATATATATACATATGTATAGCTTTGTCAGAGTCATACTGATGGATGGAGAGACTATAGATGTTAAATAGACATCAACTTGGAGGGCTCACTGGAATGTGAGTTACTAGCAAATCCAGCTGCCCATCTCAAATGCCATTGTGCTGCCCCTCATCATGTCTTGTTGTAATGTGACACTGCACTACATCACAGCATTGACACTACACTACACAGCAAAATGCAACGTAATCTACCCTATTGCATCTGGAAGAGGAAAAATAAACACTTGCTGTCTATCAGTTTGGATAGCAAGTCTCTTATCAGCTTTTACAGTGTTTGTAAGCGGGTTAAGAGGGTAAGTGTCCATGGTTCGCTAGTTCAACATGCCTGTGCTGATAACACAAACTAATGTGTGGTTAAAGCTACCAGCAAGTTATTTCTCTCTGCGTTGGAGCACTGTACAGTGAGCTAGAGGTGCAAACTCTGACAAACAAACATTGCTTATAGCTACAAAAAGAGTTAACACAGTCCATCTAAATGTAGACTATATTCATAAAAGTTGGTTTCTCTCGGCAGATTTTGGCAGTGGGGAAACTGCAGATAAATGTTCTTTTCTACTTCTCATTGCACTGTCTGGCAGGTAAAATAGAAAATTTTGCTTAATTCTTAAATTCACAGGTGTACCACAGGATTCTGAGTCCCTGCTCCTGTAACCTAAATGGTCTGGCCAGGGCTGGCACAGCTGCTGGGGAGACTGAGGACAAAGGGAGCTCGGAACTGGGAAAGCCTCCACTCCTCAGTTCCTGCTCTCTTAGCCAACGAGGGGAAGCATGTGCTCAGCAACTTAGGTGGTAAAGATGTGTTTGGCTGCTGTCATTCATGGCCGATAGAGGAGAGCAAAGCTATGAGGAGCTCTGAGGAAAGGTGGTGGGGTTTTGCCTTTTGAAAGGGGCACAGTAAACGTGATTATTTTACTCAAGACAGATGGCATGCAAATACATGGCTCTTTGCCTGTTCTCCATTCATTGCTACCCTGCAGAGTGGAAATTCATTTTGAAGTAATGTATAAAACTCAACCCTCAAGTGTACGTGTTGTTAGAAAGGCTCTTGGAGTTAGAGTGGTGCTGCTGTACATTCAGTGCAGGACCCTCAGCCCGGAATGGGTTAGCAGTCATGTCGTTGAGGCTGTGTTCCTACTGAAGGCCACCTGTTAGGCAATAGTTTGGTGGGATGTGGAGGAGAGGGAAGCAAAGGTAGCCTGGAAGGAAAATGAGTCATATTTGTATTCTTCATTTCTATTTGCAGTATATATCTAGCTAAACTTGTATGTACTGCCAACTGGATGCAGCCCGGGCTACGTTCCTGTTTGTGGCACTGATTTATCCCGATAGAAGTTTCTCTGTTTCTCCAGGTGTGTGTGGATATTTGAGGATGCTGGGATACCTACTGTGTGAAGGTAATATTGCAAGTTGTTTTTCTAGTGAGAGAGCTTGGAGAAGGTGTTTACATTTGAGTGGAGCATGATTCTTCTGTGTCCTGTAATACCAGATCTGGTTGGTTGGTTTTTCCAGCATCGCAAAACCAAGAGGTTATGCAAGAGAAGTATGAGACTTACTTTGTAGTTTGTTCTAATCCAATTTGTTTCCTCTATCTTTAATACATTTTATTGTGATCCAGATAATATAAAGATTATCTTGGAAATGTCCCATTGACTGATCTGGTAAGGAGAAACAATATGTGAAAATGCTTTCTAAAGCAGCGTAGCTGGGCTTGAGTGGCAAGGAACAACAGGCTTGGTTCTACTCCAGCATCTGCCAAATCAAGCAACTGAAACTCCTGTTTATTACATAGCATAGAAAAAATGGAATAATACTGTTAGAATGTTATCATGGGAAAATGACTGCGCCTCAATGAAGCATGACTATAGTGGTGGGGAATAATGCTGCTAAAGCAGACCAGTCTTGTGGCATAATCACTAAAACGCATACTCTGTGGTGGTCTTCGCAAAGGGTTTATTGCAGATCCTCTTGTGTTAACATACTATCACGAGGCCAAAATTGGCATTGTCTTTGTCTGGAGCATTCTGGAGAGGAACCATACTTTCTCCTGCCACTTTATCTAGGGCTTGTAAATGAAAAGGCACTTAGGATTTGTAGTCCTCATTACATGATTGTGATACTGGATTTATCTTGTCCTACAGGTAAAAGCTGCTTGTCCTGTCCATTTCTTTGCAGAGCTGCTCGGATGAAGCGCTCCCAGGACAGAGCGAATGGGCGCAGTGGTAGAATTACATTCTGGAGGGAATGAGACAAGACTCTGAAAACTACTTTGCTGCTTGTCATAATAGCTAGCTGAGTAGTTTGAGTCGGATGTGGCTGTCGGCCACTTCTGTGTGTTTTCTGACCCAGAATCTTGCCAAAGGCCAGTCATTCACTGTTGAAATTAAAGCTCCTTTGACAGTGTCCTGATAAATGTTGTTTTAATGGCAGCAATCTATCGATGCCTGTAGCTCCAGACCACTTCTGAAGTCTTTTCTGTCTTATTATCCCTAGTGCTGGATGCCAGGTGATACAGTGAAGATGTATTGACATCCCGCTAGTTAAGAACACCATTCATATTTATATATCATTAAACTTTTTGGGGGGAGCATTTTTAAATTGCGCCCTCATTTATGCATTTAACCGCTCACTGCATCAACCTTGAGGCCTCACTTCACTACTGGAAAATAAACATGTCAGTGTGTGTTTTTAGCTGTGAGTTGTTAGGATGGTGTTCTCTGTGCTCTGCGGCTGTAAACGGGTGAGTAGGGACAGCGGCAACGCAGCCTGGAGCCCTGGCAGCCATTTCACCTGCAGCTCAGCATCCCACCGCAAAATGACAAGAACGCTCTCTGCTCTTTCATGGAGACTAAAGGGTTTTGGTGGTTTTATTCCCCTCATGAAAAATGAAGGGCGGCTGCCTGCAGAAATATGATTTCCCTATGCACACAAAGCAAGGGAAGGTTCTTTGTTTAGTATTTGCTTTGCTGTAGGCAAACTTGTCTGATTGCAGGGGCTGTTACATGGGGCAGCTTGCTGGGGAAAGTTTCTGAGATCATAACATAAAAGCTAAAGAGGCACGATGCTAATAGGGAACGATTTGCTTTTGGGAAGGATTTCATGGTTCCAGTGCTGCTCTGACATTTTCAAAAACAGCACCTGTACCAGCAGAGGCCGAGGAGAGCAACGCCTTGTGCACCCGTCTGCAAGTGCCGGACCCTGGAGCTAGCTGGTGCAAGGTCATCTCGGATAAGGAGCCCGCTGAATGTAGCTTCTCTCTTCTAAGAGGGTGTGAGGAAAATAACTGTACACATGAAAGAGTTTTTTTTCCTTTTGGCAGGGCTCTGGCTCTCACATGTTGGATGATAAAATGAGCGTTTTATTTCCACACAAACCCCCCTCCCACCTTGTCTGAACTTTACTGGAGCCCACACATAAAGTCTTAAGGCTCGTAATGGTTTAATTAAAAAAAAAAAAAAAAAAGTAAACTCCTATCCATTCTTCTATGCTTTCAATTTATTTTCTCTGTGTTTCAAAAGGAGCCCTCTTCTCTGTATCAGTACGTTCAGCCGCCCTCAGTGCTTGGGGCACAAAATGTAAATTTTATTCCTTCAGAGTTGTCATATAGTTCTGATAAATAGAACCTCTTTTAAGAGCAGGGAGAATAGAGACTGGGAGGAATGGAGAAGTATGCTATATATTTTAAAAGACAATTCACCCACCCCTACCTGAGAAGAAACAGGCAAGTCCCTCGGGACTGCTTCCATTCCCCTCCTGCTCTGTAGTCTTCAGACAGGCAATACAAGAAATTAGTGATGGTTCTCAATAGGTTTTGATTTGTCTTCCCTCTGTCCCTGTTTACTCACTCTGCTTGCACAAGCTGATCTCTGTTACTGTCATAACACTCTTCCCCTTTGCACTGATCTCTTTCTTGTTTTGGTTCCCTTGGATCTTTTCCTCCAGGCCTTCTTCCAGTCTTGCTTTCTGTCTTTTCTCCTTAAAAGCAGGCGCACAGCAGGGCGCACTGCAGGCATAGAGGACCTTGCCAGGGGATTCATACTGACAGCAGCCTTCCTGCTTGGCTTTCCCTACGTGGGGATTGCTGCTATTGCCCAAGAGAGCTGGCGGTGGTTAATGCTAAGGTCAGAGGACACCTCTCCTAACACTCACAGAAACATCAGTAAAGCTGGTTCTCTGTGACTTTTCCATCTTGTTCTTTTTCCACCTTTTTTTTCACCTTTTTCTTGCTCTTTGTTGGGGCAAACACATTTAAGGTTTTTCTCTCAACTTAATGTAACAAGATACAGTGTAGGCAAATGTGAAGAAGCCAGGGATTAGTCCGATCTACCAGTTACAATCTAAAATCCTTATACATTTGCATAAGCACAGGAAATTCCTCTGTAGCTTGTTTCCTCAATTGCAGACAAACATGTGCTGTCTTCTCCATATTGTCTCCATAAAACGTTACAGATCGTCTTTCTGGAGATCTCCTTCATCCCTCAGAGGTAGGGGGCTGGCTTGGCAGGATGGCTATTTAGCTAGGTCTGAAAACTATGGGACAGTGAGACAGATTATGGTTGTTTCTTCCACCTAAAACTTGCCTTATAATTACTTTCTGGACTTTTATCCAAAGTACACAGATGACCAGCAGTGTGACAATGTGCGTGCACGTCCTTGTAACAGGCGTGTGGTGAAAATAGGACTTAACCAAGACTTATTCCGGTTAGCCTTCCTTCGGTGCTCTAGAAGGAAATGAATGTTGGCAGAAGTTGACAATTGCATGGTCTGTGCTGCTTTAGTTTCAGTGTGGTCTGAACCAGTGCCAGCCAGACCAGGTATCTGAACGCGTCCTGCAACCTTTATGCTCATTGAGACCGTGTTGGCCAGCTAGGTGCAGCTCATCGCTTGGAGAAGACCGTTCTGCATGGCCTGCCTTCTGTTGCGATAGACAGGAGCTGTGCATTTTGCTACTTCCTAATTATTTTCTATGTTGGCTAGACAGTGGTAATTTCAGGGTGGGTATCTGAGTACTGGGCAATGTGCGGGAGGTATAGCCAATGGAAAGCACATTAAGGTATGGCCTTGGTTTCGTATCACGTACTCCATTTCCCCTATTGTCAAAGAATTTTGTCCTTCACCTGCTTGCAAAGGCCTGCAATAACTCGGGAACTGCTGGTGAGCTGGGAAACCTTCAGCTGTTCCTCTTGCTGCCTACAGAGACTTGAAGCATCCCAAAATTCCTCGGGAAGAGTATTTTCCTATGGATGATTGTAAGCCTCAGGGCTGAATAGTAGAGTGAATGACAGAAAACTGTGTTTGCCTGTTTTCGATGCCAGCAGCGCAGTTCTCCCCGTCTCTTCCCCACACGGCACAGCGTACCAGTCAGGTAAGCCTACTCGCTGTTGGCACGTGCTGCATACCGCCGGGCTGATGGAAGGAAGAGGGTGTGTCGTGCTGGTAGGAGTCCTTCGTGGGGCAAACCCCTATAAGAACAAGGCAGTACTAATTTCAGTACACGTTACAAATGTCTCTGTGCACCTAATGTCTATTTTATATATTTCTGACCTTTGTTTCATGGCCTTTATTACCATGGTATCTTAGTGCTGAAAGAAGATTTTTGCCTTTGTAAGCTTTAGATATTGATTTTTCCTGTAACTGTCTCCTCTGATTCAAGGAAAAAGAGAAATATGTAATTTTAACTAGTGCAACTCATATCACAGCCAGATTCAATATTAATGTACCAGATAGGCATACATCAAATATTACCTTTTAATACCCTTATCAGTGCTTTTAATGCACTTCTTTGTTCTGCAAGCTCAATATGTGGAGGATTTTTTTAATTTTTTTTTTTTTAATAGGATGTTAAATGGCATTTCGTGTTGATTCTCAGCACTTTAATAGGTGTCTGCTATCAATAGCAGTGTCCCGGAGGCACACATTGAAACCACACTGCCTACACCATTTCTTTAACTGGAACTGTGCTCACGCTTCTAATGTGGACATGATATTAATTAAGATAAGTCCTTGGGTATCATATATGAGCCCAGCTCTCCGTAAATAGAAATGTCAGTGATGCTGGTAGTGAGCTGAGCGTGAGGTCTTTCCTTTGTTGCCCATGTTGCACGGTGCTCTGTCCTCGGGTGGAGATAGTGGAAGTCTTTGTTTCAGTCTGTTCCTCGGGAAAATAAACGGACTGCTATCTGAAGATTTGGAATATTTAAAAAGTATTAATCAACCTTCCTAATGGTTGCTATTCAGCTAATCATGCTCAAAATGGCAAATGGTTGTAAAGATGTCAAAGAGATACCCAGAACACCCACTGTTTGAGCTCTTCCCATTCTCATTAAAATAAGCTCTTATGGCCCAGCTAGTGTAATCATGTGATAAAATACTCAAATTAAGAGCATTTAATAAAAAAACATGGTGGGGAGCTTTGTTAAGGATCTTTTAGTGTATTTTTGCATTCATGCTAAGGACATTAGAAATAATTTAATCATTGCCTGATTATAAGAGTGTTAGAAATAATGGAATCGCTGCCTTATCACACGTGGGCTAATTCAGAGGCTCATTATTTATTTGTCAGGCATTAAGCATCAAATCAATTTGGCTTGATACTTGAAAGCAGGAAATTTAAGATGAAAGTTGAAATGAAGATTAAGAAGTAAGATTAAACCTAACAAGAGTAGAACAATTTTCCTTGCTAGAGTCATGCCTGCAAACAGATAGATGGATAAAGTCAGCCTTAATCTCATGTATTATGAAGTGGTAATATACTGTGGAACGAATGGCTTACGGTTTTGGACAGAGTGCTGTTTTCAGCATCTCCACATCTTTAGTTTTTGTGTGATCTGTAGCTAAGGTTGCTTTGAGATCTTTTCAAATAAACCTTTTTTACACGTGGCCTTCCTTTAATGAAAATATCTTCCTCTTTAATTTGGTTTATAAACTGAGTACTATTATACACAATCACATGAATAAAATGCATTCCTCAGTACTTTTTTTTTTTTTTAGTAGTAAAATGGTTAGGGCTTTTTCAAAAGTTCAAAGTTCAGTGGGTTGCTTTCCTTTTTCCATAGCAGCGTGTGTACGTGTGTCTGTGCGGTTCTTTGTTTTTACTACAGAAATACATGCTTTTGGGTATAAAAGCAGATTCAGAGAATGGCATTTGCAAAAGCTGGATGCTAAGCCAATCTGAAGGGGGAGAGTAAAACAAAAGATTAATTCTTTAATGGTGGGTCTGCTGGAATTGTATCAATTTTCCCCTAAGAGTATCTTGGATTAGGAAGCTTTTTACAATGTTACAGAAAAATGAGAGTATCAGTGTTAATTATGGAGGTGTGTTCCTCTGCTGCTGCTTCCTGGTGGAATTTTGATTTACTGTGTTTGAGGTCTTGTGAGAGAAGATGGGGTTTTTGTTGGGTTGTTTTGGGTTAGTTTTTGTTGGGTTTTTTTTGTTTTGTTTGTTTTTTAAAAAAACCTTGGGGGTTGGAGGAGGATCTTGAATTGTGCAAAACCAATTCCTTTTCCTCTGAATTATTTTGAAGTTCTTTGCTTTGTCTGTTCCCCAGATTGGACAGCTTGTAAGCCTACATGGTAGTCAGTTTACATCCATGTAAAAGGCGGAGGAGTCTCTGCGTCACCTCTCCAGCCTCTGCCTTGTTCAGTAGTTGTGCAGAATTCAGCGTGTTGCCTCTTAGTGAGCGTTGCGGGCATGCGCTGCGTCTCCGGTGGGTCATCGGGTGGGCTGAGTCTCAGAAACGAGCTTTTACGGAGCCGTCGGAGAGCCCTGCCGCTGCTGAGCAGACAGGTATTGGACTTCCTTCTCTGGGCTGCCAGACTGCGGAATCCTCTCTGGGTGTGAAGTTTTGCCTCGTGTGCCGTAAGGTGCGTGGGGACATGTGGGTGCAATAAGTCCCCTTTGTATATTATGCTTGTGGAATTAATCTTATTTAATACAAGCTGTCAGACAACATTACTATAATTTATTTACGTAACTTGAGGGATTTGCTTCACATGAGTTTAACCTTGTAGAACATGTAACGTGTATTTGTGCCACTGCCCTCAGTTTCCTGGAGTCAGCCTGCTCAAGTGTTTCTCAATTTGTGATTGATTTGTCTTCCAGCTGCTAATGTGAGGGGTGAATGTAAACACTGCTGTTACAAAGATCTGATATGTGGAGCTCTCTTTATTGTTACATTTATTCAATTAAATGAACTGCCCTGCCTTGTAGTTAATTCAGTAAAAAATATGTTCTAATGAGATTCTTTTTCTCCTAAAACAAGGCACACAATGTTGGCCTTGTTTTATACAAAGTAAAAATCTATACTTTTAATGTAGGAAACCTGTATTTTGTTCAGGCACTTGTGTGTCTATTAAAAGGTTGGATTATTGGTTTTTTTAGTGTATTCTCACTTGACACACAGACACCATGACCTGTTACTTGAAGGCATTGCGTCCATAGGTAAACCCCACTTCTGATGAAGGTGTTAAAAAGCTGATGTCATAAGGAAGCAGCAATGGATGGGTGCCTGCAGCTGTTCGCTCCTCTCTCTGTGGGCCATGGTTATTATACAGGGTCTCAATCTGAAGGTAGATGTTTCGTATTGGCTTTTTTTTAATCAAAACTGATTTTTCTCTAGTGATTTCTTGGTGGTTTTTTCAAGCTGTCTGCAAAAGCTCTCAATAACCATTTTCTGCTCAATCTAAGTGAAAACCCAGATCCTCCTGCTCTTCAGATTTTTTGAATTTTGGTATGACATATAAAATCTATAGGATATATAGTTGAAACTGCTATTGCATTTAAAACTCTTAATGTAAAATGCACTTCTATAAATCAAGAAGCGTAGGAAAGCTGGACTTTGAATGCACTGTCTGAGATATGGTCTTCTGAAACATAGGGTTTACCTCCTAAGACAGAAATTAGATCCAGAGGCACAAAAAGGAACTTGTTTTTTAAGGAGAGACGGCATTACATGGCTTCTCCAGAAAATCTGTTACTTGTTACTGCTTGTAGAGGTCAGGAGGAAGAAAGGGACAGAAATACGTTCCATGTAGTTACCGAATGAAGGACTGAAAATGGGACATTGATAGTACATCTCCTTCCCAGAACAGAAAATCCTGTCACTTCATTATGGGCTGTGGACAATCAGGTTATACGCTGTGAGGTGCACACTGTAGAGGAAAGGTCCACTTAATAAAAACAAGAGGTGGCTTGAAGCTCAGAAAATTTCTCATAAGGGAAGAATTCTCTCATTGCAACAGTAAAAATGAGAAATCACCTCTGAGTTGTTCCTAATGCCTCAAAAACCTGAAAAAAGGGCCCATTTCTGACCCCTCTGTGCAGGACTCTACACCTTGCCTTCTCCTCCATCTTGCTGTCCCTCTGGTGAGACAGCCTCTGGCTCCCTGATGGGGAGGGGTGTGTTACCTCTAAGGCAAGAAAGCCAACTTTCCTGAAATGGAAGCAGAAACAAGTTCCCCAAACCAATATCACTGAGATAAAATAAACATTGTCTGCACCCCCATGAAGGAAACCTTTTATTTTTTGTCTGTTTACTGCGTAAGGGAGAGGCCAGCTCCTGTTTTCATTTATGGCAAGAGCAAAGAGTGGTTTGTCCAGAGGAAACTTGCCTCTGACATACAATTAAATACAAGACACCTTTTAATGATTTAACTATAGAGCCAACCTGTTCTTTCAGTGTTTTACAGTCAGATTGTTTTCTTGGCACAAGAGAAGAGACATGAAACTGGTTTGGGCATTGTTTTCTGACCCACGTTGTCTTATTCTCCATGCTATCTATTCCTCCTTTCCCACTAGTGGCAAGTTCAAGGAGAAGTCTGGGTGTTCAGAGCAAGCTGAAGGTTTTACCTTAAAAACATCGGATCTGTTTTATAGAGGAGGAGGAAGATTGAGGGGCAGTGTGTTCCTCAAACTGCTCAGTGGCAATTTTTCCTCCTGCCCTCCTCTGCTGCTATCTTTGCCCTGTCTTGGAGGTGCTGCCCTAAGGGAAGACTAAATGGGAATGTAGAAAAATCATTCCAGAACACAAGTAGGCTTATTTTATGGTTGAAAAGAAATGAAAACTCTTTACTTTTCTAATTTTGAAACAGCAGCTGAATTATGGGGGAGGAGAATATTTTTTTAAAAAGAAAAAGCAGACACAAATTGAGGGCCAGACACTGTGCGGTTTCACATCAGCTCTGCGAGGGTCAATGCCGTTGCACCAACGCTCCATTTGATGATAAGTCCCATAAAGCTTAGCACTGGGGGAGACAATAATGTTGCAGGAGAGGTATTTATGATTACAGTTGCTTAAAGCAATTTTATTCTGTTCTTGTTGGGTTTTACCATACTTGTTCAGTTGCAGCCATTTCCGTTTGTGGAAGTTTCCTCTAGTGGCAGAAATATTGCCACAATCTTGTTTCTCCCAAGTAACTTGTCAGGAAAGATTAATGAAGTTTCTGTTCATCAGGATAGCACTTAACTGCTTAGTTATCCAAAGGTGCACTGCACGACAGTTTTGAATTTCCTTTTCCTGTTTCATTTCCCTGTCTTTTCAATTCGGCTTTCTTAGTGTCTGAGTTTGTTTTCATTATTTCTTTGTCTATTCCAGTTACAATTTTGATTTTCTGTATGTACTCTATCTACAGTTCTCTAGAGCATTATTTAATAACAAAATACAGGAGGGTACTTGCCAAATCTGAGGCTGGCTGCAGGAGAATAGACTGCTAATGACCTAAAACCTTCAGCAGAATATGTCCCAGCTTTTTGCACACATCCCATTTCCTTGTGTACTGCATGGGTATTAATTAGGGTAAAATCCATCCTTTTTCTTTCAGCTTTTCAAGTGTTTATTTCATTGAAAACACATTAGCTACATATTTAACTGATGGTAATGATGTCATATTCTCCTAATGCAAAATTTGAAGTTCGTAATATACCTTTTCTTACTAGAAGAGTGTAAAATCCTTCTTTCAGTATAGTACTCCCTCGGTTTTTTTGAGCATAATGGAAGTACAGATTTATTAGCATGCATGCTTACTGTGCCATTTATGACCACGTACTGTGTTCTCCATAAGTTTAGTTAGAAGGCACTGTTGTTTCTGCTGAGCAAAGGAAAGATGGACTTACAATACTCTGCGAAGTCTCAAAATTTAAAAGACTTCCCACAAAAAGTTTCTGTGAGAAGCCTGTTGTGTTAGGTGCTGAAACCCAAGGCATAGTCCTGCTGTCAGCTGAGCAGCCAACCCAGGGAAGGGATTGCTTTTCCCCCTGGTTAGCTGAGCAGGTCTAAGAAATAACATGATATTTCCTGGAACTGTATATATCTCTCACGTCGTATGCCAATATGTGTAGGAATAGTTTTTCTGCTGTTCTATTCTGCAGCTTTGGGGTGAAATCATCTGCAGTATAGCACTTGGAATTGTTTTTTGAAGAGCAGTATGGAAAAGGGGCTGGAATTCAAATAACTACATGGGGAAAAAGCTTTTTGAGCTTGGTCAGTTTTTGGGCAGGGAAGCATTTTGAGAGGATGAGGTTTGTTACCATGTCCAGTTTTGAGGAAGTTGCCCTATTATTTAGAACCATAAAACCTACCAATATGCTCTAAGCTTTAGAATTCTTTTCCCCGTAAAAGTTCTTAGGTTACATTCAAAACTAGGACACACAAATCACCAGGGCTGATTAATGAGCAAAGTGTAATGAATACAGGTTGAGAATAGAAGTTATTCATGTTAAGAGAATACAATATCTTTCTGCAAGTATTTAAACTATAGAACTTAAGGAGAGGACTTACTCTACTGGGGATAAAAGAGGGCAGCTAAGGTGACGCTTGGGTAAGGACTGGCATGGAGAAACTCTCAGGCTTTTGAGATGTGCTTGGGTGAGACTGGCTAAGGGAAGTAAATGTTTCTCCCATTGCTGGGCGTAGCAGTGACAAGCCAAGGGTACCAGCAGAGAGGTGTGCAATTGTCAATGAAAAACAGCCATAAGGTTTCAAATTCAGCCCATCTGCCCAGCACAGGGTGTGGTACCTTGGCTGGAGATTCCCTGATGGGGGTACAGCTGAGCCTTCCAGTCCTCCAACTGCATGCCCTTCCCTGTCCAGTTTGACCACTGAGGTGCTGTGAAACCCTGCTTGGAAGCTGCATCTTATATTGTTTCTTCTTTTTTTTTTTTTTTTTCCTGTTCTTTCCCCTTTGGAGGGAAGATGGTAGCAGTTCAAGGAAGTAGGAAATCAAATCCAGGCACTGGAGATGAGCTGTTAAGATTTGATGATAATAGCTGGCACAGAGGGGAGTGAAGATAAGCTCGTTCAAAGAATAATGGTAATACGTGTAAGCAAGTCATAAACTGATAATGGTACAGACCCTTGTAGGGGTTACCTATATACTGCTAAGGACCAGCTTCTATTAGCATTTGCTGTAGGGCCAGTCTGGAAGGGAGTCCACCTCCTAAATGCAAGAGAGGCACAGAGCATCTCTGCTCCTCATCCTTAAAGTTCCTGATTTTAATCACTGTCAACACATCCTACCTGTGTTATTTGCAGGCTTCACGCTGGAGCGATAGTGCTTTATTTAGTGCGTCCACAGAAGACAGCAATATCAACTGTTTCTAACTGAAGATTTGATTACAGAAAATTAAAGGGAACATTAACAGTTGCAACTTGGAGGTGATCTTCAAACTGTGAGAGTATCAGTTCATGCACTTAAACTTATCGCTGTGAAGCCTGAAGTCAGTTACAGCTGGAAAATAGCTAAGTAGTGTCCAGCAGGCAATTCTCATAGGTTTCTCATTTCTGTTCTATTTGTATCTTTTTATAATTAAAAAATAACCAACTGGGAACCATCTATTGATGCCTATAGTTTGCCTGTGTTAGCACATACTGTTGCTGTCTCCTCTGCTGCTCCTTCATACTACTTGTTGCATCTGTTCTTGAATTCTGCCTTAATTTAGGTCTCCAAATTTGCTGCTGCTTGTGCAAGTTGGTACCAGATCAAGATTTGAAAGAGAAAGCTCATGAAGGAGGACACTAGTGAATAAGCAGCACCATTGTCTCTAGTTTCGGTCTTAATTAGGAGTGGCTACTGTCTCTATGAGCATGTAATTTTGTAACATTTTTTTACCTGATTATTTCTTAATGTCTTTATGATAGCAAAGGAAAAGGAGTCGGGGCAGTCTAGCTGGAAGGGAGTTCTTGCACTGATACTGGTGGGCTGATGTAAGTCTCCTGGATTTGCTGCCCATGCAGTGAAGGGGACCAGCTTTCCGAGTAAACCGTTACATTCCTTAATGTCAGGTGGTACAAATCTCATGCTCTCTTCCCCTTCAAAGGCGATTGAGGACACTTGGTGTGTTGGGTGGCACTTCCTTTCAGGTAAAATATTCCTTTTCAGAATTATATCGTAGCTCCTGTGTGCTATTAGGTCATTATTTGTTTTTATGAGGAACAGATTATTCTGTTTACTACTTAGAAGGCATAAAGACTGACATTCATATTAACTTCTTAGAAAATAAATCTTGAATTTCTTATTCTGCATAAATGAAAAACTTAAGGCTGTATTTTCAAAGTGTGATGAAGTATGAGACTGTCCTTTTCCTTCTGACTGTTTCTTCAGCAGTTCTTTCTTTCAGTTAAAAAGAAGAGAAAAACTCTTCACCTATGTGTTTTTGCACTGATTGCAATTTTGTGGGTGAGTATAGAGAGTCAGGACATCATCCGTGTCTTACTACAAAAGTTTCCTCATGCTCCCTTATCCTGAAGTTGTGACAGGGGATCTTGCCTGCATAAAGCTTATGTTTAATAAGCTTGAATCTTCACCATAACCTCAACGCTTCCCTTTGAGAGGTTGTTTTTTTTTGTTTTTTTTTTTTTTTTTTT